>VWZW01000853.1:448746-508694 GCA_013397115.1 Edolisoma coerulescens | reverse complement strand
CCGCTCCCCACCTTCCCTGGGGAGGGGGAGCCGCGGGGCAGACCGCCCTGTGCGGGGCCTGACCCAGACCAGCTCGAGTCCCCAGCCAGCAGCACTGGGAGCGCTCAGAGCAGGGAAGCCAGGAAGGGGCAGCACTGGCTAAGGATGCTTAGGGAGTCTGCCTTGCCAGCTCTCCTGCTGGCCTTCACTGACCCTGTAACATCCAGGGCAGCGCTGGAAATAAATTTCTTCCCCCCTATGCACATACCTCATGTTTTGCATGCATGTTTTATTTTGTGAAAGATGACCAGAGCGCCCATGACAGCAAAACTCAAGCCCTGTGTTTCCACTTTTTCCCTGTGTAGCCAGAGAAAGGCTGTTGCATGAGTCAGGTCTTCAGTTTGACCCAATATGGCCCTTCCCATATTTTTATGCTATGAAATAAGTCACAACAGTGTCTGCATGGGGCAGGTAAATGTGATCATCCCCCTTTTACAGAGAAGGAAACGGAGGCGCGGAGAGAGGTTAGGCAGCTAGTCCAAGGTCATAGGAAGCTGGTGACAGGAGACACAAATAGAACTCAGACCTCCTGTGTCCCACCAGACCATCCTGTGCAAGAAAAAAAAATAAGAAGTTGATGTTGTTTTTAACTTGAGAACTGTTTAGCTTTAAAGTTTAAAGTCTGTGAGAATATTTCCTGCACGCGTCTGTTCAACTCCTATTCAAAAATTACACCCTAAAAATTTAAGTCTGCATTTTCCAATCTTCCTGCCCCCAGCTGAGACCTTGAAAATAAAATAGCTATGGATACCTTCCCCCTCAGCTGCTCACACCATGGGGGGAAGAACCCAGAGGTTTCTTTCCCGAAGAGGATGACTCACACGAAGTCACCTCCTCCACTGGAGAGGACAGCAGCTGGGAAAACAGTCAGCCAGGGAGGACAGACCAACAAGAACTAGGACATTGGGCATCCTGACAGCTTAGACCCCCTAGGAGCAAGGGCCCCCTACGGAAGGACCTCAGGGAACAGTTTGTGCCTGCCTTTGGCCAGCCCAGCACCCAGTACGTGCTGAGTCTGAGATGATGCAGGCTCCATCACAAGCTCAGCAGCCGTGCCACACCAGTTCCTCCCCATCCTCTTCACACCTCCTACAGCACAGCTGCATTCAGTCATGGCCCTCCAAAGACCACATTTCTTTGGCAAGACATAGCTTCTTCCTTCTCCAAGATGCCATCAGCTCCTGATCCACTCAAGTAGCTGAGGACCAGAGAGGCCGAACCTGAAGATCTGCTCCTAATCTCTTTTCGCTTTTTTATATGTTAAGGTCAGGGAGAGATGAGATATGCAGCTCGGAGACTGAAAAGACCCTAGTAGTGAGATGTGGGGAAGAAAGAAGAAGCAGATATTCCCATAAAGGAGAATGAAGGTACAGTAGGAAGCTTGTGCTGGAACTGGATGAAACAGTCTAAACACCTAAGTTGAAACATCTGGACAGATGGACAATGTGTGTGTGAAGGGGAGGGCTGCGTGGAATGTATTTGCTTTTTTGTGTGTGTGTACTACTACCATGCAATTTGCAACACCTAGTAGGGTGCAAACTACCTTTGAAGAGTAGTTTAGGTGCTGTGGCTGGACAAACACTAAGGAGAGAGTCATAGATCTGTCCCAGGCAAAAGTCTATCCCTCAGGCAATATGATTTCTTCGTACCAGAATCTTAGGCCTTGGTTTGATCCTAAGTAGTGGGTGGTATATGTGAGGACAAATTTATCATTGGAATTCAACCATTACTCACTGAGGCAAACAGCTCTGGTACAAGCACATCTCACAACAGAGCAGGGGATTGTGGAGAATAGGGAGAGCTTCTAGAGCCAGGGGAAACCCAAGAGAGGCCCATATGGAACCAGCAGCTTGCACAAGAGAGGCTGACTCAGCATGGGATGGAGCCAGCAGCGCCAGCACTGCCCCCACTCTCTCATGGAGAGCCCCTGGGGAGCATGAGCGTGTATCTGGAGAAGTCCCACTCAACTGGAAGCTGGCAAATGTCCTAGGCTTCAAGTAGGGCAAGAAGGATGACAGTGATAACTACAGGTTCTGCTGGAGAGCAGTGCCACAGGAAAGGTCAATGGCAAGTTGAATATAAGCCTGCAGTGTGACTCATATTAGTGACTCGTATCAGTGAGTCCTGGCAGCCAGGAGACCAAACATATCCTGGGCGGGTGTCAGGCACAGCATTGCCAGCCAGACAAGGGAGGGGATTGTCCTGCTCTGCTTTGCAGTGGGGCAGCCTCACCTCAAGTGCTGGGGGCAGTTTTGGGTGACACAATATAAGAAGGACATCAAACTACTAGAGTAGGTCCAGAGGAATGGGACAAAGATGGTGAATGGCCTCAAGAGCAAGACTTAGGAGGAGCAGCTCAAGTGACTTGCTTGTTCAGCCTAGAGAAGAGAAGAACGAGGGGAGACTTCATAGTGGTCTATATCTTACAAGATGAAGAGGAGGGGCAGGAGCATAGATCTTCTTTCTGGAGATCAGCAATAGGTCCCATGGGAACGTCATGGGAGGTTGAGGTTGGATATTTGGAAAAGGTTCTTCACCCAGAGGGTGACCGTGCACTGAAACAGCTTCCCCTCCACACCAAGCCCGCCAGAGTTCAAGAAGTGTTTGGACAATGCTCCCAGGCACATGGTGTGACTCTTGGAATGTCCTGTGCAGGGCCAGGAGTTGGACTTGATGATTTGTGTGGGTCCCTTCCAACTCAGAAAATTCTATGATTTTACGTTTCTTGAATAATGGATACATAACAGTTGTTACGTTCCCTTCAGCTCTGAAATATGGGAATTTTCATTTTTCTAGCATTTGTTAAAAATACTATTACTAAATACTAGAAAGGAAATCAGCCAAATTTAGCAGCTGAGAGTAAGCCCTCTGAAACATACCAGGCAAACATTTTGCAAGACTGATCATCTGCTCAATCTCTAGCACTACAGAGGCTGAAAAAGAGAGAGAGGAAACAGCCTTCACAGTAGACAACATTTGTTTTCAGTGTTCACTTGCAGCCCAGCAGTACCTTGTATTGTTGAATTTTACTCTGCTCTGGAGGAAGATCAGAGTAAGGCTTCTGCTTGAACAAAAGGCAAACAAAAAGCCTTGCTTGCAAAAGGCTTGAACAACCACACATCTGACACTAAAATCATCAAGTTGTCAGGCAGCAAAAGCACCACCTCTCCAATTTGCATCCCTTGCCCCTCCCTGGCCAACACAACTCACTGGAACAACTTAGAAAATGAGCAATAGGAAAGCTGATTGGGAAGGTGGTTAATCAAGGCACTCGGACCTTAGGTCCATGTCGAGCAGCAGACTACCATGACAAAGGAACAGAGACATCACCCTGAGCACATCGGACTTTTCATAGCTGAATACTCAGCCAGAGCATTACCTGTCTGCTCTCTGTCTTGCATGTCTGGCTTCAGGAGTTAGATGGAGTGGCAACTCTCCTATGGATATGACTTAGTCAAGTCACTGGGACATATTCTGAGGTTGTGGTTTCTACTCCCCAGAGGAAACAGAGCACTTTGAGCATCCTTGGTTAAGGCTTTGGCCAAATCTTCTGGGAGGAATTGCTTGGACAGTTGCTGTGGACCTGGCAAAAATAAAGAGCCTGGAAAATCTCATTCACACCAGAAACTGATACCCTCCCAACGTGACCTGACTCTTTCTAGTCATGGAAAAATTCCTTATTTGCACCGATGCTCAGAATAGCTCCTTGTGGCACTGGTTCCAGTGTTCAGGGCCACCACCAGCATCTGCAACAGCAGGTGCCTGCCCATAGAAGAAGACTGAGTGGGTCAGAGTTACAGCTGAAGGACTGCATGATGTCTGTTGTACTCCCAGCAGAGAGGTAGACGCCTCAGAGGAACAGACTAGACTGTCCTTGAGATGGTCCCAAGCTCTTGTTGTCAGGAGAGAAGGAAAGATGTCAAAGCAGAGCAGACTGGATCTCCCTCTGCAGATCTGCAGAACCTGGATCTGCCAATTTCATTTAAGATGACTGGGTGCTTCAAGGATTGAAAATTTAGACAAAGCAATATTTCAGTTGATCACTTGAAAACATTAACATTTTTGCAGAACCAGTGTGAAAGGTTCCAATGCTCCCTGTCTACCATCCTCCATCCCCATAGTGCTTTGTCAGTCCCACTGGCATAGCGATTTCTGAGGCTTAGAACTGTTTCTGGGGCTCAATTTAAAATGGTTTGGTGAAATAATCCAGGACGTAACTTGCATGCTTTCCATGGAGAGTCACTTATAACCCAGATCATTTTACACAAGCTTACAGCTTACAGCAAGCACATCCATACAATGGGAGGTGCAGTGAACTGTGAGAACTAGAAGAGTATTGGCACTTTCTGTACTGATCTAGCTACTGGGGAGACTGTAACCTGGAGCAAGAAGTGAGGTGAGATGGATTGGGTCTGCTCTACCCAAGATCTTCCTCTGACTCTCTTTTCCTCTCTCTTTTTGATGAGGTGTTTCCAATCACCATTATTTTGACATCCTCTGGCAGGAACAGAGTTCAAGAAGCACACTATCAAGGAAATCCCATTTACCATCATCATTACCCTTAGTTTTCTCAAGGACTGTGAGAAGTAAAAGCTGAGACCACTTCTCTGTACTACGGTGTTTACTGGGACAGCTACTTACACCTGCTCCCTGGGCACATGCATAGGTAAATGTATGCAGAAACATAAACTACAGCTCTGGTGGTGCTTTCCCTCAGTAAGGCTGAGCTTTACCTTGTGTTGTATAGACTCTTGACTCTGTACCCAGTCAGTGTTCACCTGCATCAAACTTAGGTTCATTTCTGAGGGCAGGCAAAGCAGGGAGCTGTCTAACCATAACAAGAAAGTAGAGGCAATGGGAGCACGTAATTTGATACTGCTCATTTTTCATTGTAATTAGTTAACTGACATGAGCAATTAATTAGGTTACCTGGCATTTTATTGAGAAGTTTGGAATACTTGTGCCTGGAGAGAATCCCCCTTCCAGGATTTGCAGTGGCTGGAGCTCAGCTGGTCCAGTACAAGGTCACTGCCTTCACCGGCAGTAGGTGATGTGGAGAAAGCCGGAGGAGAGAGTCTGCCCCTCCTGTTCCTTGGGAGCTGCTTTGAAACTGAAGCCGTATTGCTGATCCCTGCTTACGCTGCACGACAGCTCACACAGGTACATCTGTGCCCAGTCTTGCACCACTACTGTGGCACTACTGGGCAATCACCAGACAGGGTCTGACCCTGATCACTGTCTTTGGACCTGATCCTGACCCAAACTTGTCATTCCACATTCTGGCTCCTTGCTGGTGTGGCAACTGCTCTCACCTGCCTCTTTACTGACCTTGGCTGACTTGACAATCAGTTAGCCCTCACTGGTGTCTGGCACATCCAACATGATTTTGGCTCTGCCCACATCTCCTCTTCCGGTCAGGACCGTACAGCAGAATGCCAGTGATTTCAACCCCTTACTAAAAGCAAAATCTACTACAATGCACATTTTCTTACAAAACACTACACAATTGGTTTTATATGTGCATTCAGCAATATTTTACTGAACAGGAAAAAAAAGAGTGGAACAAGATTTTTTTGTCCCTGAAAAACACAAGTACAATAGAAGAATGCTAGTAAGCATTTCCACTGTACGCTGGGCCCCACTCACACCTGCATCAATATGGGAATGACCTACTTTCAGCATAGCAGGTTTAGTGTGGTGGTGATGTAGTGCTCTTGGCTCCATCTCCCAGGCATCTGAAATTTAGTTCCCAACCATTTCTTATTCTCTTTATCCAAAAGGATATATATATGCCTTTCCTGGAGCCCTAAGTACATGAATGTACCAGGATAAGTGTTTAGAAAGAGTCAAGACCACATGAAAGGATTGACTGCATATCCTCCCTGTGGAACGGGGCCAAGGTCACTGCCTTTCAGTGGGAAAGACAACCAGAAGGTCAGCAAAAGAACCACAAAACCAAACCAAAACACGTCAAAAAGGGAAAACTACCCAAGAAAATACTGGGCCATGAAAAGAAAACCAAACTTACAACGAAGAGCTCTTTTCCTCTTGTCACCCCAAGCACTAACCCCCAGAGTGTTTCCCTCACCGTAACACAAACCAGGCCTCCATGCTGGGAGCCCACGCAGCTGCTGCTCACAGAGAAGCTGGTGACTCAGTGATGTGTACAAATGCCTATGCCCTGATTGTTTTGGAACAAATCAGATACAAAATGTGAACAAAAGCAAACAGTTATCTGGCCACAGAAATGGTGTTCACAGGAGTGTCTTGGGAGCTGTACTGGGAAATGTAGGATACATACAGCACTGTCAAGGTCCTGCAACACCAGAGTAATGCACATGGTTACACCACGTGTGCCCCAACTAGTAGGATCAGTGTACACCCTGCCCCATGTGCTGGTTCACTTATACAACCACAAGGAAAGGCATTTCAGGAGACAGGATTCAGGACACAAGTTTGGAGCTCTGGGTCCAGCGCTAAACTGGACTAAATCAGTAGCAATGCAAGTCTACTGGACAGGTGGAAAGAAAGAAGACCCACTACAACGTTTGCCCAGAACCTCACATAACTGTCTCTAGCTGCAATGGTTGCCCAAAACTATGTCAGAGATATCTCCAGCTCCATCTGCCATTAGTAAGGATGATATTATACAGAGGAAGACTTAAGGAGAGCTCCACTGGTCCAGTGGGAGTAAAAGCTTCCTCCAAAATGCACTAAAATTGTCTTTTCTTTCATTCTCTAGTCGTAACTGAGATTTTCAAGACAGCATTCTTAAGATAGCTCTTTTCCACAGAACACTTCCTTGAAAATAAGCAAAAAAAAAAAAAAAGGCATAAGAAAGGCATAAAAGTGTTAAAAAAATTAAACTGGCTGACAGGAACAGTTAAAAGATTGTTTCACTTCTAGTTTCACGAGATACTCATGGTGATGTGGGCAGTCATTACTTCAGTGATGCAACAGTGTCATTTCCATGCTATGAAATGAGTATCCTTGCTTTCTTCGGTGCAGGAAAACCTCAACTGGCAGATCAGCATGAATGGGGGATGCAGAAAAGGGTTGCCTGCTGACTCGACAAGTCTCAGAGCTGCCCAGACGGTGCTTACAAATCTCATCGGGGTGTGCTCTCTTGTCACTAGGTCCAGCACACAGAATCCATTGCAGGTCTAGGTGGGAGAATGATCTGTGCACAAACTAACCTCAAAAGTACCAGGACCTGCTGACATGGTTCATGTGTGTCCTTACCTTGCAAAGATACCACGTCATCCCCTGAAGCTAAGGTTTAGGTTGTTGGCAAAAAAGGGGAAAGACAAGAAGAGCAGACCAGAAAATTTTGATGACAGGAGTTCTCTTGAGATTGTCAGAGTTTGCACTGACTTCTCCTCAGTCCCAAGAGTGGGCAGAGGGAAGATGGAAAAGCCAGAACTGGGCTGCAGTCACTGAATTCAAACCTACGTTTGCCTGAACACCACAAGGCAGTGAAGACCATAACATCATTTGAGGAACAATTATGGAATGTGTATTATCTTTTACACACACAGCTTTTTTGCAGTCAAATTTGCCCCAAAGATCTATGTCTTTACAGGGCTATGCCTTTTTTAACCCTGTAACTCTCCTGGGGAGAACTGGAGTAGAAAGGCATTCAAATGCTTTATTAACAAGTGTGTGGCTTTACTGGGACAACCATTGTGCAAGGGCTAACATCCTTAGAAGAAACTGGTTGAAACCTATTTTGTGGAACCGGACTTCACGGGTACCATGAACTGTCAAAGGGCAGAGCTCTCCGTTTGGTTTTTTTAACTCTCACAACTGGAAACAGACCCTTTATTTTCGGGGTTTTTTTTCCCCTAAGGAGATAAGCAGGCTGTGTTGCCACTCACAGAACAAGAGAGGCTGTGCGTCGCCGTGCCACCTTCAGCCCAAGGCAGACGCAGAGACAGCGGGAGCTCAGGGGGGCTGCGCGGGGCAGCGGCACCGGCCGGGCACTCCCCGCCGCGGCGGGNGGCGGAGCGGGGGGGGGGGGGCGGGGCGGGGCGCGCTCCCACCGCGGCAGCGGAGCTGCGCTCGGGTCTCCCCCTGCGCCGGGGAGGATGCGGAGAAGAGGCTGCTGCCGCTTCCCTTCCCGAGAGCCTGCGAGCCGAATTTCCCGGGGTGTGTACGGTCAGCAATAAAAAGAGAAACGCACGGTCCAAGTTAATTTTCCACCCCCGAAAGGAAATGCTGCTTCCTGTATTATGCAAGGCTGGTGCCAACAACACTGACACAGGAGTCTATTGTCCTTCTCACAAAGCCGTGGTGGGGAAGGGCGCCCGAGAAAATAGTCTTTTTGCAACAGCAAGGAGCTTTTGATCTTGGGGGGGTGGGTGGGAGAGTTGTGGAGAGAAAAGCGGGGGCGGGCTGNGCGGGCTGGGAGCAGGGAGGGATGCGGCGGCGGAGCAGGGTAGCGGGGTGTCCCTCGCCGTTCCTCCAGCCCCGCTCAGGAGGCCAGGATGCGCAAAAGTGCCTGCAAATGTCTTTCCTCTTCCATGCAAAGCGATCACACGGCTTCGGCCTCGCTTCCGATGTGTGCAAGCCGGAACAAAGACACCAGGGATTAGAAGGCTCTTCCTCCTCCTCCTCCCCCTCACTTAACCCCGATCTAATGTAGATTACAAAGCCTCGGTCACCGGGAAGGAGCTAATGCCTTCCCCGTCAGTGCTGGGGCTGCCCCGGCTCCCCGCGGCCGGCCCTGGCCTCGGGGACGCGGCTGCACGGCGATACCGGCTCTCCCGGCGCTCCCGGGTGGGAGCCCGGCGGTGCCGGCGCCTCCCGTTACGGGCGCCCGGGGAGCCGGGGGCTGCCAGCCCGCACGGCTGCGGGGGCTGTGGATGCCCTGAATCCCCTCCGCGGCCGGGCGGGCTCCCCGCGGGCTCCGTCTCCGCACCGACCTGGACACGGGGTACACGATGCACACGGTGCTCATGCCAGCTGCAAGTCCCACCAGTTTCTTAGCAGGAAAAGATAAGTAACATCTGAGGAAGAGCCGCAGTGTTTCCAAAAGCGGTTTGGGACTCACGCTTTCCTGTCACAGGCTTTAAAAATATCGTGGCTTGCTTTCCCTTAAATAAGTAATAAAGACATATTATTCCTACTCTAGAAGGATCATGTCAGTCCAAAAGAGGGGATATACCGATTCTTTTTGGATATACGGATAGATTCAATGTTGCTGATGCTATCGCTTCTTAAACAATTTTTAAAGAGTTAATCTTTCCTTAAGAGAGGATTTGAAAGAACAATTCTTATTCTTAAAATAGTTCTTATAAACTTTCTTATTAGCTCTTATTAAAGGCGAGTTCCTGCCTTTCTTAATGGGATACAAAACCCATTTCCAAGGGAAGTCTATGTCCAGTAAGAGCAGCAGGGTCAGTCTCTGGCTTTGAGTGTTTTCTGGCATCTGGCTGCCTGCAGGATGGAATCACTTTGGCCGACTAATGACTGACAGTGGCTCATTATGAGAAAATGCAAATCATTTTCTTTAAATGTGCCTGCTTGCAATCAAAAAGAAAACACAATGTTCCTCTTCACACATGTAGATAGGCTGAATTAAAGGAATTTCAGGGAAAGAGAATATGAGGAACGTTCAAGAATAATTTAGAAACTTTTCTATACAGAAACAGAATGGGATTTCCTATGTCCAAAAAGCAGAGTCCTTTAAAACAAACAAACAAACAAACAAACAAAAAACAACCTAAATATTGCCCATTTTTTTGTGTCTCCTTCCTTGTGAAAGCATAACAGAAAAAAAAAATCCCAATGTAAAACAGATCATCCGGGTTTCCAGTAGCTTGCAAGGTGCTCACTGCTGTGTACGGCTGGTTGTGAAAGGTGCTGAATGTCACTGGTGGCCTTGCAACCCTACAGCTGTATTGATACACTCCTTTGCCCCCCCTCCACAGAGACACATGTTTGGGTTTTGTTACAGTTTGCAACACCGTGCCCAACTCTGGTCCATGGTCCTTAGCTCCCGTCTAGCCTCAGATAGTCATTTTTAAGGCAGTCAGCATGCCAGCTCTCCATGCTCCTTCCAGGCTTTCTATAAAGGCCAGGAATGCCGCAGACAGGAAAAGCTGCGCTCGTTCTGTCGCTCGTTCTGCCTGCCCTTCCCCCAGCCCTTAGATGTGGGCAATTCAAGTTTATCTCCCACCAACTCTGCCATAGACTTCTGTTATCTGGAAAAAGCCCCAGAGGCACAAATCCTTAAAGGCATTGAAGTGCCTAACTCCCATCAGAATGAGGGATGTAGTTGTCTAAAGACCGCTGATAATCTACAAAGTTGCTCACGATTTGTGTAACAGAGATCACGTAGGTACCCACAGTCCGACACAGGCAAAGCGCTAAACTTTCCTTTATTATTGCTGCTGCTGCGGCTACTGCTGTTATTCAACATCTGCATACTCACAAGTCCAAGTCGGGAGTTAGGAGTCCACTGGGAGAAGGACCACAAGGAGAAAAGTTCCTGCTTACGAGATTTCACAGCCAAGAAACAGCTGAAGGAACAGCAAGTACGTCTGACACAGAAGTGGGAACAACGGGGAGATTGCCACGAGCACAAGAGTACACTATTACACCAGCCACCTTCTGCTTTCAAGGGGTTTTCAGGCTTGACCAAAGAAGTAAATTTGTAATGTTAAAAGTATGTCACTCCTGCCCCTCTGGTGATGGCTGGTCACTGAGTATCAGACAATGCCTATGGTAATGTCTGTCACCAAGCCATGGAAAAACAAGTTAGCCGCCTGCTTGGGTCTCTGCTGGGAACGGGTTTGAAAAGGGAGCGATCCTTTCCTTGCAATCACCCATGTCTGTATGTGTAGGACCTCCTCATGGGAAAACAAAAAGCGTGCTTGTGATTTCAGAACCTTGGGAAATGGCTAGTCATCTGCTTCACACTGGACTCAGCCAGCAATGAAGTTTAGATGTCCATCATTTTTGAGAGATGGATGACGCTTATTAAGAAAGGAAATAGGCACAGCCCTAAGGGATAGGACGTACCAAATGAACACCTAAAAATAAGTACTTCGTATTTCCTGTTCCATGAAAGCTATTGTTGAAGTTGCCACAGAAATATTTCATAATTGTGAAACAGAAGAACACCCAAAAGGTAATCTCCCCTCTACCTGTAATTTCTCAGAACAGTACAAACTTCTAAAAAATTTCAGAGTGTTTGAAATTATCATTGTATCCAGATGGGGGCAAATCCATAATTGTTCATCATTAATATGACTCAAAATAAAAAAGCTGCTGTTAGTAACACATCTAATTCAAACACTTTAAAGTATGATTCACCTGAAGGTGTCAGTTTGACTGCTTTTTGAAGGGTAAATGTAAGAAGTTCATATAAAAATGAAATTATGTGTCTAATTTCACACAGCATGAGTGACTGGGCCAGAAAATATGTTCTCTTGGTGAAGTCATCAAAACCAGACCCTCTGCAGACAAACACATTGTTCATACCCTTTCAGTGTGTAACAGGCTCCACTGTTAGAAATGCACCACATGTGAGCAGAGGAACTACTGAAACTTGTTTTCCAGTGTAGTGTGAGGCTCCTGTACTTGAGAAAGTGTGGGCTCTGCTCAATGCCTTTCCCATGGCTTTTAAATGCCCTAGTGAGCTCAGGGATATGCTGATGACTAGTAAGACCATGAATTCACACTAAAGACATTCCCTCCATTGCTTCTCATGTGGATTCTCCCTACCTACCCCTTATTTTCATGAAAATTTTAGGAATATAATTACTTATAAAGCTTATTCCTTTGTATCAGCTTCAATTCAAACTGGTCAACAGATTCCAAAGGGAGGAGGAACCTTTTTGTTGAGGTAGGAACCATGTAGGTATTCGTGCTGCTCACACAACTCTCATTTCTTTAAAAAACAATGCTAATTGCTTAGATTGCTTGCTGTCACAGAAACTTATTCCCCTGCTTTAGAGGATTTCTTCTGATTTCCAGCCTAAGTTAATTCCTGCTGAGATTACATTGTCCTGGTTTCATGCTGACTTTTCTTTCAAGCTTAAATTCTATTTACAGGTATTTATTCCTTGATAAATACTTATGTCAGACACAGAATCAACTTTATTTTTACTATTATTGCCTCTTCTCACAGGACAGAAATGCCTCCATAGACATTCCCTACAGCTATCCCTGTTTTAACTCAATTGTCGAATATGCAAAACCATCATGCCTTTTCATGGCAGTTTCATGCTGCTGGGTCATGAAAATTCTGAGATTCTGAATACATCTTCTTTTTTTTTCCCCCCTATGTCATTGCCAATGTATGATTGCCAAACTTGCCCCAGATATTTCTGAGGAATTTGCTCAGAACATAAGTCGCTGTACTTTTCTGCTTCCTGGTTCCATGAAGTTTGTGATTGACTCACAGGTTGACTCACAGATTGTCGTAAGTTATTTTAAGCATTATGTACAAAAATATTAAATTTTGAAAGGTGGTTTTATTGGGGATTTTCTGCCCTCTTATATATATTTACAGATAACTTTGTAGTGTGAGACTTGCAACTATAGGGAATGGAATCTAGATCTGGCCAAGGAAAGACATAAGCGCTTTCTGCAGAAAAGAATATTGCAAGATAAACCAAAACAAAATACACTGTTGTTCCAGGAGATAAACCTCTAAAAATGAAACTGAAATCGTTTTTCAACCACCAAAACTGTCTGCTTTTTCAAAAGATGGCTGCACAACAGAAACAAAATGCAAGGTGCTCGCAAAAATCCGGTCTATTCAAAAACAAAGAGGAGGTTCTGAAAGTGAATGCTTTGGTTTGTGCTTCACAGGAAATGTACCTGTTTGCATTTCTGTCTCTCCTCCAAGGTAAGGATCCTGAAGCTATTTCAAAAAAACAACAGATGAACTTCTGCAACATTTTGAAAATGAGAAATATACTCATTTCTGAACCAGCCTGCTTCTCAGTGACCACATGGGCTGAGGGCATGAAAAGTCTTTGCCAGTCCTGTCTGACCAGGACAGAGTGCTCCTTGAAGACCCATAATAGGAAACATTTCTTCCTTCAGCCCTGCTGAGGAGACAAATCTTCAGATACTTCTTCATGTTCCTTAAGCAACCCTACCATTTTGGCTCCCACACAGGGCCAAACACAGGTGTCTAATCCTACCTGTAATAACCTGTGGCATGTGAGCCGCCCATCCAGAGATGCACAGGTCCAGTGAGCCCAGGCCTCTCAGGAGCAATGGCCAGAATCCAGAAGGGATTCCCTGGGGTGTATATAATGACCATATGGCAGTGTTTGGACAACTGAGTTCCCCTCAGGCTTCTTTCTTAGCATGTCTCAGATATTTCTATCTTCTTTTCTAGCCAAGACACTGCTGAATGCTTTTGAAATGTGTTGTGATTTAATGCCACTTAATACCTGGTATTTTCTAAGGAATTTACTTGCAAAGGCATTTAGGCTGAGATTTAGACTAAGCCTTTGTAATTGATGTTTTCTACTGTCTTCACACCTTCGAAGGCCTGGAGTGAGCCAACAGAAATCACAAGACACATGGACCAAAGTGGGCACCCAACCACAACTGCACCCAAGGATGCAGACAGACCTCAACTCATCCTGGCAGTATTACTAACCTTTGAACTGGAAAGACTAAGGAGATGAATGGGTTGAGTTGACTGAATAGAGCCAGCTCAGATCTGGAAATACTACAGTCATATTTGGTTGATGTTATTTCTGAGCTAAAGCACTCTACCACAAAGTGCTCCATGGACTTGGCCTGGTTTCCACAAGGAGGATCTACCTTCTGGGTGCTTTTGTCTTGTGGAGAAGTAATTTTTTTTAAAATTTTCTTTAGGATGTTCTCCTAAGCAAAGGTGGAATAGCAGTTAAGCTGAAAGGCCTTTAGGCTGCCTATTTCAGCAACCCAGTCTTGTTGAAGATGGTGAATGCAGTTGCTTCATTGTCAAGTAGAAACATACTTCCCAGAAGGCAGAAAAACCTAAACACTTCCTGAATCTTTTTCCTTTCTGAGAAAATGAGTTTAAAATCTCTGTTACTGATTCTCCTGTCTTTCTTTTTTGTGCTGAAAACCTTCTTCTGTCAGTTTATTATGCTGTGTTTTCAGCACAATCAAGACTTTCTAGCAGTATCCATTCTGTGCCCCCTTATGCTTTTTCACAGTGAAGTCAGCAACAGTTCAAACCAGAAGCAGTAGTAAGTAACTGATATTGATTTCTATTCCTGCTGAAATCTAAACTGAACACAACTTCTACTTCTGTACATAAAACTTTGATGACGTTCCTTGTTACAAGGGTTTATCACAACACTTTAGGTATTCCCAAATGCATTGGGGTGGTGGTTGCTTAAACGCTGTCTTTGAACCTATAATCTGAATGAGGAATATCTGCTGCTGCTTTTTTTCTCCCCCTCCATTTAGCACTCTGTTTCAGGCTTGTCAGTGTTTTCTAATGCAGAGAATACCCAATTTTTTAGGCAAAAAAGACAATCACTAGGGGTGTTGTTACAGAGCTTTTCACTTAATTCAGTGAAAAGTTGGCTAAACTGCTTTTATGTTTGTTTTCTCCTGATTCATTTGACTTGCCTGCTTGAGTGGAGAACGCGTGTGTTCTTCTGGCTTAGATATGGAAATTAAAATTACTCTGTGGTTTACTGTTTCCAGGATTAAAATTAACTCACAAGCAGTAGCTTGAGGAATTGTGGATGAAGAACTGATATTCCTTTGAGAAATTGAATCTCTGCTTCCCTTATTTGTCAGCAGTTGTTTCCTTTATTCTGCTTTGGGTAGTACTGTAGAAGGCTTGTCTGCCTCTGAACAGCGTGTAGCACACAGTCAGATGCCACAGTTGCTTCAGTCACATTTCTTTGTCATTGTGTTTACAACTTCCTTTTATTTCAGAGAACAGAGACTTAATGATGTTTCCTCATCACAACCATCAGGACATTTAAGTGTTTCCCCATAAGTTAATCCTCACCTGCACCTTTATTTTTTTTGTTTTTCTTTTTGGCATCTTTCACTTCTATTGTGCTGGGAAACGTGACAGTGTATAGTACACTGTTTCATTTTCAGTTGGCACTATTTAAGAGTGTTTTGTCTATAGTTTCATTCTGTTGGGTTTTATTTTTAACCATTTCCAAGGTCTCATCTTGTTTGGTATGAATTTGCAAGTCAAAAGGCTGCTGATCTGAAAGTCCATTTCACTTTTCTTTCCTTCACAAGTGAGGGAAATACTTATTTGGTGACATTTTCCATATATTTCTTCTCTCTTCTTGTTAGTGCTTTCGTTTTTTATAGAATAGAGAATTTTAACTTTATCTAGAAGGGGTATTGCTTCCTTTTATTTTTTTCTCCTTTCACATTGTCCTTATATACCTAGACTTAAGTTATAGTTGCTGGGAAATCAGTAATTCTTATTGAAGCAGCTGAAAGGGATCTGACATCTTCCTATCTTTGTGAAAGAAATAGAAGAACAAGAAAATTGAAACATAATTGCATAATTAAAAAAAAAAAAGTCTGTCATGGAACAGAAAATACAGTCCTTGCCATCTGGCTTAAGTATCATAACCATGCATTTATCTTTTTTTCAATCTCTCTTTCTAGATGCTGCAATTACAGAAGAAAAATGTCCAGGTCATAATTCACTTCACTCTTTTTAATGTTAATGTTTTAAATATTTAAGCCTTTAAAATTGTTTTTAACAGCTTTATAGAGTAGCTCCTCAGAGCTATCACACAGACCGTTTTCCAGAACATACCAATACATGATCTTGTGCTTTTCTACTATGTGTTTCCAGCTACTAATTAAAAAAACAAAACATGAAGTGTGTTGACAGACATCACTGGGCCTGGGCACAATGACATAGGAACATAGGAACAATGATTGCTAGAGAAGTGGAAGTAGTCATTAAGTAATCACAGGGAAAGAAAAATAACACCAGCACCAGAATCAAAGGATATAACAGGAGTTAATGCTGTAGAAGCAGGAAAGATTTAAAAAATAGTCCCATAAAAATCAACTGACTATGTGATTTGACGATTAATAGCAGGCAGATGAACCAATCCTTTGTCAGTATATTTTTCTAAGAAGATGGATGGAGAATACCTTAAAATATTTTTCTTCTGCTCAGACTACTGGAAGTTGCTGGAAACAACTAAGAAAGAAGTCATATTTTTCTGTTCCAACCCCAGAATTTCATTTAACCCATTGCAGTTAGTGACATACTCGTGAGCATCATAAACAGAACTTGCAGAACAGGTTACCAACATAGGACAATAGGAAATTCAGAAAAATTATCACAATTTATACAAATGTGGTTTTTTTAATACCTACTTACCTCCAATCATTTATCTTTTCTTTCTTTTTAAAAAATTATTTTTAATTTTTTTTTTATAAAAGGCTGAAGAACAAAAGCTATATACTCCTTTCTAGCCAAGAACGACTGGAGTCATTCACAGAGCCATGTTGCTGTTGAATTACCTTCCCTAACTTAACCTGACTTTTTTATTCAACAGGGTTCTCTTCAACCAGCCAGAATCAAAGCCATTATAGAAAGACAAAACACAGCTCCTGTGTCTTATAACTAAAACAAGGTTATGGCAAGCCCAGACTTCCGTAAATACAAAAATTAATAACAAACTTATCTCACCCTCTCTATTGCAATGACTCAAAGACTGACTAAAGCAATGGATCTTTAAAGCAGTGGATCATAAAGTAATGGTGGATATTCCTCTGGGTCCATAGACTTTGGTGGAGGAGCTGGGAGAATCTTCACAGAGCACAAGAAGTAGCCATATAGAGAAGAAAACAATCATAACACAGGCTTCTGTATCCTTGAAGAATCTTGTCAATAACCAAGCTGTCCTATGTCAAAATGTTATACAGGAAAGAAACATGCCTATCACAGCCAGAATTTCCACCACTGAAGTAGTGGTGTTGGGCACCCTAATTATAAATGCCCAACAAAAATTTATTAAGTGGATCTGGTTTTTAGAAAGCAGCGGGGTCTGAAATTCAAGACTTTTGGAGACTGGCATGTAAGCTGCCCACAAAATTAGGCAACAAAATCATCTCTGACAATCGGTAAATATAGTAGTTACTTCATCATTTCTTGAGTAGGAGTGACAGGGAAGCCAGAGATGACAGTAATATCAGGAGATAGGACTGCAATAGTGGGAAAGGCTGTAAACCACAGAGATACTGGTGATAGCACGGAAACTGTTACACTAAGGAGGAAGAAACTTGAGGAGAAGTATAAAAATTCTATCCCAGCCCATGCAGCAACAATAGAATTGCCCTAACATTCCTGCTACTGAAAGTAGTAATTGCTTGATCTCAGACTATCGGACTATTAACAAAGTAAGTCAAAACAAAATTATCCAAGAACGAAAATGGAGTGTACAAGTTTATCAAGGGAGTTTAGAGGGTTTTGTTTCCCTGATCAGCTCTTGGATACACTGTATGCAGCCTCACCACACTCAGCCACTGATCTCACAGTCAGTCTCCAGCCTTGTCCGATATCACTACGAGATACAATCCAGCCCGCTGAGTGCAGAAGTACCTTGCACCAAGCTCCATCTGCAGCTATCCCTCAGAACTGGCAAGACGTGATCTTCTGTCCTGTAACATGGCTGCAAAAAACAATGTTTCTCTAACCCTCCTGAAACTCTTTTTTCATTTTGATTTTTTTTCCTCCTGTACTGCTGATCTAAAGGCAAGCACATTTCTACTAGGTGCAAAAAGCACGTTTGTGAAAGGAAACTGGGAAAAGTATTCTTAAAAAGTTACAGTATCTCCTGCTGACTATTTTTGGGATTATATTGACTCTATTTTTTACTATTCGGTATGGCTTCATTCCCTATTCCCTTTCACTCGGATAATGTAACTTACTGTTCAAGATCTATCTGCCTATGATGATTTCATCCTTCTGTACACTCTGTAGTACATGTAAAATTGTGTGGCATCTCTGTGAATGCCTGGGCAGAACTTTAGCAAGTTTATCTTTACATTCTTTTTCCCATTGAAACTCATCCCTCCAAAGCCTTCCAGAGCGGCACTGCAATAGGTAAGTAGTAATAGCTAATTATTTGGAAAACAAATGTACCATCAAAACGTTGGTGTTTTTTCTGAACAGAAAGCAGAGGCACAGTCTACTTTAGCCTGATTGAGGGATTAATATGGAGTATATATTATTCTTTCTGCTTGTGGACTCTTCAAGTCTTCTAACAAAGACTTCTAACTGTGACACAGGATAAAAAGTTCGTACTGAGATTCTTGTCTTAGCATCAATACACATTTCCTTCATTTAAAGGTCCTAAGAATTGACATTGTTAAATGAAGTTAATGGAAGGTACAAATGTTCCTCCTTTGGAACAACAGGACACAGTTACCCACTGGGTTGTCTGATTTTAGATATCTGTGGTTGAAGCAATTTTACACGGTATATCTTTTGGAGTCAGGATGAAAAGAAGGTAAGCCAAAAGGAAGTGGGAGCTGAAGTAAGAGGTAGGATATAGCCTCAGAATGAAAGGGATCAGCACAGAATATTTTTAGATGCTTGGGAATGGAGCCCAAGAAGAATAAAACTGAGCAATCAAGGACACTGCTTCCCCTTCCAATCACACACACACTCTCTATATTGTATCTAATCACTCACAGTTATGGAGTCATTTCCTTAGGAGTTCTAAGGGAATCACGTTTGGATTCCAAAATGTGTAAGCAATGCATTAATTTGATACTATAGAATCTTGCATCAGAAGTCCTTGACCAAAACATTCAGCACTACAACTACAGTGCCATTCTTCCAGTCCCTTCAGAGTTTTCCACCTGGTATCTTTTTCAAGGATGCATATTAGCTTAGTAAACAATGAGAATAGATATCAAATTAGCCCTAAACTGATAATGAATCTTTGCATGACTTCATTGTCACATTAAGGAATATATTTCAAGACAAATAAGAGGAATCTTGACTAATTTTATTGTTTCTGAGAAAAGGCCTGTAGAAGGAAGAGTGGGTGGCTGAATAAGATCCCACAAAGCATTCAGCATTCATGACAAAAAGGCAAATGCGTTGACAAGTGAAATGAAAACTCAGTGTGTTATCACTGAGTCACACACTGAGAAGCACATCTGCTACACAGAACATAGAAAATACCTCGAGTATATAGTATAATGACAAATAAGCCCTTACAGAAGCAGCAGAATGTAAAAGGATTTAAAATCATTACACATGAAGGGTAAAATCAGGTAACACCCACACAATCTGGCACTCATGCTGTCACTAGGATAGAAAGAAACAAAAAAAAGGTAAAGCCATTTGAAAGAAATCAGTTGTGGACTGAAGTGTAACAACCAGATATTGTTGTATCTTGTTAGTATTAATATCTGAAACTCCACCTTGTTTGAAAAATCAGTATAGTTTTGAATGGCTGCCCTGTGTATGACTGATAATCCAACTGCACACATGTTACAACAATACAGGCACTGCAGTAATATATATGGAGAAGTAATGATTGTTATTTCACTTTTAAAAGTCACTATGCCCTAGGGCACAATTAACAGGCAATAAATTCCTACATGCTACTGAAGTTCAGAGATTAGTGTTTGCCAGTCAAAGCATGGAAACACATTTACACCTAATAAAAAAGGGACTAATTAGATGTTTCAATAATAGGAAATGTCAGTCAGAGGCCACAAAAGGCTATGAACAATAAATAAACCCACCCCCCAAAAATTGACACGTGTGTTTACAGGCAAATACTAAGCATTTAAAAGAGCCTTAAAAGTTTGCCAAGTCATCCAAAAGAGAAGGAACTTTATTTAAACAGTGAAAGCAACAGTTAGTGCTAAAAACTCACTGGAGTAGGGCATCTGTTACTCCAGTCTGTGCACTTCTTCACAGCTTGATTTAGGAAAGTCTTGTACATACTGGACAGGAATTCAGTGAGAGTTTGGAGCACAGAGCTCATTAGAATATGTTTTGGCTTTGTCTAGCTGTGGGATTGCAGGTGAATCAGAGTATGTCTGAGCTCCAGGCCAGGAAACTCTATTTGGTAGCGGTCAGGGATGAAAAACTGGATCCTAGCTACTGCTAATGTTGAACTTGCCCATCCATATGATTAGTTCTTTAAGAACACTATAAATATTTTTCTGTTAGCTTTAACATCTTCTAGTGTTCTCCTTCTCTTTTCTCCTATTTTTCTCTAGCTTTAAATGTCAGAGAGGTCGAAGCGATCATTAACCAGCAACTATATAAAGAGACTAATAGCATAATTTCTGATTGAGTTCATGGTTTGGTCTTTTACACGGTGCTTATAATCTGATAAAATGAAGCTGTATCGCCCAAAATTGAACCTACACGATGAAGGCATACTTTTTCTGCTGGTGTGAATCCCCAAATATAAAACAGGTGCACCGCAAATTTATATTTGTCTGAGGTACTTGAGTTTGCCAAATTCAACTGAGCACATCCCTTACCCAAAGCATTCAACACTTTTCACAGATGTTAGTGAGAAAAATTTGTGGCTCAGCGGAGGCACTTGGAAGGCATACATTAAACTAATATGTTGCATTAAGCAGTAACAAACTAATGAATAAATCATCAAAAGCAGTATTGAAACTAAAAAGGTTTTTGAACCAAAGTTCAAAGGCAGTCAGCGTTTGCTGAATTTGTGTATCTTTCCCATTCTGATTTTCTTCTTGTTTATGGTAGGAGTCAGCCCTCAGGCAAAGAACAGAAATGATCTCACATGGTTATAAATAAATACAGGACCTGCTTAGTGCTTGCAATTTGTGGCCACTCTTCCATGTTGCTTGCTCTGGATCAGAATTGCTGGGCAGCACTGAACAAGAGCCATGCACTGCATCAGTAAGAGCACAGCCAGCAGACTGAGCAGAGTGGTGTCCCCCTGTGTTCAGTGTATATGAGAGAAATCTGATCTGTGTCCAGTATGGGGATCTACAGTACAAGAAGGACAAACTAGAGCAAGAACAGTAGAAATGCAACCAAAATGTTTAAGGGGGTGGGTACATGACGTAGGAAGTGAGAATAAGAGAACTGGGTTCACTCAGCCTGGAGAACAGAAGCCAAAGGAGAGATCTGATTGCTGTCTACAACTAATTTATGGGTGGTTATAGAAAATAGGTTCTACTCAGAGAGGCAAGTTGCAGCTGGGGAGCTGTTATTAGATGTAAGGAAAAAAATCTTCCTAATGAGGTGCCCAGGTGGGAGAAGAGGCTGCTGCAGAATCCTCTTCCTCAAAGGTAGCCAAGGCCCTGAGCTGCACAATGTAATTTCAAAGCTGACTCCATTTGGAGTGGGGGAGTGGGCTGAGGCCAGATGAGATCCTAAGATCCCTTCAACTGAAATTATTATATGATTATATGATTTACAGGATCATGAGAGAAACACAATGCAGGAAGACACATGCTGAAATCCAGTTTAGTTTTAATGGCATTAAAGTATGTGTTTGAATTATTGCTGAAGCAGAATCAAGAGAAAAATATAGCTGCAGGACATAGAGAGATACAGTGCCTATATACAGGTTCCAAATTGTCTGAAAATAGGAAGGATGTTCTGTCTAGCCTGCCAGATTGGAACCAAGGAGATCATTTGTCATTTACAACACTTTTTACAGGCTCTTTTGATTTGGGGCAAATATCTTAATCTCACTGTAAGTCAGCTGCTGATTTATTAACTAAAAGGATAAATCCACTAATACTTAGATATTTGTGAATCCTTCAAAAATACTTGAAGAAAGTTCACAAGTAGATTCCAACAGGGCAAAGAAGAGGATGTATCTCCTTAAGTTCTGAATCATTTGTCTTACTGTAAGACAAGCTGTGCATATCTTACATGCATCATGGACAGCAAAGCTAAGAGGTTTAGCTCCAGGAATCTATCATGTAGACATCTGGATTTGGTTATTAGAGTCTCATCTCTAGTACCCAGGAAGATATGATGCAAAACTTCTTCCTCAAGCCTTCAGATGTAGCATTAATCAGAACAGAATAAAAAGTAGGATGGATCTTTCTTTTCCTCAGGGTCTTAATAATTGCACTTGGTGATGGGTTTTTTTGGCCCTGTTGCCAATAATACATTGACAAAACCACATTGTAATCTCCGTATTAAAAAATTAGATCATTAAAATCATACAGCTGTCCCAATGACATCCAAGAAATAAACTCATGGATGAAAAACAACTGGTTCCAATTAAACTTGGGCTAAATATGAATGATTCTTAGGAAAAAATATCTCTGGAACTGTCCTAAGACAAGTACATTGACTGCTCACAAACACAGAGATCTTTTCAAGTCCTTTAAACAGCAGATATCTCTTTGCTCTCTTTGAATGCCATGATCACCACAAAAATGAGACTTGACTTCTTCCGTATAACACTTAGTAGACACTGCCCTGTTTTTCCAAGTGGTGGTCTGTCTGCCCGCATTTTCTACAAATATCAATGTGATTATTCCCCAGGTGAGTCAGTAGGTGAAGCAATATTTAAGAGATGCAAAAGTGAAACTCTACCCACAAGCCTGAATTCAGTAAAAGATAAAATCTATCTTGGAGTGAAAGTCTTCTCCCATCTTTATCATTGATACAAATGTAAGGAGTTGTCTCAAAAATGAAAATTAATTTACCAACTTATCTGTTGCCAAGATTAGTTTCCTAACCATGCTTCGAGAATGTGCCATCACAGCTTTCTCTACTAATATCTTCCACTTTGACATTCTTCCTGGAATTAGAGTTAGCCTGACTTAATTTAGTCAGCTAAAGATGATTATAGAATCATTAGGCTTGAAAGGACCTTTAAGATCATTGAGTCCAACCATTAACCCAGCACTGCCAACTCCACCACTGTATCACATCCCCAAGTGCCACATCAACACATTTTTCTAATACTTCCAGGGATCGTGACTCAACCACTTCCCTGGGGCAGCCTCTTTCAGTGTCTGACAATCCTTTCAGTGAAGAAATTCTTCCTAATATTCAATCTAAATCTCCCTGGCCAATTTGAGGTCATTTCCTCTTGTCCTGTCACTTGTTACCTGGGGGAAGTGGCCGACTGCCACCTGGTTACAACCTCCTTTCAGGCAGTTGTAGAGAGCAATAAGGTCCCCCCTGAGCCTCCTTTTCTCCAGGCTAAACAACCCCAGCTCCCTCAGCTGCTCCTCATCAGATTTGTGCTCTGGACTTTGCCCCAGCTCCACTGTCCTTCTCTGGACACGCTCCAGCACCTCAGTGTCCTTCTTGCAGTGAGGGGCCCAGAACTGAAACAGGATTCAAAGTGTGGCTTTACCAGTGCCAAGGATAGGGGACCATCACTGCCCTGGTCCTGCTGGCCACACTATTGCTGATAAAGGCTAGGATGCCATTGTCCTTGTTGGCCACCTGGGCAGAGCTGGCTCATGTTCAGCTGCCATTGACCAGCACTCCCAGGTCCTTTTCCACTGGGCAGCTTTCCAGCCACTGCCCCCAGTCTGTAGTACTGCCTGGGGTTGTTGTGACCCAAGTGGACGACCAAGTGCTTGGTCTTGTTGAACCTAATAACAACTGGCCTTGGCTCATCAATCCAGCCTGTCCAGATCCCTCTGCAGAGGCTTCCTACCCATGATGTAAATATCTTCTACCACAGACTGACTTACATTCTTATAAGCACGTGACTGTATTTCCAGGGGCATTTTAAATCCACATCACTCAGCTATGACACAAAAAATTAAAGGTTGTAGGGCTGGTCTACAATCTCCATCTCTTGACTTTTCTTAAGCTTGAAGTATAAACATCTTACAGTAAAAATTATCTTTTCATTCTCTCTATGTACGTTACCCAGTAGACTGTGACCCTTGTCTTATATTGTGATGCCTGCATATTTCACACAAATAGAAATAACTATTAACGATAAACAACTTTTAAAAAATTTTTTAAACAACAGAAAACCTGCATGGGAAGAAAATGACTCCTAGCTTAAGAAACAAGCAAAATCTATGTATTCACAGATAAGTAACATCAGGGACACAAAATGATCACAATCCACTGTCACTGCTTGCAGACATTAATGACCAGATGTGATTCAAAATGCTTAAACCCATAGTGATTGGCTCTTGGGAAAATCATAAGGTAAATTCAAGTGGGTAAGAAAAGCAAATATGTCACTGCAACTTTTCACCAGATTCTCAGTTGCTGCAAGGTCTTGGGCAATCCCAGTGAGCTAGAGTGTGTGAAGCATGTGGGCTTTCTTATGCCACTGCCTGGTTTCCTCTTCCTTGAGAACAATGCTATGAATGGGACTGGGAGGGCAGGAGAGCATCCAGCCCTGGAGGACAGCTATTCACTCTGCTCCAGCCAGAGGCCTGTCAGCATTTCCACTGTTTCACACGAGTCCCAACTTCAGACAGGGATGACTTCATTTTAACCACTTTTCTCACATTTAAAAAAGTCAAAATTAGTCAAAACAAAAACAGCAACCATGTGTGCTCAGGGATGTGAGCGGAGAAATAAGGATAAACAAATCTGCTCTCTTGCATATCCTACCAGCAGTTTGTCTCAGCATGATCCTTAAAAACAGCAGGGTGCCTAGCCTCAGCTTTTATCAAATAACATTTATAGGACACCCCACATTCCCTACCAGTGGACCACAAAGAAACAACAGGGAATGAATAGGCTGTCCTTTATTCTTGAAATGTTAGGGTCCAGCTTACTCCAAAAAACCCCATGATGTATTTTATTTTGTTTTCTTGTGCTTTATAGCATGGGAAAGAATGGATGAGCAGTGACCCATACAGGCTTACTTATGAAAAATTATGGTTCATCTTACAGGCATGTTTATGGAAACAACTGTGTTTAAGGACAAATACCCCTCAAAATCAGTTCTGCATCTGCATGGACACAAGCAGTTAGCTGTAAAGTCTGTTTTAAGGGAATGCCAGTTCTTCAGTACAGGAAGAGGGAAGGCATGCTCTAGTAGGTCTAGACAGATGTGTGCAGGGGTGTTGTCCCTAGACAGCAGAGGATATATGGCCTTTAAAGAGGACAAATATTGGCTTTGCTATAAAAGAACAAGCCACTTCCGGGAGAGGAAGATACAATGAATTTTTAGGAAAATGCAGACACATTGTGAGCTCCAAGGAACAGTGATCTAGAGAGGAAGGAAGAGGCTACGGTGTGAGAACTAAACATTACCTATCTACAAACTTTGTAATTAAGGCTCACAGCTTGTTACAAATGACTTCTTGTACCATCTTCACCTAGATGACATGAAGTAAATACTTTATGTCTTTATTGTTTTTCTCTTCCGCTTCTCTCTTGCTTGAAAAGAACAACCAACTTTTAAAGTCCACCTGTAATACGGATTTCACTGCTAGTAAGGAAGAAGGCCAAAGTGGAGTATGCATTGCAAGAGAAGAAAAAGGCTCTATGCTCAGGAAAAGATAAAGAAAGTAAGAGAATATAGAGATAATCTGATAATGCATGCCATGACTCCATACTTAGACACTGACTCCCTGGACTCTCAAAGCTTCGAGGAAAATCTGGCACTGTTGTGTTCACAGAACCCACGCAGAAAATAGGAAATGTTTTCCTAAATTTTAATAACGTATTTTGCAAAGTCAGCAAGTTATGTTTTACTACAGGAAAATTAAGAAAAGCAAGAATAATATGTGAGCGGGAGACAATGGAAAACTGTTTTTTAGCTTTCTTGTTTCAGTAAGTAAGCACATGACATCCTTCCTTTGGCTACAAGACAGCTACGTTTTCTTAATATTTTATTGTGAATAAACACAGATGGAGGTTCAAGGAGTTCTCTTCCATAATTATTGCTGTGGATTTTAATTGCTGAATAAATGTATTGGGTTGAGTTTCTTTCTTTGTAATTTTCCAATAATAGAATTATTTTAGCAGTATTACAAAGGCTAATGTATTACCATAACTCAGTAGCTTGCGGTTTCAAATGCTAGGAAAGGAAGTGGGGGATAGGACAGATGTCAAATCCTTTGAACAGAGAAATAATCCTGAAATCTACTCTTCTCTTTCTTATCGCCTAACATTCACATCTTATTATGCTCAAATATGCCAGACAGTAGTTAATAATAGATAACTGTATCCAGAATGAGGGCCAAACACATCACTTCATGCTCCTTATCTCTGTAATCTTCCTTCAGAGGAATTCTCTTCTTCTTCTGGAATCTGGGCCAACTTTTTCGGAAACCACAGTGATACCAAACTCAGTAAGTTATCAGTCCTTACAACATGTGCGAGTTGCCACTGGAAGCAGAGCAGATGAAGATATCAACTAACAGCAGATTTTTTCCACAATATCTGTCATTAGACTAAAGAAAGTATGAGCTCACTGCATATTAGGTATTAAATGATGGATGAATAATTTCACAGGCTTTAAGGAAAACTGACAGAAAAAACATTGGGAAAGGTGGCATTGAAACAGAATAGTAGATTATTGCATTAGCCCCTCACTACCAGACTAGTAAGAAGCTAGTTGAGACCCCAGAATCAAGTAGGTTAGAAAAGACCTTTGAGACCACTGAGTCCAACTTGTGACTGAACACCACCTTCTCAACCAGACCATGGCACTCAGTGCCACAGCCAGTCTTTCCTTAAACACCTCCAGGGACGGTGACTCCACCACCTCCCTGGGCAGCCCATTCCAATGCCGAATCACCCTTTTATCATTAACGGATGAATTGGTGGGCTCCGGTTAGTAGACCTTCAGGAACATGTGTCAAAGAATGAGTGTTGTTTTCAGTCTGTCTTTGAGAACCACCCAGGAATGTGCAGAAGCACCTATTTTAGGCCGGATCTGAGCGCTGCTTCAGGGAATAAACCAAACGTGTTGGCAGGCTGAGCTAAATAGGAGTAATGCAAAATGCTAAGTACACCTAATGCCTACAATTGTCTCTATATTTAAAGACTGGAAAAATTCTGATCTTTAGAGTTTTGGAAGCACACTGGATATACCTTGTTTTAAGAATCCTTGGGACCAACACTGGCATAGCGTAGTTATTGCATCTATACGGTCAGGCCTGGTGCTTTAGTCTTGTGTTCATAAAAATGGGTATGAAATAAGACAGAATAGAAGCATATTCAAAAATATCTACCATTCAGAGAGAGAGAATAGTTGAAACACCTTATCACCCAATCCCAGTAGTAATTTTCAACACAGAATGAAAAATAGGTTGTTTCTCTTGGACACAGAGCAGATCCACATGTCCCCTCTGTACTACAAAAAGAAAAATCTGGACTCATGTAGCCAAATTTTGTGCACTGAGAGGCTACAATCCAGCACATCATTTAGGGTATGATCCTTATTTTTGCTCTTTAGACATAAATATCCCAGAGGAGAAGGCTCCAGACACTCTTCCTTCCTCTCTTTTTTCAAAGGATTTTTTTATCTTTTCAGGATGGTCAGCATGCTATTCCCAAAGAAAAGCCAAAAGCTATAGCTTTTGCTGCAATCAGCTTTAGTAGGAATCTAGAGGGAAAATCTAGAGGGAAAAGATAATAACCATAATTTTAGTGCAGATATAGACATTCTTGAAATATGGCGTAGATCCAATTTCTAGCCAGAGAAGAGCCACCAAAAAAGAGTATTCTTGCTCAGTTTTCAAACAGAATGAGAAGGTACAGCATTGCAGCAAGACTGAATGGTAATTTTGAAGAAATCTGTAGAACTGGAAATATCTATTTCCAAGATGGCAGAAAATTTTTAAGAGCCGAATAGCCAAAATGTCATAGATTAGGTGGTTTTCATCCTCAGTTCTCAAAGAATCAGCACAGTAATCACAAATCTTACAATAAGGATTTTCAATAAATCTTACAAATACTGGTTTTATCTGTTAATTCATGGTACATTTAGGAGCTTTATTTAGGAAAGAGAGAGAAGGAGTATTTTAGACAACAGTAGAGTCAATAATCTGATTATAACAATATGCATAATTTTATAATAAACTTTGAAGGAGAGTGTAATTAGGCATTGAGTGATTGGAAAATAACATAGACTGAAAAAAAGGCCAATTTTCAAGAGGAGGCTGTGTCATAGCAATAAAATATCCTTCCTTGACTGTGAAAAGGAAGTTTTGAAAATAGTAAAGAACCGCTCTCATCTAGTGTAATTTTAGTTTAGTACTTGATACAACATCATAAGGAAAAATGTTTAAGATTGAGAAGAAAGGTGTCAATGGTAGAATTGAAATTTGAATAGAACTTTACCCAGAAGACTACAATGAAGTGCCTTGAAATGCGATGATTCAGCATATACTAGAGTTTCTTGGGATCTATTTTTAGGATCAGTCTTATTTCATATTTCCATAGCTGATGGTCACTCGAGAAATAGAAAATGGGAATTAAAGTTAATGACAGCCCAGAAAGTCATGAAGTCTCAAACCAGAGGAACATCAGACTAATCACACATGAATTACATGAGAATAATAGAAATGCAACAGAATGAAACAAGATCTTTGACTAGAGATTAAAAACAAGACTTCCCACAGCAAACTAAATGCTTGCCAATTAAACATCTGTGGTGAAGAGAAAGCCTGAGAGTATCCTATGAAGCACCAGTGTGATGCAATTATAAAAAAACCCAAATGTGATCCTAAACTGTATGAGAAGAATTGTGTTACTGTAGCTGTGTATGCACTGATGTGACTTCATCTGAGGCACTCTACATAAGTTTGACTACTCATGTTCAAGAATGTAAAATTGGAGCGTGTTCTGGGAAGGGTTGTTGGGATTATCAAAGGAACAGATGACGCAGAGTTTTCATGTCCTGTTCATGGAGGAAGAACCACGTGAGCTAAAAGCCACCAGAACAAATAGGTATAAACTGGCTCTGAATGATTTCTGTCCAGACATGAAGTTCTCATGAGCAGAACAATGACGTTCGAGCACAGCTTCTCATAATAAGAATAGCCAGGGAAGAGGGAAGAGGAATGGGATCAAGGTGACTTAATATTCAAGTTTATTAAGATGTTATGAAAATAATTATATAGTGTGGCTCTTTGTAACATCAGTGGACTGGACTCAGTAAGCCAAGAGGAGCCCTTGAATCCAAATGTCGACCTCCTTCCCCCTCCTCATCTCCCTTGAGCTTGTATATTTCTTTGATCTACCCACTCTGATCCTTCAGCACAAAGGTATTCACGCAAATTTACTCTCAGAGGAGGATATGAGTCTGTCTTGAAATGTCCACTGTATATACTTCCCAAACCCTTTCAGGACTGTTTGCTTCTTTGAATAAATGGCTTGGGGGTTGTTTTTCCGGTAATCTTTCTCAACTTAAAAAAGCCCTTCAGAAGAAGAAACCACTGAAGTTTTCACAGTTAATTTGCATCTTCTTTGTTCCAGCCTAAATCTAATTATTTAAATTTTTTTTTTTTTTTTTTTTTTTTCTCTTTCTCTCTTTCTTTCTCTCTTTCTCTCTTTCCATTGAAGGTCATTCTGAAGCTGATCCACAATCTTCCTTTGTGAAAATAGAGCTAAAAATAGAGATTTTACCCAGTGGCACTATCTTGTTTCCTTTCTCTTTTGTTTCAGTTCAATATGTTAAATACAAAAATTTCTTTACAACTTTGAATAGTATGTGCTTCAATAACTTGGTGCAAAAAAACTTGTATTGGCTCTTTGCTGCAATATTCTTTACTTAGTATGTATAAAGCTGCCACTGTTTGAAATCACTGACAGTTTCTGTCACAAGCATGATGCGATATAAACTCAATAGGAAATCTCATTGTAACAAAGTTCCAGCAACACACGATCAGCATCTCACAGCAATAAACTGGAGCACAGGAACAAGACTTAAGCTGTTAGTATGACACATATAAAAAAAAAGTAATTCATGCTTGAATACAGGTAGCTGTAAAGACTCAGAATTAAGAGGTGCAATACAAAGAGCAAAACAAGTTAAGCCCATTATGTAGAAAACCTGCAGTAAGGAAGTACGAATAAAATCATCCATGGAAAATGTATACTCATAGTTCCAAAAAAAAAAAAGGTAGGAAGAAAAAATAAAATCTGCGATACATTATTTTTTCCTTACAAACAATTAACTACCAACCAACACCCTTTACAATATAATATTGTTGAAAGCAATAAAAGCTTTTCCTGCAGAATGAGTGCAATAGCTTTCCATCACAAAAACAATGTTCTTTTCTGCTCCTTCAGTGAACTCCAGCCTCCAGTCTGTGGGATCATTGCACCTGTGTGGAACCCTCTGTAAGTTAAGGAAGCCCTCTACGAGTGTCAGGGCTTGCATGTGAGCTTACTGTAAACTATGACCTCTGTCTACCTACAAGCAAGCAAACTGTAGTTTTCTGTCACAAATGAGTCATCAGATTTAAACCTACACCCAAGCCTGGCCAATGTTTGACAGGCTCTAGACCTATTTCTGATTTTGCTGGCTAAACCTAGGCACTGGCTGGCTCACATCCTGAGGAGTTCAACTCATAATTGCCTTTGAAGATTCAAGCCTTAACTATTTCTAAGCCAGACGCCACCATGATATCCGTGTGCCTAATTCTTTAAGTAGCACATTGTGGCTGGATCAGAAACTTCGTCACAATTTCATTTTTAAAATAACAGAAAATGCACAGGGAGAAAATTTTTGATCGACAGTTTCTTAGAGGGAAAAGAAAAAAATATTCTTAGTGATGCATATTTTTTTGCTGAAAATGCCTGTTTTCTGTGCAGAATGCCAACTTTTCAGTTTGGTGATTATGGGTTCATTTATTGTATTCAGCCAGAGGAGGAAATTAAGGTGACTTCTGATTATTTAGCTGCTTAATGGATATAGTTATGAGTCAGAGCAGTCTCAGACTCCCCTTTTGCTGCTAGGCATTTTGGCAAACTCCTGTGTGATTTTTTTTCCTGCACAGTAGCAGGACTAGGAAGTAATGCTCCATTCAATTCTTTCAGCTGTGACTACCATTAATTAAATTCAAGGTTTCCCGTAGGAAGACACTCTCACAGGAAATGTGCTCTTAGTCTCACCTATATATTCAGAGTGGGTATGCTTCTGGGAGACAAATCGCTCCACACTAAGGGGAAAGACAAAAATATTTTCCATTAAATTCTCATGAGGGACCTGGTTTCAGACCTCAGCAGTGAGGTCCTGACTATGTGAACACTGGCTTAGTTAAACGTTGGACTCAGGCTGAAGGGTTAGTTTAATATTGTCACAAGAAGGTAATAGAGCTTACAGAAAATAGTTATCAATCCATTAACTGGGAAATAAGCCTTTATTATTTTTTATTAAAATCAGCATTCTGTCAAGTACTGCCCATATAGCTTCATCTGTTGCACATACCTTGCTTTTTACCTTTTGACCTTGTTTTTTCATAATTCTCACAGCACTGCGAGTGAAAAAGTACTTAAACCCAGCCAGGAGCATCTGAGCGAGTCTGGGCAGAGGCGGCTGGCGAGCGCTGAGGGAGGCAGGCGCGGGGTGTTTGGGTACTGAGCATCCCCTAGTGACCGGCTCTCCCAGTGCAGCATCCTGCTTTTCCGAGTCTGCACAAAGAGCGCAGGGAAGCCCAGATTCGCACAGTACAAACAACGGATTAGTACAAATAAAGTACTCCTAGACTTACAAAAGCACTGACAAGCTACAAAATAAGTCATCACTTCTAGAGAACAAGGACTCCTTTTTAATCCAAGTACATTACTTGGATCAAAAAACAACTGGCTTCCATTGTCTGACTCACCAAAAAAGGAACTGAAGACACTTGTACAGATATATTATCTTTTCACTTAAATTTCACTGATGACTTATAAATCAAATAACGAAACGAGGAATTGTTAGTATTATTTCCCCACTAGATGCTACAGCACATTAAAAAAGTCTGCATTCATATAGAGATCCCAATGTTCTCTTTCTGATCACCTGTTGGACTGTTTGCTGCTTTCGAATGATGAGGATGGGAAAGTTTTGACTAAAGAAGATCCTACAAACTGTAGATTTTGCTGGTAAACAAACAGGAAAAAATAATCTCCTTCAGCAATATGTGGGGTTGTTTTTTTTTTTTTTGTCTCCCTGCAACAGTAACTTTTTTCTAAATACTTTCACCAGCTTCAGGAAAGGGTGGGTTAGAGACAGGGGTTTCCTGAGCCCTTTCAGAACATGGTTTTCACTAAGCCGTGTGTTCAGAAGAGCCCCTAGAGAGTCTTGTTTTGGAACACTCTGACGCCTACACGTTATTATCTTTGCTACGTTTTGCAGTTTTGTGTGAAATTTATTTTTAATCTTTAACAAAACATGCCCCTGTTTATCTTAAACTCAGAAAAGGTTTAATAATGTAAAACAAAATAACTTTTTAAATAATTAGATGTACAATGAATGCCAAAACATAAAAGTATAAAGCAAGTTAACAAGAAAGGAGTTCTTAAAGATCAAAGAAAATGTGTTTATTTGATTTGATTAAAAACAAATAAAAAGTACTTTCACTTCAACAAGTTATAACTGGCTGTTGACAGAAACCAGTGAAAGAGTTTCCCAGTCCCACAGGATAAAGGTTTTCTTCTGATAGAGGTTCACGTAGTCAGAATAGATTGCTGACACTGATATGTCAAAGGAATTATATTTTGAAAAGTGACAAAGCTGCATCAATATTAAAAAACATGGATACAAAGACAAGTTTCCTTGGAGAACATACTCCTTTTGCTACTATTAAGTAGGAGTGATGGTACAAATCCATAGTTATTTCCATCTTTCAACCCTTACATACAACAAAGCTCTGGGAATGGGAGAGGTAAAAAGTACAACTTAATTTAGTGGAAAATCAGGATATATTAGCTCAAAACCTGCTTTAACATAGCAGTAGAGTTCCCAGAAGAGAGCTCGCTTCTGCAGGTCCCCTCTTCCATGGGTAGAGAAGGCTGGTATAGGGCAGCCTTTGCCCCACCCAAAAAAATTTTTAGGGTTAGGGTTAGGGTTAGGGTTAGGGTTAGGGTTAGGGTTAGGGTTAGGGTTAGGGTTAGGGTTAGGCAGCTCTCTTCTGGGAACTCTACTGCTATGTTAAAGCAGGTTGTGAGATAATGTTGCGCCTCTGTGTGACAATTTTTGAATCCACCTTTTATCCGGAGGCTTCAAGGGGAAATGTACAGACCTCCCACGAAATGATGCCATGCTGGGATCCAGGCAAGAGAAAGCCAAGTAACTGAAACTGGATTCTGCTTTAGGTCAGGCTGTCTAAACTTTGTTTAATGAGAGTTTTTTGGTTTTTAATACCAACTTAACTGATAAAAGACCATTTGAACACTATCATTTTTTTAAAAAACAGTAAACACTTCCCTAATTTCTGAAAGATAAAAGTATCCATAGTCTAAGAACAACTTGAATCTTCAGTGAAGTCCTGCAGCTAAACTAAAAAGACCAGATTTGACATTCCAAAAATGCTGTGGTAAAAAATATCCAGAAAATACTTGAAACAGTCATACATTTCAGACCTTCTCTACAAAAAGTGATGAAAAAAATTTCTCAAAAAAAAAATATTTGGAGTTCATTGTTAAAGGCAATGTGAAATTCATCATCCTAACTTTATGGAAGTAACCAATTTAGAGGAGTTATTTTCACACTAATTTTAAGGTGTCCACCTCCTCTTAAAAGAGTGTCCTCAGAGAAGAAGGCCCCTTTAGCAATTGCAGTCACTGCATCTCACTTCCAGTTGTGTTACCATCTGCCAGGGAGATGCCTTCAGGCATCCTTCAGGAGTATCCAGCCCTGCAGCCAGCATAGCTCCCTGGCAGGGAGGCTTTAGCACACAGGGCGCTGTCTGCCGGGGCTGCTGTGCCAGGTGCAGTGCCCGTGGGCTCCTGTCTGCACTCTGGTGACCCTGGTGCTGGCGGCAGCCTTGAAATCACCTGCAACACGCAGAGTAGCCATACCCACTGCTTCTGAGAGGTTGAAGTGCTCATCGCTCACCACGAGCTTTCATTTCTGATCCCAGGTTTGGTCAGCCTGACAATTGCTTATGCAACTCTTATTTACTTGCAGTGGGGCTGCAGAGAGGCACCCAATCACCCGCTGTTGAGATGCTCACTCTAAGATCATTAAAGCAAAGTTGGTTGTGAAAGAAGTCAAGCCTCGCTCCAATTTGAAATACTTGATAATCTGATGGGAAAAATATGTGTGTGATTTGTGTTTATGTCTGGAAGTTTTCCCTAGTGTGAAAGCCTCTGAAGGAAAACCAGTTCTTTCTTGCAATGTATGTCCTTTTATGTTATGCAGCCTAGACTGGATCACAGTGATGTCAAAAATGTACATGGAGTGATTGCATCCTGTCTGCGTCCTGCAAGAAAGACTTTGAAAGTTAGATGTTTCATCTCTACAGTCATATCCTGATCAACAAACTCAGTCAATAAATAAATACATTTAGTGACAAAACCTAGCCTTCTGTAAGCTGCAGTTAAACAGGAACTTGATTTGTTTTTTGTATTCACATCTATTCTATAATAATGAATCCAGCACCACAATAACCAAGTACCCATTATAATTATAAGATCAGAGAAAGCTTTGTGGTACCCATTTTCCTAAAAATTATTTTAAAAACCCCAGTCCTCCATTCTCATTCTTTTGAAGTTTTTGCTTTAAACCTAAGACCTAAATACAAAGGACCAGAACTTGGGTTGAGAATGGCGGTGGGGGGGCATTTAAGAGTTGTACAGATTTTGCACAAGAAAGAGGAAAATGGAGTATAAAGTGTATTAATTTTTCAGTCTTTTTTTTCCAAATCTGAGTGCCACTAAAACATATATAAAATTCCTACTTAAATATTGCCTCTGTGTGTGTGTGTGTGTGTGTACACGTGTGTGTGTGAGAGAAAGAGAGATGGCATTTAATTGCCACACATAATATTTGCAAAAACAGGTCAATTTGGGTTTCTAAGGGTAACCCAAATTAAAAGGTTAAAGGGCTGAATGAGCTACAGGTCTCATAAGAAATACATAAAATAGACATCCCAGATACACATGTGGAGCTATGCATTGAAATATGTGGAACACTCTCTCCTGATTCATGGAAAATCTTTCAAAGTTCTTTAAGTGCAAACTAATACTGATTCTGTTACCATGCAGATATTGTGGCTAATAGTACCTGCCTACTAACATAGCAGCTTTTATCCACCACTCTCAAAACTCACTTCCAAAGATTAACCTGCTGTGGCCTGTTGGTCACCATTGCTGTTGGTCACTGACAGAGGACAGGGCCGGAGGGCCTGAGGTCCCTGGCCAGGGCAGTTCATGCCAACACCTCCTGTTTGCACAGCGCTGCCCAGGAGGGTTCCATGGCCAGCCCAGAGCCTGAGGCTGTGTTTACCTCTGGGTAATCACTGCCTGGTTTCACCACCTCAGGCTGTCAGTACCGTGGTGCTGTTGGTGTCACCCAAGCAGCTTTTGCTGCCTGTGGCCGAGCAGCAGAGGATGGGTTTGACCGAGAAAAGCTCCCCACACCAGACACCACAGACATGGCTGCCCTGGTCTGCTATGGGAAGGTGTTAGTCAACTTCAGCTCCTGCTTGGGGCCACGGTGCTGCTGAGACAGCTGGGCTTTGCTGGCATGTGGGAAGGGTCTGGAGTTTTAGCCCAGAGTCCTCTCAGGCTCAGGAGTGACCTTATTGCTCTTTACAACTGCCTTAAAGGAGGGTGCAGCCGGGGGAGGTCAGCCTCTTCTCTCAGGAAACAAGCAACAGGACAAGAAGAAATGGTCTCAAGTTTTGTCAGGAGAGGTTCAGGTTGGACATGAGGAGGCATTTCTTCACACAAAGGGTGATTTAACATTGGAACGGGCTGCCCAGGGAGGTGGTAGAGTCACCGACTCTGAAGCTGTTTAAGGAAGGACGGGATGTGGCACTCAGTGCCAACGTGTCCTTGACATGGCAGTGTTCATAGGTTGGACTCGCTGGTCTCATAGGTCTTTTCCAACCTAACTGATTCTGTGCTTCTGTGAACAGTGCGTTCAGTACACAAGAAACAAGTTCCCTTGGAGCAGGGAAGCCAGGGCCAAGCAAGGCACACGCCAGGACACGCACCTCAAGCCCCTCCCATCGCCACGGGCGGGGCGGCCGCCATCAGCCACCGCTCCCTCAGCACCCGCGGCCCCACTCCCCGCACCCCGCGCGGCCCCGCCCCTCGCGCGCCCGACGCACACGGGGGCGGGGCGGAAGTGAGCGGGCGGTGGCGGCGGAAGTGGCTGCGCGCGTTTGGAGCTNTTGCGCCGGACCGCACCGGACCGGATCGGACCTCCTGCCGCTCTGCCCCCGCCAGTCCCCCTCCCCTCACCCTCTCGGTGTCCCCAGGGGCGGCGGGGCCGTGCTGAGTCACGGGGATCCGGTGCGGCCATGGCGGGCTTCCTCATGGGCGCGGGGGGCCGGGAGGGCACGAAGGGTGCGTGGTGGCTGTGGTTAAAGCCCTTCTAGCGGGGGCGGTGGTTAAAGCCCTTGGCAGCGGGGCGGGACGGGGAGCCCCGGCTGTCCCCAGCCTTCCCAGCCTGCGGCTTCGTGCGGCGCAGCTCTCGGGGAGGGAGGTCACGCCGCAGCCCTCCGCGGTGGGCAGCGGCGCTGGGACCGCCTCAGGCGGGCCGGGCACTGGTGTGACTCGAGAGTGTTGCTTCTGGGGAGTATTTCGTGATGTTCTCCTTCCGTTTGACTTTGACTTTGATCTTCCCTCTTGTCACGTCCCCCAGGTACTGTATCTTTAATGCTTTCATTTACAGCAGTCTGACAAAGGTCTGGTCAGTGTTGAATGTGTAAACTGGTAAATGCTTTATATGCATGTAACAACAGGCATGGTAGGGCTGTCTTATAGCTCTTACATTATTGAAAGCTCACATGTTGGTACAAAAGATCTTAAGTGTGAGTATGAGTTTTCTGTTGGATCTGACAGTGCTGCTGGAGGAAACCCTTGCACTGAAATGCTTGTTGCTGTCACTTTCTGCTGGTTATTAGACATTGCCCTGTTGGTGGAGCAATTTTTATGAGCAATCCTAAAATCACTTCAATAAAATCGAGCAGGTTAGAGTGAAATTAGTGGCTTAGGTTACTAGTAAGTAGTACTTAGTAAGCCTATGGACTTCTGGTGATCCACTACAAGTTACTATTTTCCTTTGTTGTTTTAGTTAACTGGCATGTTAGACTGCTTGAATACACCTTGTCCTCCCTATGGCAGCCTCAAACCATGGCTAAGTTTAAACTTAATTTTGTCAGTACTGCAGTAAATGAAGGAATGCTCCTTTCTGTCCTATCAGCTGCCAGGACTTGCCTCTTTCCTTTCCATCCCTGCAGCCCAGGGTGGGAACAAACAGGAGATATTTGTGAATTTAATATGATCTGAGTCAGCCAGATCCAAAAATAGTGTTGTAGGTACCTTTAGGTTTTACCAGACTCTCTGAAAGAATTCTATATTAGTGGTGTTTTGGGGTGTTTGTTTGTGGCTTTGTTTTGCCTCTACAAAGAAACTCTAAAATCTAGGGCTTGTCCAGGAGTACTTTAAGGAGTCTTTGAGCACTTCCTTTCATTTCCCTGGCCTAATGGCCCGTACAAAAGTGCTCTGGTTCTGTTGAAGTAATCCTCACTTTTTTTTTCTTTTTTTTCTTTTTGTTCCAGAATTCCCGAGGCACTGCTTCTCTGTTGAAGGATAGTATCTCATTTACAGATGTTTCAGCTTCAGGGCTATTTGAAGGTCATGATCTTCTGCGCAGAGGGTACGCTTTACTTTTGCTTGCTGAATTGTGTCATAGACAGTGTTGAACTTCAGTACATGTTAAAGGTTAGCTTTTTACAGAAGTTTCTTGGAAGTTGTCTTGCAAACAGGCTTTTACCTCTGTGATACTGTTCTTTAGAAAAGAAGCAGCAAAGTATTGATAGTTGTGAAATATCTGATAGTTTTAACATACATTTATACAAGTGTGCCGTAACACTGTGGGAAATGGTTAATTTCAGCATTGGGACAAAACCCAAAAGTAATATAATAAAAATAGTTTGGAGTTTGCCATTTTTACATGAGTGCAAAACTTATGTCTCTGTCTTGGATAATGAATCCAAAATAAGTTCATGGAGTTTAAAATGCCATGCAACTGGCATTGGGGGAAAGGTGTGTACAATATTCCATTGCAAAAGCTTGGAGACTTCAAAATAAGATACAGTGTAGCTTGGACATAATTAAACATGTTATGTTTTCATTTATTAATATTTTCATATCTTTCTGAAAGGAATCACAGAAGAAAAACACATTCTGTTTTGTCAAGCATAAGGGATGTCTGAAACTTTCTTCTGATAGTGCTGTAGTTAAAAGTTTTACTTGCTGCTTCACTATTAATCTTTTTTTTTCTGTGGTTCAGACTTTGCTAGTTGTGTGTCTCTGTGGGCTGGGTGTTTGTATCTGAGATTGCTTTTGGAGTGCACTTTAAAAAACCATATCCCAATTAATTTGAAGTTAATGCCTTTTCTACTTATTCTTCTAGCTTTACAAGTGTGAAAAATGAATTGTTGCCCAGCCACCCACTGGAGCTGACAGAAAAGAATGTAAGTTTAACATCAAGTGTAGCCATCTTCACACTTAACTAATTACGACGTGTAAATTAACAGTGTGGTTATCTGGACTGCTTTGTGCGCTAACAAGTAATGAGCAGGGTCTTGTCTTTAACAGAATGAAGATGTTCAACAATAGTAACATTTTATTTATGCAAATAACATTGTTGGCAAATCTGTATATTATTAATCTCTTACTTATATCTCTCTCCACTTCAAGTGTATAAGCAAGCTTCCCAAGTAGGGACTTGTGTGGTCAGGTTTAGTCATCTAAAAGTGTGTGTGCAGCCTCCATAGGTAGGCCAGGAGCACACCTGTCAACTCTGGAAGGCTGATCCTCCCATTTTGTCTGTAGGTTTACCATGTATCTTCATTTTCAGACTTTCAGTCTGTGATCACGTATGTATTTTTACATAAGTTGCTTGATCCCATCTAGATGTTTTACACCTACAGTTTATCGTAAGTGTTCGCAGTCTTGTCTCGCTCAGTCCTCACTTGTGGACCATTTGAAGTGGTGTGTAGAAGGCAGAAGGAGACCAGACTTACTGGTTGAACTGAATGTCTGCAGTGCCTGTTTTGTCAGCACAGAAGATACAATGTATCAAACTATCCTGAAGCAAAGACATTATTTTGATAGAATGTTCCAAATTGCTGAGTTAAGAAGCATGACAAGGTCTGACTGTAATGTCTAATATATTCTAATTTTAGCCAGTGTTAGTGTTGCCTTGCATTAAAAGGATGATGTTACTGTGACACCGACTTCGTTAGCTTATTTATAAATACTACAAATGTTTCAGAGCTATTTGTCTATTTTTTTTTAAACTGATTGCTGTAACTTAGTTTTTAACTCTGTTCTTGCTATACAAAACCTGCATAATTAAAAGATCACATGCTAAAGAGACTGAAATGCACAGAAATAAATTAGGCCACATGATCCCCTAAGAAGTATATGAATATTCTAAATTGTTTCTCCCACATTTGGTTAATTTTTCTGTAAGTTGAAGGCCAGTTAAAGAATTATTTTCATGTACATTTGAATGGGAAAAGATGTAGCTTAGCCTGAGATAGTTATGGTTGTTTTTACTGCTATAAATGTTAAAAAAGTTGTTCAGGTAGCATTGGTAGAAACCAAATGTTCTTGCTATCCAAAAATCCTTATCTCTATAAAATAAAAGAAATGGAAAAATATTGTAACCAGAATTATAAGATTAGGATGAGGCATATAAGTAATATTTTCTGCTAACTTTTGAAGAGCATTCAATATAGATTGTTACGAAGAAAATGCTTGCTATGCCTTTGACTTGTATTTTCCTTCTCATAAATGTGTTGATGTTCTCGTACTAAACAGTCTTTTGTCATGGTGGTGGAGTACAGATTTTGAAATTAGAGGTTTGTATTTTTTTGATTATTTATGCTTAGGTTTAATATTAAGTATAACTTACTTCTTTGTACTCCAGTATACATGAGTGAGCACTTTTTCTTAAAAAGCCTCTACTAAATAGATTTTCTTTGTCTTACTGATCAGTTTGAGAGCAGTTGGTAAAAATGAGTTTTCATTTGCTTTTCACAATCATAAGGAATGTAAGTGGTGCTCTGTTTTCCTGCTTGATCAGCAAAGAAGTATATCAAGTGTTTTCAAGTAGTTTTTGATGACTAACAATGACATCAAATTGGCTTTTGTGATCTTTAAACTGGACTTAGCTTCCTGTTCATCCAGACAATATTGTAGTAAAGTAGTGCAAAACTATACCACTTGGTGGTGTTACATGTCCTGATTATAAAACATAATAAAATAAAATTGCTGCTATTAATTTGGAATAAAATCCAGCAAAAACCAATTTCAGCTTCTTAGAACAAATCTTACTGCAGCATGTTCTTTCCTGTACACTTGAGACATGTTTGATGGTATCACTGAATTTTTACATACAAATTTAATAAGCAGGTTCTTTTAAGTAGGATGTCAGAAATTTCTTCTATGGCTGTACTTGAAAGTAACTTTTTCTAAAATAAAAATCAATATTGTTTATGACAGTTCCAGTTAAATCAAGATAAAACAAACTTTGCCACACTGAGAAATATTCAAGGAATCCATGCACCTTTAAAGCTGCAGATGGAATTCAGAGCAGTGAAACAGGTAGGTATTTTTATCCGACTGGTGTAACTTCAGCTATTTGAAAAAATGTTTTTCATGGAACATGCTTTCAGAGACACATCTTTCTTTGTTGAGATACCTTATGTTTCCAAAAGAAGTTAATTCACTGTTAAGAAACTGCTGTTAAAAACAATGAACCAAACAGCACAGTTATTAGTTTTTAGATCAGTCAATATGCTAAAGCCTTTTAGCTGCTGTTGTGTTATTAGTTATTTGGTGAAGTGGTAACTGCTGTAGCTTTTCTGTGAGCTAGCTTCCTGTAAGCCTTCAGAGAAAAGCAGGAGGAATTGAGTATCAGTTCCTAAAATTAATACTCTCCTCTGCAGAATGTATGACCTTCATGGGAAGGAATCTCCGCACCTGTAGGGAAAAGAGACTTAGGGGTCTGAAGCAGGTAGTGATTTGGGAGTAGATATAGAGGTAATGTGAAATCTGAAACAGAGAATTTGCTATGTGCTTATTGTTCTGCAGCCTTTGTTGTAAGATCAAGGGAGGTCCACAGGGAGTTAAGTTCAAAGTTTTTAACTCTTATTTGAGAGTCTGTCTCCTTTTCCTTCTTTTCTCCTAGGATTGAGGGTAGCTGGAGAAAGGGAAACATAGAAAGCTCATTGGTCCTAGTAAACTTTTTTGTCTTCTTGAAGGTAGTCAAGCTACTTAGAGTAGGTTTTTCCAAGTGAGTTAGAGCAATTTTGTACTCCCTTTGAGTGATCAGGTGCTACAGTAAGAAGTTACTGGTCCTGAAGATGTGAAAGTCAGGATGTGACATACGAAAACATCCCTTGGTCTCAGCTGTGCTTTCTTGAGGAATCTTTTTCCTAACTTACATTAGCACATTGCAGAGAAGAAGGGAGGTGAGGATATCCTGTTAGTGTGTCTTCCAGAAGTGGTTTTGGGAATTGGGTGGGAGAAATAAGATGATCAGAAGGTTTTTCACTTCCAGATTCATGTTGGGTATACAAGTTTTCTTGTGGTTTAACTGAAGTATCTCTACTAGTAATGAATGCATTCTCAGAATATTTATGCTCTGAATTCTATGTGTGCCACTTGAAAAATTTTTGGAAATACTGTGGGTGAAGGGTACAGAAGAGTGTGGAAAGTAACTGAGTGTGGACTTGAAGATTAGGAATTGGTTGAGATCAGAGACATTATTATCATTTAAATTAGTTAAAAGGAGGATTATGTTTGAATGTGAAAGTCAATATAGTGCTTTCACTTGCATTCCTGACTTGTGTCAGAGATGTAAGAGGCTTAGAATGTAGTTTCCAAACTCTGCAGTATGCATGGATCTCTCAGTACTGACCTCAGGGTGTGGACGCTTGCAGTGAACCTCCCCAGCTTTATGTGAGAGGAGCTTTACAGAGGAGAAAGAAAGTACTTCTTTATTTTTATAAGTGTAGCATTTGCTGTAGTAGCTGCACCACAGTGAAAGCTAAAATCTGTTGGAAGGGTGTTATTTTCAAACAGATAACTGAAAGAAGATGGTGGTGTTTGTGTGTCTGTGTGTACCAGTAGCTCTCTTATTTCAGCGTTGTTTTTTCTGCCCATTGACTTTTCTCAGTCACTTCAGACTGATAAATCCAAATAGGAGCCCTTTCAATTTCAGACTTGCAGAAACTTGAACTCTTGCTTGAACTCTTTTTACAGGTCCAGCGTCTCCCGTTTCTTCACAGCTCAAACATGGCAATGGATATTTTGAGGGGAAATGATGAATGCGTTGGTTTTGAGGATATCCTTAATGGTAAATACCTTCTGTGTTTGGTGTTATGGAAACAATTAAAGGTAAAATTTGGGAGCTGTGAAGTTCTTTGCCTCTACCGAACAAGAGAATTAAACTCCCAAAATACAAAGAACAAAATTAAATCCTAAAAGCAAAGAAGCTCTGAGGAAGGAGAAATAAATGTAGTTCAGCTGTAAGTTATGTGGAAATTACTCTGAAATATTGAGCAAGACAGTATTTGCTTGTAGGTTGGGTTTCTAAAGGAGTAGATTATGCATGCTCTTTCCTCAGAGACTTTTGAAGTACTTGTGCAGATTTTGACAGGCAGAGGTTACAAATTTTTTTAAGTTCTGTAAGAAGAAACATTAGTGAAGAGATACAGAACTAATGAAAGAGATACTTAGCAGGGGAAAGGTTCCCTCAAATGAACTCAACAGGCTGCAGTTGTGTGGTGGTCTGCTGACTATTAGTATGTGTGGAATAGAATAAACCTGGAAAAATGGCTTTTGAACAAATTATTTCTAGCTGTAGTTAGGACATGGAAAGAGGCAGAGAGTATCATGGAAGTGGGATTGAAGCGTAGAAGTAGCTGGGGAGATAGGAAGCTGAAAATAATGGAGGAGCAAATCTGAATCTAGAGATATAGTGTAAATCTGGGATTATTTTCTGAGATGGATAAACAGGGACCAAGGGAAGGAATCTTGGGCTGTTGTGGTTCCATGGGGGTAGAGCAATGTCGAACATAATTTGTAGAAATTTGGTTATTTAGCATTGCTCACAACAAGCTGTTAGATTTTTATAGAGTGCTGAGGAGTGCGTGGGTTACAAGTGTTTCTGGTAAGGCTGTATTTATCAGGTGGAAGTGGATTAGATATTTTTGCTGTCTCTGGAGGAATCAGAGGCATTAATATGTCTTATTTATGGAAGGAAAACATGATTGGTACACCCATAAAGAAGTATTTCTCCCAGTCACAACCTGTATTCTGGCCCTGGGTTTGTTTTTTTTTTTTTCTTTGGTTTTTTTGGGGGGTTTTTTTGTTTGTTTTTGTTTGTTTGGTTAGGGTTTTTGTTTGTCTTTTTTTTGTTTGTTTTATTTTGATTTTGTTTTGTTTTTTTAATTTTTTGTATAGAAAAGAAATTCATACTGTCAGTATTGGTCTCTCGTGTCCTCCGCACATTCCTTGGTTGCCTTTCAGTATGGTGGCTAATGGCAGCCATACTTTACAGAATGGAGGAAATCTCAGAGATATTTATGGGTGTAGAATTTCTGTGAAACTAGCCCTTTGAGTGGAGAAGAGAAACCAGGAGTATGTCCCAGCTAACAGAAGGGAGGACTGTGAGCTCCTATTGTGCAGAGAAGTTGTATTGGAAAGAGGTGTAGGGCAACTGTGGAGAAAAGCTTCAGTCAGACTTGAGTTTTCTCAAACACTAAACTTGTAGTGTGATCCCTTTGAGATTCAGGCAGTAGGAGTCTGTGCTTATGTTGATCTGGTTGGTTTTACTTGAAATGTGTGTGTCTCCTTATGACAAGCTGTTCCACAATACACGTGTTTGTTCTCTGATCAATGCTTTGGATAGAGACTTCTGAGTTACAGATCTGCACTCTGCAACACTGTCAAAAATCAGTCAAGTAACTGTTGCACTAAGCATTACAATGAAAAAAAGTTCACCTTTATTAGTTGTTGTTGGTCTTTGTAGCTTGGTAGAGGCTTCATGCTGTCAACTTTTCTTTTTCCAGATCCTTCCCAGAGTGAGGTTATGGGAGAACCACACATGATGATGGAACACAAGCTCGGTTTATTGTAACAAAATATACTTCACAAAAATGTTTTGTGTGTGTCTTTCTAGCACAGATCGAAGTACATGGTACTAAATTGACACTCACAGTGTTAAGCAGGCCTAGTTATCACTTGCCTTCCTTAATGAAAAGGCACATTAAATGTTTAAAGTCTATAAATTATTCTGTGCTTGTTATCAATCATACAAATGTCCTGTAACTAGGTAGTTAAAATAATGCCTTTTCATAAACTGCTCAGGACAATAGCTTCTTAAATATGGAAATGCTATATATGTATACAAGAAATTCAAAAACACCCACGCATTTTAAAACTGACTACTGTGGTAAATGCATTTAATGGAGGAAGAGGAGGGTATTTTCCGTTGCGTAACTCTTTGTTCATGAAAATTTCCATACACTTTTTAAACTATTGAATAAAAGTTTACTATAAATGCTGTTGCGTTCCAAAATATATTTAATCCTAAATCATGAATCTCTTATCCATGGTGCAGTGTTGTCCCTTTTTATTGCAATATCTTTAAAGGTCTTTAACTTCGGCATTGCCAGTGGTGTCCTGCTACATACGTTGTATCTCCCTCTTGACAGCTATTTATGAGTGAGCTCTTAAGCTTTTGTGTAGAATTGGTAGTATTGCTGTAAGAATGAGGTTAAAGGTCTAGATTTTTTCACTTGTGTCCCTGAGAGGGTATTTTGGTTTCTAAAAGTAGAAGCAAGTTCCACTTGGGGTTTAAAGAGATGTTTTAAAATCTGCTTGTGAACATAATCCAAGAGAGCGCTCCCAGGTCTAGGTATTTTAGTATTCAGAATGAATGCAGAATTGTGAAAGAACCTAATAAAGCTGCTGCAGTAAGAACGTGAAGATATGGTGGTACACATACAGAAATAATTATTTGTGGGTTTACAAAAATCAGATCTTAATTAAGGAAGAATGAGAGATTTATACATAAATACACCTTTTAAAGGAGCAGACCACTGGAAAGGTTTTTGTGTGCCTAAGTGTTTTTATTTATTAAATTCAGGGTTGTAACAACTATTTCTGCTATCATACATGGTATACGTTATATCAATAGTACAAGGCAGCTAATACAATGTGGCATATTAGGAAAAAAAGTCTGTGGTTCAAAAAATGTTATCTCTTGTCAGATATGAAGAACTTGAAACCGCATTTCTAAAATAGGAACTGTCTTTATTCAGCAGCTTTTAATGACTTGGTTAAATGTAATTAGTGTTCTGTTGTAGGTACTTTTAGCAGGAATGTTGCTATAAACCTCTTTCCACAGCTGCAGACATCTCTTGTGCTTTTCAGTGGGCTTATAGCTACTACAAATTCCCTATCCTCGTGGGCCAAAGCTTCTAGCTTCTGTCCTGTAATTTTGTAGTGCTTTTATGTGCAAAACATTGCAGCATTTTGGAAACATTAAGATGATAATACGACTCACTTTAGTGGTTTTATATTTAAACTTGTTTCATTTAAGAAGTGAAGCTTCTAAAATGGTCTTTCAGTTGAGACTTGTAGAGATTAGAGGCTTGTGCTATGCAGTACAAGCTGTTAATTTGTTGGGTTTTTTTTCCTTAGGGAGGTTAAACATAGGACCAATAAATTGAACATGCAAGCATAGACCTGCTCACATTTTTGTTTTCTACAGCTGTCCTCATCCTTCTGTGAGCTGGTACTCTTTATTAAATATCAGAGCTGGCTGCTGCTTTATAATTGGCAAGTTCCTCTGCAGTTTTGTGTAAAGCAAAACTAAACTGTTGTTATAAAGCAAGCTTGGGGTTCAGTAGGCTTTGTATTGCTCAAGGCTCAGGCCAGAAAAGCTGAGGGATTACATTGCCAGGTCTGGGACAAGTTAAAGGTGTTGGTGTGGATTTTTAGGAGGTCTGCTGTCTTACCAGCACTGTTCAAGAAAACAGGGAGCCACCCAACAATTGTACACAGTTACTGGTACCTTTTAGCTCCCCACGTAAGTGTACTGAGTTGGTTGGCCTTTTCCAGTGTTGGTTCAAAGATGGATGCTGTTCCGTCTGAGCAAAACTACATTAAGACAAGTAATCTGCTAGAATTTCTCATTAGTGCAGTAAAACCAGAAGCGGATTAGGAGGCTGCATGGAATTTCTAGGTGGTTTTGTTCAATGATTAGTATACTTTGTAATAATCATGGGTGAGATCAAGCCATATTCAGAGCCAGGAAGTTGCATTGTTCATTATCTCTGTAAGGAAGCTAATCCTAGGGGTTAGCCAGGCTGGAAAGCAAAGAGTATGTGTAAGAAGCCCGTGCAAGAATTTATGCTGTTAGTAGAGAAATGGAAGTCAAGCAGGACTGAGGCAAAAAGCTTTTGAGGTGAAAAGGAGGGGTTACACTTTCTCAGTGCTGCAGGGGGTTGGGCTGTCGACTGGGCTTCCTGCCCCAGCCCATTCTTCCCGTTTAGTACAAGTCTCATTCTGTAAAGCAGGTGCTGCACGTAGCAGCTCACAGAGGCAGCCAAGTGGGGTGTGCTGGGCAGTGGAGATGGGACAGATCTGGGCTGGGTAAGGGGAGGAAGGCACTTCCAGCTCTGCTGGTCTGGCAGGTGCAACACAAGCCCCCACCATGACTTCTTGCAGGCGGCAGTGCTGTCCCTACTGTGCAGCTCCCTGCCGCCTCTTGGTGCTGATGCTCTGGGTAGTATTTTTTCCTCTCCCCAGGCACAGGAGGGAAGCAAAAGCACATCTTCCTGCTCTGCTGTTCGTTTGTTATGACCCTTAAAAATAGATGATACCATAGTGCTGCTCCTGTTTACACTAACAATCTTCCACCAGTCCTGCCATTGGCCATTTGTCAAAACAAAATTTAAAAGCGGAAGAACTACATATGCAGCAGAGTTTAAAAAACCAAACTTTATTATTATGTCAAAATAATTTGTATTTATACACAAAGAAATTATAAACTTAGAAGATTTTGCTTTAATAGTCTGAAGATATTAGTACACAGCTTGCACTGTGCTAGGCATTTTAAAAACACAGTTCATGTCCTCCATGTGTTTTGACCTAAATTTATAGCCAATTCTAAATGCTCCATCTACCAGAAACACTTTGCAAACAGCATGTACTTTGTACAGTAAACTCAAATCATAACGCCATTCCTGAAGTGTACGTGCTTGTCCTCACTGGACCGACACACCACCACTGTGGAACTGGCTCGCTTTGATGTGAGCTTCTGAGTGCTAGAATAGGTGTGCACTGAAGAAGAGAAAGTGAAGGGACATGTCCCTTCTGCATTTGCTTTTTTATTTCCAGGCAGTTTTGTGTGAAATAGTTAATTTCATAAAGCCTTACATAACTGCATAATGAAGAGGCAAGGAAGACAATGTAATGCTTGTGCTGAAATCCTTTACATCAGTGTTTTCTTAGCTCTCTACAAGTACTCATTATGTTTTGGACCCACTGGTTATTGTAGAATTCAGCTCATGTTTCCAACAAGTTGGCAGAAACTTGGGCACCTCAAAGGCATTAAGCAGTTTTATTTTCTGGCCCAAGTCTAAACTACTGAGAGAGAGAGCTAATGATCTTTAATTACCAACATCAGTTTTGGGAGTTCAGGACAGAAGTGTAAGAGCTGGCTAGAGATGTTAGCACATTCCCTCTGGCCTGGATAAATGGCCCTGTTTTCACCTGTGATGAGCAGATAGTGGTCTCCAGAACAGAGTAAGCTCTCCTTTAACTTATTTGAACCTTCTTCCAGGCTTCTCTGTGATCATGATACGTAACTTGGAAACAATGCAATCGTTCAGTTACAAAGGATCTACAGTAGTATCATCATGATTTGGTACTACTATTTTTTGGTGGAGTACCACCGAGAAGTTCTGCAGAAGTACTCTTCATAGGATGGGTATCAGTGGCTGTAAGCAGCTCGTTGATTATACAGCGCATGCTATGTCTGTCTGCATTTTTGTCCTATGCTGTGTGCATGTGAAGTCACTGTAGTTGCTTTCGTAGGTTTCATTCTCTAAATGGCAACCACTTTAACATTGTTTTGCTTTCTCTACCTAATCGATTTTGGGGGACAAGAGTCACACACAACTTTGAGAGATCAGAACAGTATTGGCTGTCAAACTCTTAACAAAATCAACAGCTGGGAGTGGTCCTTAACATGGTGTTATATTCACACTTCTGCTGTGGTGAGCATTCCAGAACCTAATACTCAGGATAATTTCTACTTAACACTCTTAAGGGAAAAGGTGAGGAGTCAGTGCTGAAACTGATTCCCAGGTTTGGCAGTCTAACCAGTTTGCAGTGGGGCCCTGGGCATGTCACTTGTCCTCTCTGTTAATTTCTCTCTGCAACAGGGAGGATAGTATTGATTATGGAAGGACGTTTTGAATAGCATTTGTAAAGTGCTTTGAAGATTAGAAGTGCTGTTCAAGTGCTCATAAATTATGCTGCCTTTGTTGGAAGATGATTAGATTCATGATTCTGATTTTGTAACCTCATTTCAGGGTTGTTAAAAAAATAAAGATCTATTGATAAGAAATGCTATCACAGCTTTTCACTAAAAGAAACATTTAAGCCAAGTACCAACTTAACTAGAAAACAAGAAGTATCTCTGGGACAAAACACAGAGATGTCTGTAAGCAGTCCTTAATATATGGAAAAATGATAAATGTGCAATATGGCCTCTGCAAAATGTAGGTTTAGGCGGAACTTCACACTCTGCAAGATGGAAATTTTCTGACAGTTCTGTGTGAAAATCCATTTCAAGAACTAAGTCACAGGCAAGGTCCACACATCATATGTTAAACTTACACAAACACTCTGCTAGCTGCAGAACAGTAAGTGTACTTACAGCAGGTGTAAGTACTACCTCCAGTTTGCTTGCTTTCTGAAAAAACCCTATTTTTTAGTTTAGTAATTTTAGGCAGTTTGGGGGCTTCACTGTTAAGACAGGCCTTTCAAGATGTACACAGTGGACCACATCCTCAGCCGGCACAAGCTCCAATGGTTTCAGCAGAATTGCCAGCGTGCTCTGAGTTGATAAGCTTATCTCTGTCACCCGACTTAGAGTGATACAAGATGTATCACAACCCACAGTTGACATTCTCAAAGTTGAGAAAGGGTAAGTGGAAAGAGTATCATCCTACCTTATTTTTTCCTTCATGCTGAAGCGGCATTAATCTCAGTTGTCAGCCTATTTGCATAGTTAAGAGCTAGCTTTAGTCAAGTGCTAAAAAGAGACTGGGTATTGAGTGGTACCAATTTAGTGCTTATTGCTGTAGGGCCACTTGGAGATTGTGTTGTGTTATCTCTATGGTTTCTGTGTGACATAACAATCTCTGCCACCGCATGTCAGATTAGAAATTCCAGGTATGTGGATCCTTTGTTCAACTGTCAGCACTCTCAATGCTGGATACTTCTTCAGGTACCAGCAGAGCCAAGTCCTCCCCATTCCAGCTTGTACACAGAAGCCAGCTGTAAGACAAAGATAAGACAGGTATCTTTAGCTGAGATAGTGAAGTATAGCATGCTGATTCAGCACCAACAGACACGCTGGATAGCACTGTACAGCCATCCTCTGTGGCACAAAGCTGCTGATGTGTCTTAGTAAACAAAAGCAATGACACTACTTGCCCTAATTACACAAGTCAGACAATATCATTACTGCTACCTTTGAGCACAGTACTAAACTACTCTGCCTTTTACAGACTGGAACAACTACCCTTTCTGGTCTCCAGCTGTAACACTGCATGACATGCTAAAAGAAAAGTGCAGAGAAAGGGTATTCAAAGGGTCAGATACCTGAAACTAATGACAGAAGGTAAAGAAAAATAACTTTCAAAAATTTATGGTGATGATGTACTGCAGTACTGATTACAAGATGGACTGATGGATGGTAAATATCTGTTACCTTTTCTGCTGTAGAGTTTGCTTTCTTAACAGAAACTTTCTCTACCTTACAACACTGAACTAAACTAAAGATAATATTTAATAGAACAAGTACTTACTGTGCATTTATTAATATAATGGAATTTCTCAATTATTTTATTACTTTACTGGAAAATACTCTGCTCACATACACAAGACCCCTTTGCTTCAATTCCCTCAGGTCTAAGACCCATCACTACCTTAAATTACCATTAGCTTCTTTGTAAAGACCGTGTAAAGCATTATAATGAAGCAGGAATAGATTTGAAATCATGTGAAATGCTCTAAATCTACAGCATTATCACTGCCTATTTAAATCTTAAAATGCAGCTGATGCAGAGAGAACAGGTGACTGAGGTGAAGTCTTAACTATTAGGAAGAAATATACAAGTCTCCAGCCAGAATGCCACCCCCTTAAGAAAAACATCTTTCCCCCTGACTGTAAACTTATCTAATGAAAAGTGATTCTTCTGTCATTTAGATTTTTGTTTCAGCATCCTAAAAAGAAGTAACTTGTACTGGAAATTATGTAAAGTGACCTTTGCTTTATGAGTACTCGTGAATGGTATTTCACTGTCAGTAGACTAGGGGTCACTAGGTATGATTAGACACAACTGCTATAGAGGCCTATTTTTTTAAACATGTTTAGAGGTTTATTCTTTTGGGCCTTAAAATCTTTTACAGATTTTATTGGCACTGGGTCACAAGGTACCCATGGCCAAAGACGAGGATAGATAGCTTTCCATTAAATCCAGTGGGTGACTGGTCATGTTTATAACCCTCATTAGTATCTAGAAGAGCTCAGATTGCAAAATGAAGCTTATGCCTTTCACGAGATCTGTGGGAAAAGCTTTCCTGTAAGAAAGACCATGTAAAGGTCTCAAACCAAAGGAAGGCACACGTGCAGTCAAGGCTATGGTGTATCCCACTGGCAGCATATTCAGGGTAGACTTCAATTTGGGGGAAATTCACAGCACAGAGCTGAGGGAAGGTAGCTGGATCAGGGAAAAGGTGTGAAACTAGAGCCACTACAGCACACTAGCAGATAGGAAAGTTTGAGAACTACCGCACTAAACTATTCAGCTTCAATTCACAAAAAAAAAGAAATCACGGGCAAAGGCATTCAGAAGAACGCTCCTGATCCATACTTACCACAGGACAGACAGTGGAAGTAGACAAAGGCCTGCTGATAGGAGGAAGCTAAAGCCTGAAAACCATGCAACAGTAGCTGCATAGAGAATATTAAAAACTGAAATTGACATAGTGCCGGCCACAGCTTCTAAACAGGCAATACAAGCAAACACAGCACCTGCCAAAAATAAATGGGTGAATTACAAACAAAATAAAACAAAAACTCTTCGAAGTACTGAAGTTTTTAAATATGGTTCAAAAGATATATCTGTTGACAGTATTTTTGCAAGTTAAAAGCACTAGAGGATCATACTTTGCTATGAAAGTGTCTTCTGTGGCAACTCCTACAAAATGCTAGTTTTTTTTAAATGAAAAAAACCCCAAATAAACAACACAATTTTGCTGACGGAAACTATTTTTCCTTAGTGTCACCATGCCTACTTTCTTGCATTTGCTTATGACATGAACTTGCATTTGCTTATCACCTGTTCATCCTCGCTAACCATGTTGTGCCTATCTCCATCCTTTACCCCTTCCAGTTCTCTTCTTCATTCTTACTTTTCCCTTCCTTGTTTCTTCCTTCTCTAATCTTCACTCTTCTATGTGGAAAAGACTGATTCAACAAGGACTGCTGGTTTAGCTTATAACCATCGCCTTCTAATTTTTGAAAAGAAACAAACAACAACTTTTGGACTGAACTACCCTTTGAGGTGGCAGTCTATCCCATCAGAGTCTTGTTGAATACATGTTCCCAAGCTGCATTCATAGTCACAGGACCATAACCAAAATCACACTCGGTAAGCAGAAAAGGATGACAAGAGGCAACCTGATTCCTGCATCAAACTACTCAAGTAGCCAAAGCCCTGAGGAATGCCAAGAAACTGCAATACCAAAGATGTATATTAGCACAGCTAGTACAAAGAGATCTTTGTTTTAGTGTACAAAGATTAAACTTTTTAAAAATTAAACCAATCAACTTAGGAAAATCTTTCTAGAAAGTAGATATTTCCCAAAATCTAGAAAATAGATGCTCCCCAAAAGCAAAATATGGGATATTACAGCCATATTTTGAGGCCTGACAGGCTTTTCTCTGTGTTCCATTAGGAAAGGACTTTGAGAAGTAATATGTTACATTTCTTGGGACATGTTTAGAAGCCACAGGCATGAAAGTTGGGTTCCTCCATAGCTGAGGATCCCAGTGTAATTGTTTCCAAGTGCTTTGAAGATTGACCACCTACTGTTTACCTTTCTAAATTAGTAAGTGTGACATTGACTATATAACAGAAATATATCTCTCTGCATGTCAAAATCTTGTAAATGCAGAAGCCCTTGTGAAATCACACCTGTATAATTCTTGAGCATTCTTCTGCTTCAAGTTCCCCATGGTCTTTAATTTAAGAACAGGATTTCCTTTGAAAGTTGAAACTTGCGGTAGTTTTTACACAGTGTGGTTTATATTAAATTCAGAACCAGAAGCCATTACTGTCAAGACACAGGGTCATATTATATTGAACTTGAAAGAAAAGCAGTCTTAAAATACCAATACAGATCTGTTTGTTTAAAGGTAATCTTCGTACATCTCTGTTCTGAGAGATGCACCATATTATTTTATTGTTTAAAAACAAATTCTACTTACCCTGTTCACCAGTGAGAACCACTTTTGACAGCATGGATCGGAGAACAGGAATAGGCATAAAGCAGAACAAAGATGGCACTCTCACTGTAAAGCAGTCATGAGACGTTGAAGTAATTAAAATCCAGGATTTTACAAATATATTGCAAATGTATTAGTCATATACTTTTGAATGCTTAGTTCCCCAAATAGTAAAAGGCAACAGAAAAGTCAGACTGGATATGCACCAAGACACAATTATCTAAGCACAGAGAAATTAATAAATCAAAAATATTTCTATCGCACTAAAACCAAATCATAAGCAAGTCATTCCATTGTTTCTCCACACAGTTCATCTTTTAATCAAATCCTAGATCAGTCTGATCAACCATGTACATTTTACCTCTCTATGACCCTTTCAAGGTGGTATGTTCAATATCCAACATCTGCATTCACTACAGATAACACAGCAGGATTTTCAAATATATTGTTGACCACAGAACAACTGATTCTGAACTCACCTAAAAACATGAGCAGGGTAGTTTTGGCACAGGCAGCCATGATCATTCCTCCAATGTAAGAAAAGATCCCAATAAAGACAATATAAATGTCTTTGAGACATTTGGAAAATAAGTAAACTCCTAAAAAGCTGGTCAGAGAGACAGAGGTGAATGTAGCTGCTCCATATCCAATGTATACTTCATTCCAGCAGAGCGGCTCATCCAGTTCATACAGTGTAAAAAGTGAACTCCCACCCAGCAGAGTAAAAAAATAAGTCATAAATGCAAAAAGTAACACAATTATTAAAATTCTCTTTTTATAAGGGGCAGTTTTAAAAAGCATGTACACTCCAGAAAATGTCTCCATAAAAAGTTCTTTCCAGGATACTGGTGCCTCATATTGGAATTGAGATACACCTACAGTATCTTGCAGAAAAAATACAATATAGATGATATTAATGACATGGAGCAGAGATGCTATCACAAATGTCCATGCAAAGCCTATTCCTCTTAGAAAGTAGCCAGATAACAGTCCTGCCAATCCAGATACAAGTCCAAAAATCAAATCCACTACAGCTATTCGTGTTGTTTTCTGCTTCTCATTGTGACACTCCTCTGCTATGTAAGCAAAGCCTCCTCCAAGGAAAGTTGCTATACTCCCAAACAGTCCAGTAATAAATGCGACTGCAAATAGGACAGAGAGTGACAAGGAAAAATATGATATTGCAGTGAAGCTCATACCAGAAATCAAAGCTCCCACTGATGGTAAAAGTAAAGACCTTTTGTGTCCCTGGCGATCCCCATTAGCTACAATCACAAGGGCAACTATAAGGCTGGGAATGGCCCTAGTTAAGTCCAACTGCATATTAAAAACAGAGGCTTTTTCTTGAACTTCCTGCAAAGAGAAAATAAAAACAATTGTAAATACTATAATACATTGGGAAAAAAATTCTGTAACAATATTACATACATAATTATTAGTATGCAATATAATGAATATCACGGTACATGTTTATAGATTATATATTATACTACTATGAAACAGAATACATACAATGTAATTTTATAAGATTATATGAAATCATGATGTATTAGGCTGTAATAAAATACAGTGCATTACTATATCTTTATAAGAATGCATTATATTACAGTAATCACTAATACAAAGGAATTGCATATTCAGACTGCTGCTTTTGTAATTTGATCTCCAATATTCCTCAAATATTCCTTGTTACATTTTAAACCAGAACTTAGTGCTTAAGACACAGTCTTACTAGTACTGTTGACAGGGAAGTTTCAATGCAGACAAGAGGACAATTCTTCTGAACATGCACTTAAAAGAGCTGTAAGTATCTTAAACTGCAAGTATCTCCTTCAATACAGGGTATGGCAAAAGGGCACTGGCCTATTCTAATACTACTCAGAAATCAGTAGTAAACCAGTCTTGGATTAAGGAACACACCCCATGCTCCCTCCTCACAGGAGATCATTTTTCCTCCCAAATAATTCAACTGCGGGGGTTACAAAAAACAATTCATAGACTGAAGCACATTATGCAAGTAAACAGATCAGAATTTGTTCTGACATCACACTGTACAATGTTACTACTAGTATTACAAACAGTAGTAACAACGACAAATGTGAAATACAGCTTTAAATATTATGCTGACTCAGAGGTATGTGAATTAATTGATTTTGCAAACACTGTAAACTCTGGGTTCAGAAACTGTCCAAATCATTGGTTTCTCTACAGATACACCACAGCAGGTATTCAAATAAGGAACAGCAGCTAACACCATAAAAATAAATTGTAAACACCCATTATGGGGAAAATTTCAGAGTTCTTTTTAACAAAAGTATAAAAATAAAATGTAGCTGAAAACAAACCCTTTAGCAGAGCATGAATGGCTGCAGAAAAAAAAGAACTCAAGAAAGTTTAATTAAAAAAATATAAAATTGTTATGAAGCCAGCTGCTAAAGGACACTCAGCAAGCTAATTCAGATCCTGTTTTTACTGCATAGATGAGGAACCTGACAGGAAAGCAGCCACAACAGCCCTTTTAAAGACAACCACCTGATCAGAGAAGAGCAGCAGGGGAAAAGGAAGCAAGTTTATTCACACAAACCCTTTTATACTCTCTAAGATAAACTTTCGGATGCAGAGAGTAAAGTCATGCTGAAAGTTTTCTTGGAGTTTTCTGAGGCATAACACTGATTTGGGCAGGCATTGTGCCCTTCAGTCAGCAACAGGTACAGCTGTGCAAGTCTGCCCACACCATTCTCAGCCTGTGTTCAAGCCATCTATGCTCCACGTCTCAGGCGTCTCCTCTGTAGCTAACATAATCCTGACTGAGTAGCATCCAAAATGATCAAAAACCCCTAAAACTTATGGGAATGTACTTTGGGCAATTTTAGAAGCTGCTGAATGCTTTATAAATTCATATTTATATTTACAGACAGAGACTGTGAGTTTCCAGTTCAATGTCTTCATTTGCTTACAAGATACCAGGTTTTATTGCAACAGGAAAATTCAATGGATCCTGAGGTTCTCAAGGAAAGCCTTCAAGATCCTCAGCACTCTGAAGTCTTTTACTCTCTTCCCCTTTGGTGTCTGACTGCCTTAGGATTCATGATGTCCTGTCCACTGGCCAGCACTGTTGTCACCCTGGAAGGGTCAAAACCATGAAGACTGAACAAACTGAGATGGAAAATGTTGTTCTGATCTTTAACTCCTCTGCTGCTGACAAAGAGAACTCTGTATAGTAGCAGACATTGCTTTACTAGGATCATCATGTTCAGAGACATGAGCATCAAAAAAATGCTACTACATTAAAAATAGAAGTTAATATGTATCATCTCAACCTACATTAACGACATAATACAAATATTATTGCCAAAGCATACTGAAGTGTAAAACTGAAGGAATAAAATAAAAAAAACTTGGGTGTCCTTGTTTTGGAAGAAGTTGTGCAACATAAAAACCATGGCTACATATCCAGATACCACACATGACCATGAACTTGCTGGCACAAAAAACTTGATGTCTACTGACAAGAAGACTAAAGATGTAAGTACAGGAAAAATCCATTTGGAGTGTAAGGCATGCAACTGCCCACTCTATGCTTTTATAAAGCCAAAGAAAAAGAATATAGAAAATGATAGCTCAAGCCTTCAGCTGCTTTAAAATCACATAACTCCATTAAATAATCAGTGGAACTACATATACTTGAAAAGTCTAGTTTTTGAATCTCCAAATTCACTCTACTCTGAAAGATTACTCATGGTGAATAGAAATAGATATTAAAATCACCTATTTCAAAATTAAAAGAATGAAAATGAAGAAGCAAGTAACATACAAGGATTAAGTTAAGTGCAGCACCTGAGATTGAACAATATACAGGACATGATAAATTGGCAGGCTCATAAGATAAAATATTACTGAGTAGCAAGGGGAAATGCATGGATTGGATAACAAATAAATGGAATGATAAATAGTGTTTGATGATTAATAATATAGCTCTTTCTGAGGTATTAAAAAAAGGATTATCCAAGTCAGTGATCAGAATGCTTCAGCTTGTATTCAAATTACTTTTGAACTCATTTTATTATAAGACTATTTTTTTCACATTGTAAGAAATAATTAATCTAAATTCTGCAAAGACTAACCATTTTGAATTATATTCTATCTTTATTGCAGGCTGCAAGTGATTTTTGTCTTCAAATCCTTTTACATTTTGCTTTGAAATAGGTGAGATTAGTGTAAAGCTTTTTCATTCTCAGAACATAAGGACTTACACTAAATTAACTGTTAAGAGAGATGTTCTTAATACATTAATGCCAAACAGGGCCTTACAGCAAAAGTTACAACATCTATAAACCTAATTCAGTTAGGAAGGTCTTGGAAAATCCAGAACACCTACTTCACACTTCCTCATGAAAGGGATTGGAATTAAGTTACTGGATCTACTCTTTGGCCCATACACAGGACTATTACTCAGCACAGAGGTCCATTTGCACTTAAATTAATGTGGGTTTTGAGCATTTCAATCCTTACGCTATGGTAACTAGTGTGGTATAAGAATGCAGCAAGGCATCCAGACAAGAGCGTAATTGTTCAAAAGCTCATGCCCTACTGGCAATCATTGAAAAGCAGGGAATGGAACTTTGGCAGGAAAGGGAAACTAAGAAGTTCTGTTGGCCATTATTCAACCACTGTCTCAAAGGACTCATGTTCTCAAATATCAAATTAACTATATTTTGTAACCAAACAACCGGTAAAGTGTGAATTTGCCACCATATCAGAGACGCTATCTAAACTTCAGCTGAAATTAAGCACTCTGCTTCAGTGTTTTCCAAGAAGAAATAAAAGGTGTTATATCCTGAACCATGGGTGATGGCAATTTGAAAATCAGGTTGAAACTGAGGGGGTTGCAAAATGCGAAGATGTATTTGAAATGTAGATTTCTTGATGGGCTCTGCAATTACAATTGTATGCACCATGTATGGTGTTAGAGAAAATGGCCAGACACGGCACCAAATGGGGAGCTAATACTAAAGAAAACACTTTGTGGGAGTAACATACAAGCATTACTCAGACAATAATTGGTAATTACCTCCATGGGTCAGCCCAGAAGCCACGTTGGACCACAATTCTATTGAACTTTTTACTTTCACATTCTTTCTACTAAGACCAGCTTCTGTTACATGGCAAAGAACCTACACCACACTAAAAGTCCTGACTTATTTCTTTGATCACCTTCACTGGAAGCATGTACCATTAACCATCTCCTTTTATATATGACAAATGAGGCAGATAAGCTCAGGCATTCAGTTTTGCACATATGCAGCACATCAGAGATTCGAATATGGGATGTGAACAAAAATTTTCAAGTACCTACCACCTTTTCAGCAGTGTAAAGGAATGCCAGCTGACCATTTCTGTAACCTCAACTTCTGTGTAATTTATACTCTGAATCATTTACTTTTCTGACCCTACAGTGGTTTCATCTTTCACTTTATCCAACCCAACTGCCAGTTGTTGTTGACAAGTATGGTTCTATTGCACATCTTCTGAAAATATGTTCCCTCTGCTATTCCCATGTTAGACACAGCAATCATGTGGCCACTGTGTGCCAGAGCAGTGTACTGCTTCAGAAAAAAACAACACTCAAAAAGCAAAAAACCCAAAACAAGAGATGAGGTTTCTGTTGAATCAGTGCCCCACTCAAATCCAAACCATAACCTGTAACTGCAGAACTGTGAGATACAACACATGGGGTGAGAGGAGAAAGGGAAACGGACAATGACCATCTCTTCTGCTGGCAGCTCACAGTTAGCTCCACGTAAGTGTAGCATTAAAATTGCACTGGAAGTGCAGTGGAAGAGGTACCAATCAGCAACTAGCTATCCAGCACACTGAACTGTGGAAAAGTGCTAAAAATGTAACTGACCATGGGATCCTGACATCTTGACGTCTTTGTATTTCAACAAGGCAGACTAGTACTCTGAATGGTAAACCATCAACTGTATTTGATTATGCAAAGATCAGTTAATTTTTTCCCACATTTTAAAGCCACAAAATTTTTCATTTTTATTTCTTCTGTTCCTCATTCTTGTAATTCCTCTGAAATACATGTATTTTAAGCTAGATCTTATTCCTCAAAACTACAGGGCATGTGCTAAACTTCACATGGTTACAAAGAACAGTAGGAGCCACAGAGACAACGGATGGCTCACAATGGTCGTGCACAATGGTCGTGGGAGGAGGAGCTTCCAATTGTAGCCGCTGTAATGTCAGCCCAATGCTAATTTGGTCCCCATTCTCTAAGATGATTTTCAACTCCCGCTAAAATACGAGTTTAATTCAGCATCTTCCTGGAGACAAATCTTTGTCTTTAAAGTACTGTCACTACCTACAACATGACATTAGAGCCAGGAGACAGTGAAGTGAGAGCAGGTTACAAAACTACGGCTTTCCGGAGAATTAAAGGTCAGTGTTATAAAACAGGAGATTATACTGAGGCAGCACCTCCTGGATGCAAGTTTATTTACAAGCATTATTCCTCCCCCGCCACTTGCCTTCTGTTTGATATAAGCCGGGCTGCTCTTATTCTGCTCGCAGTGACTGACATTGCTGTCGCTCACGAAAGTGGAGTTGTACTCCAGCTCCCACAGCCGCCGGTAGATGAACTGCTGCATCAGGGGGATCGTCAGGAAAGACGCAAAAACGTACATGAAAATAACGGGCTCCACGCACAGAACCTTCTTCATTTCTGGGTCTGGGCTTCAAACCCTGCACCAGAGAACAAACGACAAGTGCTCACGAGGTGAAAGCGAAACCCCCGAGCGGCCGCCGGCACGCTGACAGCTCCATGCACGGTGGGGATCCTCCGCCAGCCCCCGTCCCGGAGCTCACCGGCCCCGGCAGCGCCCCCGCCCCGCNCGCCCCGCCGTGCCCCGCCAGGGTGTCCCCGCCGCCCGCCCTGCGCACCGGTCCGTTCCGCAGTGCCGTGACACCGGGAGGCGGGACGGGGCGGCCGTGTCCCTCAGCGGAGGGGTGTCCCCC
>VWZW01000853.1:416092-448597 GCA_013397115.1 Edolisoma coerulescens | reverse complement strand
GGGTCCCTGTGCCCGCGGGTGTCACCCGCCGCGGTGTTTGTCCCCACGCCGGGGCCGTGCGGGGCTGCTGCCAGAGGTCAGCACCCTGGCGACTTCAGCACCGCGCCGCACGCCGCCCTCAGCGCTCCCCGGGCCCGCGGCGTGTTTGGGCTGCTTACACAACGAGGATCTGCGTGATCACCGGCAGCTCTAGCCTCGTTTAGCACCGCGACCCTGGCCTGGAGCTCACCCTGCGCAGGGGCGAAGTGGCCGTCCCTGCCCGAAGAGCAACCCGCGGCGTTTCGCGAGAAGCCCGAAGAGCTCCCCCGCGCTCCTCCTCCCTGCTGCCGTGCGCTCCGCTCTCAGCTGATAAAGCTTAGAGGTTTTATTATAGCTGCTCCCCTTCCATGAGCTCTCGGCTTGTCAGCGGATGTAAAAGCAACATTCGTTAGCCACCAGCTGGTCTCTCGTTAATAGAATTATAGAATCGCTTAGGTTGGAAAAGACCTCTAATATCATGAAGTCTAACCATTAACCCAGCACTGGAAGAGGTAGATCTCGTTCTCTCCGGGTCTGGCATAGCTGGTGCCAAGTGTCAGGGGAAAGGCCTCGTGGCCTGTGTCCCTGTTGGAATAGCTGCTGGGGCACGTGCTGCAGGTCCCCATGAAAGGCTGTGCTGGTGCGGACCTGCAGGTCTGTGGTTTAGATATGGCCTCTGCCTGCCCTGCTGTACACAGCACAGCGAGCATGCCCTGGCAGCTGCTGCACTGTCCTCCCAAGACAACACCAAGTAATGATNCGCCCCGCCGTGCCCCGCCAGGGTGTCCCCGCCGCCCGCCCTGCGCACCGGTCCGTTCCGCAGTGCCGTGACACCGGGAGGCGGGACGGGGCGGCCGTGTCCCTCAGCGGAGGGGTGTCCCCCGCCGCGCCGTCGCCGCCCCCTCGGCCGCGGCCGCCGAGAGGACGAGGCCGGGTGCCGCCATCTCGGCCCGGTGTCCCTGTCTGGGCCGCGGNAGTCTAACCATTAACCCAGCACTGGAAGAGGTAGATCTCGTTCTCTCCGGGTCTGGCATAGCTGGTGCCAAGTGTCAGGGGAAAGGCCTCGTGGCCTGTGTCCCTGTTGGAATAGCTGCTGGGGCACGTGCTGCAGGTCCCCATGAAAGGCTGTGCTGGTGCGGACCTGCAGGTCTGTGGTTTAGACACGGCCTCTGCCTGCCCTGCTGTACACAGCACAGCGAGCATGCCCTGGCAGCTGCTGCACTGTCCTCCCAAGACAACACCAAGTAATGATTCTGGCCTTGTCACAGGTCTGGTATACCAAGGAGAGGTGACATAGCTGGGGAGTCCCAAAGGACCTCCTTTCAGTCTTAAATACTGGTTCTCCATTACACGTACTGCAAAAAGTCCCTTTTTTCAAAAGCACGTCAGAACTTTGAAGTTTCCCTGATGTATTTGCTCTCTTAAAATAAGAAGGGCAGTTTAAAAACTTCATGAAAATTGAGTTCCTTGATAAAGCGATTTGAAGACATTATCTGTAACATGGGTCATATGATCTTGAGTAATGCTTTAACTTGTTCACTGCCATGTGACACATCATTCAATCCCAAATTTAGGGACAACACTGGCTTGTCAAATGTCTCTTAGCATAGGATCAACCCAATGTACAGGCTCAGTGACCTTGGTAATTTACTTGAGCTTCTTTGGTCTAGCATATAGGCTTGCTCACAGAGGCACCCAGGCAGACTGATTCAAAAAAAGTGCTACTCTGGCATGAGATCAGCTTGTAGAGAGTGGTGTCCTTCTCCTCGACCCATCCAAGTCCAAAGTCTGACTCATCCTGTGACAGCATTTTGTTTGTCACAAGGTAAAGCCAAAACAATCATGAGGCTGCTAGGTGAGAGGGGCTGTTCAGGTCACTCATCCAGCTCTTAACATTTATTTCAGTAGAGTGAAGAAGGGATTTTAAGCCTGTTGGAACTTTCTGCTGTTCTGCAGAGGGATATTGTCAAGAGCCCCATTAAGTTTCTTGCCAGATCCAGCTGTGCTGAAGAGTGTGTCACTTATGAAGGAATGGAAGTGTCTTGAGTGCAGTCCAGGTTTCTGGCCAAACTTGTTTTAACACACAGTTCCTTCAGGACAGCCTTCCCAGTGCCAAAGAGTGGAGCTCTGGATCTGTGTTCTGGAGAGGTCCTCTGCTTCTCTCCTTCGTAGTGACTGTGTTTAAGTTTGGGCTTGGGTTTGCAGAGCCAAGTGGCTCCAGAAAAGTTGTTATCTCACCAGTGCTGAAGGCAAATCTGCAGCCTCAGCTGGTCACCTCAAAGTACCTTTTTACCTTTGTGCAACAGCTTGAAGCCTGTTCATAAATATCTTCCAGTGCTGACACAACATATTCCCCTCAAGCAGGTGCGTTGGAACAGACTTGGCCCTCATTTGTTTCCAGTCCCCCCTGCAAGGTGAACTAAAAGCAATAGATGGGATTGGACTTTTAAGAACGGACTTAGCTGGGTGATGCTTATTCTTCGAAGTTGAGCATTTCCAAATAACACACTACGTGGCAAGGTAGCTTCCTCTCTCCCCTGCCACCAGTATTCACACTGGCCCAAATTTGAGTGACATGCCCATGAACAGACTTCACAAAGGTCACAGGCACGTGGTGGCTGCAGCTCTGCAGTTTGCACTGGTTTGCATTTTATTTCTGACATCCTCAATGTGTGAAGAATTGAAGGAGCACATGCATTCATTGTAGAGGTCAGGCTTTCAGGGAGCCCTTTCTTAGCTTCCAATAAAAAAATCTAAAGCCCCATCAAATTACTGATCTTTGGAGGTGGTATGTTGCTTGTCTGTCAGGGCATGCAAAAAGAGAGGCATGCAATGAAGTTCAAAGTTCAGAACATTAGGGGGCTTTTGAGAGATCCCACCAGCACTAGTCAAAGACATTATGTTACCTTCAGTGATCTAAATGTTCAGATAAAGCCTCCTGCACTTTAAGGAATTATGTTCACACAAATCATTGATACTATAAATATTTTTTTCCTGGCAGGTTCTTTTGATGAAGATGAAGACATTTTGGAGAAATGCTTTGCTGAAACATTTTGCTGAAAATGTCAGTAGTGCTTTAATAAGTAATATTGCCATGTAAAATGTGATTTTAATTGCCTTCTAAGAAGTACTTTTAAAAATTGAGTCGGCTTTAATTTACTGTCTTAACAATCTACTGAGAACCTTAGCCCTCTACATGTCATTTATGGGTTACAGAGTAACATTGCTGTACTGTTTCTAATTATGTTCAACTCATGTTTTCAAGGCGAACTTGATAACAATGGTCAACACAAATTAAAAAAAGGAACCTAAAAAGGGAAGAGAAGCACATTTTTGGCAGAGAGTCTGTTTTATACAAAATGCAGTTCTGCAGAAACGTTTCATACCCTGTATCATGCCCATAAGCAGGGCAAACAAAGATATATGAAGGAAGTTCTCCAAATATTGCCGCTGGGAGAAAGGAGAAGAGAGTAAGTCATGTAATTCTGCAGAGACATACCTAAATTTAGATGTAACTGTAAAGGTGTGGGCAACGACATCCCACTGACTTTGTGCTCCTGAAAATGGGGTGTTCTGAACACCTCTGTCACAGCGCCAGCACTACTGCTAACTGTAGTCTCCATGCCGTATGGCCCTTTTTACTGTTCTGAAGTGTTGTGTTGAAAATTTGTGCTTGTTTGAATCCTCAAGCATGTTTAAGGCATCAGAATATATTTATTTTTTCTGAATAAGACAGTTTTAATTGAACTGGTGTTCTTGCTGGCCTCTCATTTCACATACCACCTAACAGCAACTATTTCTAAATGGTGTGGTTTATTCAGTGGTTTTGCTTTTCATTTATTTTCCTCTCGTTTTCATGTATTTGCAAGTCCTCCTTGCTCATCTCTGATTATTGCATATCTCAGATTTAGGTATTTCCACTGAAAGCCCTTCACACTGGTGGCTTTTCTGTTTAGATGACTCAGCAGAACATTTAGCAGCTCCCTTCATGCTGTGTTCAGGTGCAGTTTGTGCGGACAGCCCATTATGGTTTTGCCCAGTCCTAAACGAAGTTACAAGAGCTACTAGATCTGCTGTGACTGGATTTCAGACTACTTGAGGATTTGAAATTTATTTTATGCAGCTGCTTGGTTCTATTTGAGGTGATTTTGGCTTTTGTTTTCCTTCCTGTTTTGCTTGCAACCACATTTATGTACTGGGCATGTGATAGCTCTTCACTGTAGATAGCTGATGTAAGTTGTTTACATCTGACTGCATTGCTTAATACAGAATTTCTTGTGAGCCATTTTACAGCTCCAGTTCAGCACCTTAGTCGTGCTTTGAAAAAGAACTGGTGGTGCTGGAAATGCTGTGCTGCCTGCCACTCCCTGTCCCCTCCCTTCGGAGCTGTGTATTGGGTGGCGATGATCAGCAGCAGCGCGCTGGAGATAGCCCTGGTTACCGTGACTCAGCAAAGTGCTCGTCTCGGTCTGTATTTCACTTCACCCTTTTGCAGAAGTGGCCAAAGGCATGCTTCTGCCTAGACGCATCTTTTAATCTGAAACAACAGGTTTCTTTCCTTTTTAAAATTTCCATTTATTTAATGTAAACAGTTCCTTAACGAGGAACTGAAAGTAAGCAGCTGAGGCAGAGCTGGAGTGGCTGCCTCTGAGTCACATGCTGTTCTGTTGCAAGAGGCTATTAAATTTCATCTATTCTCAAAATTTTGCCAGAGCAAAGTGCTTTTCCCTCTTGCTATATGAAAATGCTTTTCATTCTTAGTAAGTTGTTGGGAGTGGCCAGCTGCATTCCCTTTTCAGAGATAAGGACTCATCATCTACCGTCGCCCTCAAGAGAAGCAGCAGCTTTTTCAGGAGCTTCACAAAGACCAATAAGCAGAATGCAGTGTGTTTAGGATACAAAGCACAATGCAATGTGTTTAAGGTACAAGTATTTAAGCTGAGTATGATCAGGAAGGTGGTGACAGATGACGAGCTGTTCTCGTCTTTCGAAGTCAGTGAGAGATTTGCTGCTGTTCTCCCAGAGGACCATGCATCAGCCTTGAGCCTGAGCAGTCCAGCACGAACTCCTGAGATCAGTGACAAAGGCTTCATCACTTGAAGGAGTTTGAATTAGGGTGAGTGAGGCTGTGTCTGTACCCCAGACAGGGATTTCATGTGCTCTTTCCAGTTTTAGATTCTCAGGGGAAAAAGAAAATGCTCTCAAAGGTGAACCTGTGAAAAGTTTCAGAGGAAGCAGGACTTCGGTCTGCTTTGCTGTGGTTTAGGTGGTAATGGCATTTTTCCTCCACCAATTGACCACCAAAACTATTCTTGACATTCAGAGCAGCAGGGGACGCAATTATCAGTCTTTATTCCTATCCATCAGCAAATACCCAAATACATCCTTTCCCAGGTTTTCCAAACATCTGCCCAGATCTGTTCAGAAAGATCTGTAAAGTGATGTTCAGTATGTCCTGTTACTTTAATTGAAATAATTCCTTTCCTGGCATGATTCTGCTGTATATTTGTGCACATAAACATCACTGGGTGTTTATCCCAATTACACTCTTTTCACTCTTTTTTCTTTCTCTTTTTTTTTTTTTTTTTNTTTTTTTTTTTTTAATAGTTGCAGGGACAGTAGATCTCCTGGTCATCTCTTAAGTATCATAGAACAGCAGCAGAAAATTCCCTGGGTTCTTTCAGATTATCACAATACCTGAAGCAGATTTGTTGTGCTGTTTTCAGACAAGCTCCTTGCAAGATTTCTTATACAGGAAGATGGGGCAATATTGCTGAAAATAATATGGCACTTGGATCCAGCTTTAGGTATCATCATAAATAAATTTCTTCTAGAATAGTGTGGAATGGTATTTATTGCTCCCACAGGGAAAGTAAATAATAAAGCAGCTCAATTCCTTTGGAAATTGGAGCTCATAAAGGGGAGGTGTTGAGTTTAGCCAATTGAATGATAAGTGTGAAGACTCAGGTTAAGCACCTTAAACAGGTCCTTCAGGGACCTATTAAACCCAATAACCTAATCATGACAGATGAAGTTCCTCATTCAAGAAGTTCCTGAACTGATGATTTGTGGAAGCAGGGACGGTATCCTGAGAACAGTCAGCATATGTTCTTTAACCTGTTTTCTGAGCATCTGTGTTTTGCCACTGCCAGAGAAGGGAATTTGAATGAGGTGGACTTTTGTTTACTCAATATGGCCATACTTATTTCAGTAGGACTGCAGTGCTGATAGAAGAATAGAGATAGCATTTTGAAAAGGTTTCATAAAAACTGGGAGCATAAAAATGGGAGCATACAAGGCAAAGGCTCTATGAATTAACAAAAAGGAGAAGCTCCTCAAATAAATTTGCATGAAGATGCACGCTTTGGGCTATAACATTTACTCACAGGCAGTTTTTCCCTGAATTATTCAGCTGTATAAATATATGACTTTACGTAACATCCTGCAAAAAAATTTTATTTTTTTGCATGGGCCTAGGGATGGTTGTTTTTTCTGTGAGAAGGTACAAGTTTTTTACAGATAGCTTTGAAAGTGCCTTCGTGAGCCTGATCAGAACTTGCTGAGCTTTAAGCTTGCCTCCCTGTGAGCAGCAAGTTTCACCTTCTGTCTATTTCAAAAATTAGATTTGTGGTGGGGAAACTGGAAACCAGTTATCAAGTGTTTTTGCATAACAGGGTTGATAGTGACAGTGTGCCTTACAGACTCTGAATCTCCGATTCATAACTATGCTGTCTGCTTTCCCTGACTGGATTTGTATGGCACGCCCATGGCTGCTAAAACTGCTTAATGGGAGAAAGAACAGCTAATAAAGCACTTAGGGACTTAATTCCAAAATTAATTTGGCAAACAGAAAAAGTACTGCCTGACTCTCAGAGATCTTTCTTCTTTTATTCTCTGCTGCCAATTCTTGTTGACTGTGTTGTAATGGTTTTCCTCTTTGCCACTCCAAACTCCCTGCTATCCCATACCCTCCTTTGGTGCATTTTCTGCCCAGCTTCCTACATCGCCTCTCCTCTGACCACTTCTCTTTGGCTGAGGCCTTGTGATGGCCTTGGGAGCTCTTGTCTCCCTGGCGTGCCAGAAGCCTGGGAATACTTACTGTTATTTCCATGACTTACTCCCCAGCATTGACCTCAAAGAAACAGCTGGGTCTCCTTCCATAATTGTTTCCAGCTCTTTGCAGATGAGTGAAGCTTGGAAGCATGAAAAAGAGATGGAAACGAAAAAGCCATGCAGATCAAGCTGCTCTCCGTGAAACCAGCCAGTGTCTTTAGCTTCCCTATTGTTTTACACTGGTTTCACTCTCTGCCTGTCCTGCTCCATCCACACCCATTTCAACACTGGCAATCCAGTCTCTGTGTTGAAATGATTATGCCTTCTCACATCTTTTCTTTTTGAACTTGAATAAGCTCTGTTTATTCTATATTGATGAGAAAACCTTTTACAGGTATAATATTTTGAGCCTGAACTTGCATGCATTCTCCAGGGCAACATGGGAAAAGTTCCTCTTGAAAACCTGAACATTTCTATTATTTTTGAAACAAAAACACATTAGTAAAGACATCACTAAATATCTTCAGTGTTTCAAATAGATTCATAAAACAGATTTACAATATCGTAGATATATCTGTACTCAAATATACATACTGTATTCAAGTGTAAATAATGTTTACCTCAGAAAAGCCAGTCGTGAAACAGTGAGTACTTGAAATATCCTCCTTTCCCCCTCATCTTTTGTTTTAAACTTTCTGAAGACTGGACTGACATCCCAATACTGTTGTTTTATAAAAACCCCTGAAAATGTTTTAAGAAATAAATGGATACACACTCAGAAATATCACAGCTTGAAGTTTGTCCTTTCTATTTTAAATTTCCTGACTGTGGCTTTTGTTTAGTTTTTACAAGACCAAACTGGTAGAGAGCCCCCCCTCTGTTGCTTGTCTTTGTGTTTCTTGAGGGGCTGGCACTCCTCTGGAGCTCCAGGAGAGCTCTGTCAGTGCAGGAGGTACCAGCCTTGCTCATGTCTACAACCAGCCCACCTGTAAGCTTGGGTTCAGGAGATGGTGACGGGTGAGTTGTGTTTCTTTGGCCTGGCTTTTTGGCATGTTTAGAAGATATCAACAACAAATAGAGCTCTTTAAAAGATCTTTGCTTATTTACTGTGTGAATCAAGGAGAGATTGCTTCGTGATATCTCATCTCCATGCTCAGCTGTTTCTTTTTAATGTCTGAATAAGAGTAACCCTTCTGACTGTCACTGTTATTGTCCTCAGGCCTTGGTTTAATAAAAGAGGAAATCCAATTTTAGCATTCCTCATCCCAATCCAAACCACTAATGCTACTTTACACTGATAAGATTTATTGCAGATCAGATAGTGTCTGACCAAACCACTCCAGTGCTTTGCCTACATGACAGCCACAGGCCATCCTCCTTTGCCCTGTAAGTTAAATACTACTTTTTTTTCATGATGTGACAGCAAGGCTTGTGGCTAACGGTACTGAAAAGGTACTTTTAAAGTTAAAGGTACTTTTAATTAAACTGTGCCTTCCCTGGCTGTTACACTGAGGTCCTCTCTGGAAATTGTTCCTTGCTGCTGTGAGCAAATTCAGCTCATGGCTGCAGGAGATCTGACATGATTGCTGTTGCAGTGTCATTTGCACTTTTCATTTCTTTTGGTTGCATGCAAAGCACAGGCAATGTGCTGTATGCTGTTTCTTGACTGCTTGTCCGAGCCTGGATGAAGAGAGGTAAAAAGTGGTTGAGGTGGGGCTGGGTTTTCTGGGGGTTCCCATCTCTCTTCTCTCCATGCTGTTCCCTGGGCGTGTGGTACAGACTAGATACCTCACTTTGGGACGATTGGTGAGAGATTGACTTCATCCTCATTCTTACATTTTCTGAAGAAAAATTCTTACCAGTATTTTAACTAATTTGCACTATATCTGATTCTTCTTTCTTAGTAAGATTGGTACTATTTACCTGTCTTTGAAAAGCTGCTGAAGTGAATGTAGCCTCAAGCATTCTTTAGTTGAGGGCAGAAAAATACATATTTTTAATAAGTAAGTATCTTGAAACTACTGATGAAAGACTGATTTAATTCTCCATCCTAGTGCAATTCTTCAGTTTAAGTCAAATATAATTTCACAGCTCGTTCACACCGAACTCAACATAAAATATTTTATACTTTTTTTGTGGAATCACCTCAGACTCTTATAAACCCATTATACTAATTACCTATTTAATGAGCACAACTGAAGAAATGGGTGTACTTACAGGGTTCAGGGAACACTGTATGAGAGAGAGAATGATACTTTTCCTAGAATTTCAAGAGTGGGTTTTGTTTCTAAGCTAGTAGAAAATTCAGCCCGATTTCAGAATTAGGTAGTGTGAAATCCCATAGTAAATGGTGGAAGTTTATAATAAAATTTAAAGAATCATGCCTACTACCATACAGGAGAGCAAAGTCCTGAAAATTCTTCTTTGATTACATCCATTTCAATGGCCAGATTTCTTGCAAGAAGCAAGTTTTAAGAGGATGCAGGGAGGGTCAAAAAAATGAGGATAACCCCAGGAAATTTAAGGGGAAGCATGTGAGATAGAGGTTCCTCTGCTGCCTCCCCTCCCCTCCCACACCAATCTTCTAATGAATGATGAAAGGCTGTTGAATGGTAACACTACTTTTGAGCAGCATATGATGAAAAACACTGTTAAAATGCAGTGAAAATTCTCTCCAAAGATGAGTTTGCAATGGAAAAAAAATCTGAGCATGGTGGGATTTCTAGATCTATTGGTCCTATATTAAAAAAAAAAAAAAAAGAGAGACTTTGTGATATTTCATGGGTATTAGCAATAATACCTGTGCAACAATTGTATCATCATTGCACATAATGGAAGGAATGCAATGGATGCAGGTTAGGACACAAGTATAGGTATTATAATACATTCATGTGTTCTGTAGTGAGAAAGGAATTTAGAAAGACAAAACGAGTGATAAAGTCAACAATATCACTAGTTGACAATATATTATTCATTACCCTTCAATAATGGACATGGTGTAGAAATATCTCAGCAGAATGAAGAGGCTGCAGGTAGAAGACAATTGCAATTACTTCAGAAAGGTGAAAAGTAACAGATGCTTTAACAACCCTGGGGAACACATCTGATGGAGGCAGCTGCAGCATTGTCATAATAATGTCTATCTCTTTGACAATCCTCTGTGTGTTAAGAAGTCATGAGAAAATAAGCTGTCATCCTCAGTGTTGTGACCCTGCCAGCATTATCAGAGCAAGCCTGTCTCAGTTGCTGAGTCCCATCAGCTAGACAACAAAACTGAAATCAAGGCAATAATTATTCCTTAAGGTAATTTTTTTCCTGACTATCAACCATTCCTTCAGTCAGCAAAAACTGACAGTCTTTATTTTCTGATTGTACTTGGAATTTCTCATTTTTCAAAATACTGTCTTCAGAAATTTTTTCTCTTCTGATGAAAATCTGTACAATGTTGAATGTGATCAAATTTGCTTCAATTTGCGTGAGAGCAATAATAACTCATAGCTTTCAGCTATGACTGCACTGTTCATTTGTGCACAATAAATCTTCCTCCCTTCCACATGTTTTTCATTCTGATGGACATTCCTGACGCAATCTGTAAAATGGCTGTTAGGGAGCCCTGGTTATCATTCCAGCCATTCCCTATGTGGGACTGGGATGGTAGTATCTGGCAATATTTGATTTTGCAGCTATCATGTTATCCTGTCTTGCCTATGCCCTTGAGGCTACTGTTATTGTCTGGAGTCATCTGCAGGCAGTCTGATACTGCTTGCAAGTAGACAGCTCTGGGGATTTTTCTGCCTTTCATGCTTTGAAGCTTTGCTTGAGAAAGCTCTGCTTTCATCCATTTTTCCCCCTTAAAGCTGTTGTCAGCTATCATTTGCAGTTCTTTGATTTGATGGTGAAATGCAAAGGAATGCTCCAGCCTTATCTTCTTCCCTTGGCTGGACTGCAGTCCTAACAAGCTGGAAGTGATATATTCCCATTAAAATCTCATTGTATCCTCTTCCGCCTGGCTTTCCTGGTGCTTAGCCACCAAGGCATTGGTACTGTGCAGGATTCCTCACTGGACTCTGCCTGTCTTTCTGCCCTGACCTTGAGCACTTCTCTAGTGGAAAATGCTATGAAGTGATGCCCAGCTGCTGAGCACCTTAAACAGGGTAAGGTGGATTGTGCCAAAATGTCTGTGTGCAGGAAGAAGAGTTTTTTCACCTTTTGATCCACACATCTTTTGTGCCCTCTGTGCATCTTCTGGATCCAGCTGCAGCCTCTGCACTGGAGATTATTGATACAAAGGTAAGGAAACTACAAGCTAGGCCTTGGAGGGCCCACAAAACAAGGCACAAAGCCAGCATCAGGGATACAGTGATGATTATGCTATTACCAGCACCTAGTCTTTGGGTATTTGTTGGCCTTCACTGCCTTACATCTCCCCGTGATTTACAGGAGCCTGAGTTCTTCTATTGTAGGTGTACAGGGAATGTATTCACAGATGTCTGAGTGCAGCAATGCTCATTAATGCCTCTAACTATTTGCTTCCCAAAAAAATCCCTGCCTACTTTCAGTAGGAAAAAAGTCTAGCTACAAATCAGGGCTGGCATTGCTGAATGGTCTGAGATCTGCTGTCAGCTTTGCCAAACTTCTGCCGTTTAATAGTGGGGAACACAGGAAGTTAGAAGTTTATATTTTAATTTTAAATTATATTGACAGCTATTATTTTCCATTGTGGTTGTCTGAGGTCAGATGCATCTGAAAATGACTGGTATGTGTAGATCCCTCTGATTTGATAGCTGGTGTCCATCAGTCCTATGAATCTAGATAGTCTTACACTTTTCAGTGTAGACATCAGGAGTTGCTTCAGATCACATCCTTTCTATTTCGGGATTTTCCCATAACTAATATGAATGGGGTGATATTCTTCTGGTACAAGGAATACGATGCAAGTTCAATGTCACCAAATTGGTTAAGAACATAAAACTGCCACTAAAACTGATGGAGAATTATGCAAGGGGAGAATACCTTTAATGACGAGAGTCAATTAATGGAAGATTTTTAGCTGTCAAGTCATAAAGAGCAAATTATAGTCTCATTTCCTCTATAATTGATAGAGAACAAATTTCCTTGCTTTATGATCTCTGGTTTATGAGTAATTGTTTTATTTCTGCATACCAAGTCAGTTATTATGGGATTATCATCTTGTATGGTGTGGATTGCAGCCGCAGTCTAAAAGTTTCCTTTTAAAGGAAACTATAATGTCCTAACCTATTTTTTTGGCATTATATCATTTATAGACAAAATGAACAGGATCAAACTACAGTTGAAGAATCATGGCATTTTTAGCTAAGGAAATGTTCCTGATGAAAACACAGATTTTATTAGTGATACTACAATTAAATAAGCCATTATCAACTTCCTACAGATCTCCTAAGAGCAGCTCTCTTTCATTCTGGAGCCCAAATTACGGAAGCAATCTTCATAAAGGCCACTTCCCCAGCTATATCGCCTGCTGTGATATGATTCATGCCTTTTGTCTTCTGCTTGGAATTTGGGGATGTTTATGAAGGAGTGTTATAAATACTGCGTCTAATTCCTCTTTTCACAAGATGCTTTATTCACAAGGAAAAAAAAAAGAAAGAAAATCGCATCACATGTGTACGTCATATCATTTCCATTCCCATTGCCATCTGGCACTATTCTTGTTGCCTCCTTCATATACATATTGAAAGGATGTGAGACCAGTGCCAGGCAGACTCTCTGGAGCACACGTTTCAGTACTACAGCTGGGAATTTAATGGGGCACAGGCGCGTTTGAGACAATGAGCCTGTGTAAATGTGCATTTGAAGGCTGGAGCTGGAGTCATACGTGCTTAGGAGCAGAAGGAGAAGTAATGCATAAGAATCCCACTTTCCATGCTGTGCATCGCTAATGATCTGACACAAAAGTTACGAAATTGAACAGATTAAATATCTCAGCTGTTCTTATACTGTTCAGACTTTCATTTTCGATAGGGAAGCAGTGGTATCATAGGTACCTGGAATGTACCTGGCTGTTGATCTACCCTAAAGTATTGTCTAAAAATACATGTCAGATCTTTTTGGCATGGCAACTTGAGACAGCAACTGCCATGTATCAGTACACTGCTAATTACAGCAGGATCCTTTCTCAAAGAAAAGAGAGTTTTTCAAGGCTGAAAGACAATCTGCAGGATGATCAGTGCAGACCCACTGCACTCATCTCGCCTGCTTAAGGTGAAGGGTGATGATGATGGTTGCATTCATATGCAAGCAGTCTATTTATGTGAACCATCATGCTAATGAGTGACAAAATTATTGGTTGTGAAATTCAGATGGGCTTCCAAATACAAAGCAACTGTGGTCATGTGACAGGGAAAAGGGAGGAATTTAGGAGTCAGGGATTTCTCAGCTGTGCAAAATACTTACCTGAAAAGCTAGAGAAGTAATTTGGCCATAGATTCAGAGAGCTGATCCTTTTATAAGGGATACCTAGTTATAGGTTACATTGCTATCATCCCTTCTCTCTGTCTGCTCTAGAATCAACATCACCCTGACTTCTAGCAGCTGTGACAGAACTGAACATTCAAAAATTGTTGCCAGCAGACACATCCAGTCATTCATGGTCTGTGTTTGCTGCCTGAGCTTCTGCCTCCCTTGGTGGGCCTGGGGCTTCGTAGCATTGACTTGGAAAGGCAGTTCAGCCAAACCAGGCAGCTCGAGCCCACTGGCTCTGAGGAGTGCACACAAAGGACCAGAACCTAGAAGGAGGTGTTTTGGAGACCCAGTAACCTCCTCAGCATCACAAGCAGAACCCAGGTCAGAATCACTGTGGAGTGCTCACTGTCTGGAAGAGCAGTGTTTGCCTGCTCCCAAGGACTGATGCTTGTTTAAGCAAGAAACTTGAAACAGCGTCTCTAGAGCCTGCAGGCAAATGAGCCCCAGCAAAGAGTGATGTGGATCGAGCAGAAAAACAAAGCAGTTTGTGGTGTTTTGTTTTTTGTTTTGTGGTTATTTTATCCTCCAGCTGAGTAAAGGATAAGGTAGATTATTACACATCCTATTTCATGGTGTGGCATTAAGTCATTAAAGTGATTTATTTTTGGGAAGAGTGATTTTTCATCAGATGGGTACAAATTAACCAAACTGCAATAAACAAAACAAAAAGCCATGAGTAATTAATATTTAATGGGTCAAAGCCTCAATTCTCCTCTCAGTAGCTTTGTTCTCTGCTCTGAAATCCCAAAGAAGGACACAAAGCCCAACTGTGGTTCTGGGGTTCTTCTATCTGATGTGTCAGTCCTGGATACACAGGACAGATACTGTGAGAGAAGTAAAAGCTATATAATTCCAGGAAAACAAAATATAGCAAATGTGTCACAGTGAGCTGCATGAGCCTAGCATCCTTAAAGCAGCACTTGGGATTATCAACTATAAATGAAAAATAAGTGTAATTATTTGAACTTCGGGAAGTGCTTCTAGGGAGTTCACCGTGTTCAGCTTCTTTGGCTGCAGGCTCCCTAGCTGAGCAATACCACATTTTGGGTGCTGCTCTGACAGTGGCTGTGTGGCATCTCAGGACAGGGGCTGCTACCATGGGGAGTGAAACCCTACCTGACAGTACCTGGCATTTGCCACTGATCATGGAGTGCTGATGACTGATTTACAGCAGAGTCCTATTTCTAGAGGGCTGGAGCTAGATTAATTGGTTATGCAACTGTAAAACAAAATTTCTGTTAATCAGCACTGATATGATCAGGAGCAATAAGTCTGTCTAATCCATTCCATTTCCATCCCTGAAGCTGCCTGGCAGTAACAGTTCCCTGTGAACTGGATAACATAATCTTTATGTAAAACCAACTCCTGACCTCTGTGCTGCAGGAGTTATGCAGCTTGATGCAGACTTTCCCCTTTCTAAAATTACTTGAAGCACTAAGGCGTATCATTTCAAATAGGGCAGGAAAGCTGAAAGCTCCCACTGGTAAAATAAAGGTAGTTGAATGCAGACTCCTCCTCTGAATTGCTTTTAAGGGCTGTGCTTTCCCCTGGTTTATGAAGGGAAAACAGAGCAACTTCCAGTGCGCGTGATGCAACACTGCCTCCCGCTGCTGCATCCCGTCCCTCTGATGCCTCAGCCATGCTTCTGCCAGCATAAGCCCACGGCTGCTTCAGTGGGAAGGTGATGGGGCACCACAGGTAAATGCTGGGACATTTCTCATTTTTTTTCCCTTGCTGTTGATTCTACATGCCCACATGGACATATCTAGGTCCTTCTGCTGGGCATAAGTCTAAATGCTGCTGGCAGTCTTAAGTGAAACTGCCATCTCCCTTCTTGGAGAAGGAGCAATAATGAAGATATTCAAATTAAAAATCTCTGAAGGGCAGTACAAGACAGTGTTTCTTAATTTTTTTTTCTAATCAAAGGACCATTCCATCTCCTAGGAGAACACATGCACAGAGCAGCCTCCACACTGCTGCCAGCAGTTTTCACATATAAATAAAAATCTGTTAGGTCACATATAGTACATTTGTTTTTTATGTCAAATAGCCTTAAATTCACCTTAAATATAAACAAGTATTTCATATACTTCCACGTGAAAGAATGTACACATATATTTTAAAATGTATCTTTTTCACCATCCCACCAAAACCTGAGTCTGAGAGCAAAGCAGGACTGAGAGAAAGCACTCTCCTGTACCAGCTGATAGCTGGAAAGGCTGTCCTTTTCCTGTAGCAGCACCGTGGCTCATGAGGGGATACTTGTTTTTCTGAATTGGCTGTATGGCCGGCTGCCTAATTCACTGTGGCAAGTACAGTTGTGTAGCCACTTGCTTCTACTTCCCAGGACAGCCTTTTCCTCCCCCACAGATCTTTCCAGAAACAAAAAAAGCACTGAAGGTACTTTTGACTCCAGTATTGGCCAGAGCCCATCTAAACAGGGACTCTGTTGTCCGTTGTGGGTTTCACGTTATGAGTTGGGAGATATCTCACTCTGATGTTTCACAACTTTCTTCGGACCTACCTAGGCTGCAACAGTCAAATCCCAAAATGTTCTGCCAGGAGTCTTGAATTCTCATGGTTGTTGATATCTAAGGAGATTTTGGCTTTAAGATTGCTGATTCAAGTCTATTGAGGTAAGATCACCTTTCAGAGTCTGTGTTACCCCATGTATCAGTCTCCTGCACCATCATGCTCTCCAGATACGCTGCATCAGGGGATACACTCCAGCTCTGCTCTCCCAAACCCACCCAGTCCATGGGCAGCTGGCAACAGAACAGGCCTTACGAAACCTGATCCTGGATTCCCTACTTGGTAATCTCTCAAGCAGGTTTAACTTGTTTCTTAAGATAAAGATTATTTAATTTTTTAAAGAAATAACCACCTGGTTACTTTAACTGTTTGCTACCCCTTCTATGACAAAAATCAGTGTTTTCTAGTCAAGCAGCTGCATATCAGCTGACAGCTTTTTCTAGCTGAAAACTGTAGTGCTATTACACAGTTTGGGTTGGAATCTGATATTTCAGTCCTGGAAGACCATAAATTTGAGCATATGCCCCCTGACAACCTTTAGTTTTCTTTTGATTTCATAGGTGGGTTTCCAGAGACATGTGAGGTGTAATCCCTTGTGTCTGGTCTTTCTTTGATGAGGCTGCCTGTTCTTTTGATCCAGTGGGATGCTATTCCTGGCAGTCAACAATGTAACACTAATTAATCAGTTTTGAAACTGTCCAGTGTCATCTCAGAAAGGGGGTTCAAAAGCCAAACAGTTGGGAAAATCAAATTTGTGAGTTGTAGTGTTTTTTTCAGCCTCCACATAGCTCACCTATGGTATTTCTGGTTTTTTCTGCCTTCACTTCTCCTGCCATAAGGGACAGCAAAATGAAACGTGCAGTTGATGTATATTTTTTACCGAGCTTGAGAGTGCAGAGCACCACTAACTCAGTGCTTTCTTTTGGGGCTGAGGTAGGTTTCATCCAGGAAGCTGAAAGAGCTCCCTGGTATCTTGCAGTTGTAGGCTCGTGATTCATCCTCGGGCTGCGTGCAGGGGCTGGGAGCAAGCAGAGGAAATCCTTCCTCCGGCCTCCCGGTACGTGTGGAGCAGAGCACAGCTGCCTGCCTGCAGACACGGCCTGCCTGCATCCCCGCCGGGCCGCAGCGCCTGTGCAGCCCGCTCCTTATCTGGGAGAAGAATGGACACCTTCCGTGCCTGGAGGAGAGACTTTCACTTCCTCCAGGCGCTCAGGGGCTGGACCCGTGTGTCCGTGTTCTGCAGCACGGCTCTGGCTCAGGCAAACTGTGTGAGCCCCTCGTGTCTCCGCGTGCGGTGTGTGTTGGCAATACATTCAGCCACAGGGAGACATTATTCCTGGATGCCAAATAATCCTGGCTGGTAGTATTGATCTAAGAGAGCAACCTGTGGAATATCTACCCACCTGCAGCAACATGAACCCCTCCTACTCCGGTGCAAAAAGTTGTCTCCGTATTGCAGCAGACTTGCTGTGTCCCGGGTTGTAGGGGAGATGTAGCAAACCTAAAGGTTGCCTCAGGGTTTGCCTAAATTCTTGCAGTCAAAAGGAGTAGATGCGTAACAACCAAAGTTACAAATTTCACATTTGTGCTTTTCCCCATTCCAAAAATGGAAAATTCTGTTCAAGAATCCTTAGTGGCCGACTGTGCTTCATAAAGAGAAATTAAAAAAATAAAACAGTGAGTGGTTGTTTGGAAAGAACATGTATGGAAAATGCAAACTGGATCATAAAGACCTGGAAGAGGAACATCAGCTACCTCTGGTGTGCCAGATGCTGGAGGCCCTTCGAGGCCCTGACCATGGAACAACATGCTGCTAGATGAGAAATCCCATCATCTTCTAACAGCAAAAGGCAAACTCAATTCCATAGCAACCACATTATGTCTGTTATGCTGGAAAGGCAGAATTCATGATGAGAAAAGAAAGCTGTGCTTGGCTTGGAAACCTGAAACTGCCACTCTGACTATGGGAGATCAGAACAGATGCCATTAGAATAAGATACGGGATGCGGTGTTGCAGAATTGGAAGGAGGCAATCATTTGTGAGGGTTTTCCTCTCTAGGGCGGGGAGTAAAGAAGAAGGAATGATTTTCATCATCCTCTGATTTTCATTAGTTTCATTTGACGTGTCATTTGTTTGAGTTATAGCAGTGTTTATTGTACATCTCTGCTGTGTTGTGGCAAGGCAGATAGGCAGCTGAATACTGTTGTACCTTAGTAATCTTCAATTATAGTTGTCATTTTAGTACAGTTCACAGTCATTCCCTGCAATATAGAAGTGGAAAGTTCAACTGTGTCTCAAAAGAGTTGGATTAGGACTGGAAAATGTTCAAAACAGGATGTCAAAAGTGGTCAAAGGAATGGAGCTTCTTCCCTACAAGTAATAAACAGTAGAGTTCTTCTAGCTGGAAAAGAGGTGACCATGGAGAGAGGAAGGCAGCCTCTGAGCGCTGGGGCAATGGGGAACAGGAGACAATTTTCAGCACCCCTTCCAGTGCAAGCACATGAGAGAAACCAGTGGGTAAGAAGTTTCAGGGCACAACCGAAGGTGATTGTTCAAAAGTCTATGGGCTCTGTGAACTCCTTGCCACAGGAATTAGAGGGTGATAAATGTCTTCATTCATTTAAAGACTCATCAGAGAAATCAGTGAAGGGCTGGTAAACACAAACACAGCCCATATGGTCCAGCCAGTCTCTGCCCTGCAGGTTGTGACTGGTTGGCAGGATGTTCTGGGCAGTATCTCTACAGGCATTTCCTTGCTTAAACATTTCTCTAGGTATCTACTTCTGGTCATTGTCAGAAGAGCATAACTGATATTTGATCCAAGCTGTTATGGTTTTCATATTCTCAGAGTCTTGGCACACAGGCAGTGACTATTTTAAAAAAAGGGTCAGAAATCTCCAGTGGATGCCTCTGTCCTGCCATGTTTCCTGTTTGTTGTTTCTGTTGCAGCTCTGTTGAGCTTCCTCATTTTGCATGTGTCTGTCTCACCTCGACCCCAGCCTGACACAAACTCCACCCTCCATAAAGGAAAACCTAGGTGCAGAGTGGGACTGAGCCCCTCTGTACTACTGCCCCTTGGATGCCAGGGTACCACATAGGTGTAGAGCATATTGTGCTAAATTTTGGACCCTCAGGGTCTGGTGCAGTATTTTTACCATTGCCATCAAGAGTGAAAAACTCTTTCTGACAACTTTCTTTTTAAGGTCACACCAGAATTTCCATTTGTTTATCTCTCCAGCTTACAGTCTGTCCTGTACCCCCATGCTGAACTTACACTTAAAATGTGCATACCCAGCTCACAGGTTTTGCTGTAGTCAGTTATTCCTTGGCTATCACATAGAAATTCTGAATTATTCTACTGTGATATTGACAACTGTAGTGGGTTTACTTATTAGGTGTCCTTTCATTTGCTTATCAGCTGTATTTGGGGGAAAGAAGGTTTTGTACAAAATGTTTCATCCTTGGCTGCAATAGGCTGGAACCTGATCCTGCTCACGTTAGCAGAGTGAGCTGAGGGTTTGGGTTACGCATTTGTGAAGAGCCTGTGAAGCTTTTCTCTGTTTTTGTGACTGTGTTGCCCTCTGCTGACTGGTTACGGTTTGGAAGATCCCGAAAGTCCCCGCAGAGCAGCTCAGGTACCTGTGGGCATTCTGCAGCTCATACCGGGATGTATTTTTGACCTGGGATGTCAGCCATGCCCTCCTATCTACGGTTAGCTGCCTAGCCACAGTTAGGAATTCCCCAACAACTCAACAAACGGAATATCCCCCTCCATCAACGTTTTCAGCTTAGCTGACATTTTATTAAAGTTTTGATTCTAATTAACAAGTAAAAATTAAATTGACAAAGCTTTGAAATAGGCTCCTTATCACCTGTGAACAGTGTCTAATGCCTCTCAGCTGGTTTAAGAAAATCACAACATGACACACTGTATGGAGGGAAGATAGAATTTGACAGTAGCTTACGCAAGAGCTAGTTTTCAAGGACAGGAAAAGGAGATGGCAATTATTTCAAAATAGATGCAAGTCTGTGCAAAGAGAGAAATCCACCAGGAAATGTAAAGCTAGAGATGATTACGTACTCAGGGCATGAACCACTCCAGACTCATCTTCAGAATTGAAAGAAAACTCTATTACTTAGTTAAAATGCACTCTTTCCTACAATCCCTAAAAAAGATGTTGTCCTGGACCCTGATCCTTTCCCAGGAGGCTACTGAGGAGCATTTATTGAAATGTTAACAGAGAGATTTGTGTCAGGTGGAGAAAGAGTAGCCTGCCCTTTGACATGGCAGGTTCCTATCTCAAACACAGTCTCTCACATAAAAATTGCTTTGAATAGCTCCATCAAGATTTCAGCAAACTCTTGTTGATAATGCATACCTCTTATTTGTTGTCAGCTTTGAGACTGGCAATTGAAAAAGCGGAGCCTAAGCTGGAGGCAGTATTTACTTTATTTACAAGGACCGAATGCAGACAGCAAAGGGAGATTGAATGATGCTTGTAGACAATGTAACAATACCTCAGGCACAGATGCCCTAGATCTGACTTGCAATTCCATCCTAGGTTATAGTTCTTTTTAAATCATCCAGGCTCAAGGCAGGCTGAGCTGAGTATGTAAGACCAGTTTAGCCAGAGAGCTAACATCTCGGACACATTAAAAATACCCTAGATCCCTGCAGAAACAACTATTAGCTCAGATAGCATTATTCATACTTTCAATTTAATAAATCTGTGCAGGGAAGTCCTGCATTTACAGATTTAGGCAACTGTTCTTGCATTTTTATTTGGTTATCAGATAGTTTCTTGCTAATTAACACCGTATTTTGAAAATGGAAACCAAGTGCAGCTGCACAGCCATTTGATGAGTTGCCCCTTTTTATGAATGCTACAAAGTTCTACCCTAACAGTAATATTATCTTTTCATACATGGCTTTATCTTTTTATATATAATTTTATATGTGGTTTTGAAATGTAGAAGCGAATCTAAATGTAGGTCTGTACAGTTGCATGCAATGTTTTATCATATCCTCACAGGCAGCAGCCCATCTATGCAGGGCAAGACTCATACCTGCCCCTACCTACATCAGACTCAGCAGTGCTGCAGCTTTTAAAAGCATGAGTTCTTTTTCTGTGAGCATCCAAAACACGTGGATATGATGATAGGCACAAGCCTGCAGAAAGCCAAACTTGGTTCAACTAGACAAGCTCTTAATAAAGAAAGGAGAGAAAGTTCCAGAGAATCTTTAACCTGTGATCATAGAGGAAGAGGTGCACTTTCATAAACATGAACTGACTTCATTGTCAGTTTAATTAAGGAAACTCATTTAAATATGACTCAAAGATTCATACTCTCCAGATGAATATTGACAGTGTGGTAGATTTACTTCTTAGTTGAAATGTGGTTATCACAAATTGCCTGCATATATTGGGATGACTTCTGATTATGTCAATAATGTCAAAAGTGTTTTTGGGAAGAGACTTTCTCAGTTGTCACTCACTAAGGACAAAGCAGATGTCACTGTAATTAGGAGCTATGCATACTGCTCATTTTTAAGAGCATCTAGATGAGCATGCTCCTGCTCAGGTTTGTTTATTTACTTCAAATCTGATTTCTAGCTTGGAGACCACTTAAGGGATAAGGACCACTGCCAGGTGTCCTCTCATCTCCTGCCCTGAGATTCTTTTCATAAGTACAAATGCTCTCCTTATTGGAAATGAAACAAACAGTATTCCTCCCAGAAAATGGTTAATCCTTGGGGAGGAATACCTGAACAATATATACACACCTTTTTTTCCTGGCGTGTGCACTGTGGTCTCTAACTGAATGATGCAAGTAAATTTGCATCAGATTAATAGTGGAGTTATTTTACCTCATCCTACACTTTCCTTCTAGTTTTGTTTCATATTCTCTCATTCTTTTTTTTTTTCCTTTTCTTTCCCATCCATACTATATTTTCCCATGCTGTTCTTGTATCAGCACACTCTCCTGGTATGGTTCTATTCCACCTTCTTTCTTCCCAGGAAAAGTGGCCATTAACTCCACGAGGTACCAGCACCCTTTCCAGGTGTCTGAAGTGGAGATGCGGTCAGTGAGAAGAGTGCCTGTGAGGAGCTGTGACAACACATCTACACATACTTTGGGGTGTAAATGATGAGGCCGCACTCAGCGTGGCAAAGGATCAGGCCTACCAGGTGAGATGGAGTGAAGGAATCTTGGGCTGAGGCTTTCTTTTCAGATGGAAGCGAATCACAGAATCACAGAATAGGCTGAGTTGGAAGGGACCCACAGGGGTCATTGCGTCCAGCTCCTGGCCCTGCACAGCACCATCCCCAAGAGGCACACCATAAAATATTAGTTGTCTTTTGAATCTCTTGGATTCCTAATTCCTTTTGGCTGGTTTCAGCCAAGTTTTATATGGGAATAGAAATCTTAAATATCTCAAGTACTCACCTGTGTCATGAAAGCAGCAGCCATGCACCCCATGTGCTCCCCCCAGAAGCACAGGTAGGTGAGCTGACCTGCATTATTAGATATCAGAGAAGCCACAGGGGCACAGGGTATCTCAGAAGCCTGGCTGATTCCCACACAGCCCATGGGGGTCTTGCTCTTAGAGCTGCCCTAATTGCAGCTGCCTCACCTTGTCACAGGTAACCCAAGAAGGTGGTGCCAAGCCTGGGGAAAACAGGCTCCAGCAGCTCCGGAGCCAGAGGCTTGTGCTGTTCAATTAAAGCCTTACCAGGGTTCACCAGAGGAAATACAAGGGGGGCTCTCCCCATGCAGGCTGTGAGTGTTCCAGCTGGATGGCAGTGAGACCTTTGTCTCCCTTTGAGGGAGGACACTGCCAGTGTGGGGAGCACCCCTGGGGGTGCCCAGCTGTGACGATGAGCCCCAAGTGAGGGTGACTGCATGAGCACGGCCTCTCCTGGGACAGGGAGGCAGAGGATATCAGGGCAAACAAAGCAGTACAGTTTTAATCCCAGTTTCGCTCAGATGTTTGAGAAAGATTTGCATCAGTCTCATTTTCAGGAGCTAGGGGCTGGTAATTCACTGCTTGGCACAGTGATCCTTTTTCCTTAAACATAAACCCTGGAAACTGTGAAGCTGACATTTCCTTCAGCATTTTTACAAAATTCATAGAGAGATAGTAATCCATTCATTCTTAGGGGCTTAGAGCTGAGTTTGGTTAAATACAATACCCAAGGACAATAGGTCAAGTGCCTGAAATGAAAACATGTTCATCTCTGAGGTTAGTGCAGGAAAGCATTGTGAAACAAGTATGGGCTGAGGGGAAAAGAAAGTAATGAAACAGGAGTGGGAGAAAATCCCATTTCAGTCCTCCAACCCTGTCTATAGGACTCAATTATAAATGTGTTCTTCACAGAAGAGCAGATACATCATAGTTTTAAATTTTTTTTTTCTTTCAATTGCTTCAGAGTCCACATAGTCTCACTACAAAGCAAAGCCAAGTGCAAAGGGCAGTGTCCAAATGGAAATGTCCATGGTGAAGGAGGCTGACAGGTGGCCTGCCCTGGGGGAGCTTGTATAACAGATGCTTGCGGGGAGCCCTGGAGCAGCCTTTTCCCTCTGCTCTTAGGGAAGACAGAAGAGGGTCCTTATTTCTTGACTGTCTCTCTTTTCTGTTGCATAAAAATCCTAAGGAGGCTAATGATGTCTGGGGCTGTGATAAACCCTGACAAACCATCAGCCCTGTACAGGCAGATGGGCTGTGGACTCAGCTGGCCTCCTCCTCCCCCACCCACCACTTCTTTAAACTGCAGTCCCCACTGGCAAGGAGGTACCTTCAGCAAGAAAATCCAAACTCTGTGATGTCTCTGCAGGTGAACTCAGGCTCAGGGATGTCCAGTGAAACCTTGTCCCAGCAGAAAGTGAAGTCGGAAAACACCTCAAGCACTTCCCAAACCCTACAGGGCAGTTGGCTGTTGGTCCCAGTTGTTGAACCCTGGGTTTTAAAGAAGTGTGAGTCTGACAAACAGTCTGAGTCAAACAAAAGTTTGACAACTGGGGTGTTACTGGATGGTGCCATAAAGCCAGAGAAGACTGACAGATTAAAAAGAGGATGGCACATAAGAGGGCACAGGTTTCACAGGTTTTAATGTAAGTGCTGTGTATAAATAATGGTCCTTCTTTGAAGGTTTTCAGTTGTCTGCAGCATGCAGAAATCTCTGTCAGGACTGAGCTCTGTTCTCACTGCTCCTTCTCTCTGTGGCTGCTGGACTGAGCTGCCCTCAGGAGAGAATCTGCAGCCAGTGTCACTGCTGTTTACGGGCCTGCTGAAGCACTTGCTGAAGAATTTGCTTTCCTTGGAGCTTGTCAGAGTCACTGTCATAAATTTTCATTCTTCCACTTCATTTGCAATATCATTTTCTGGAGGAGTATCCCTGCCATTTTGGGCTGCTGATAAGCCCCACTGTCAGTCATAGCTCCACAAAGCTCATTATTCTGCATCCACACGAGTGTCAGTTCCCTTTGCGTTCCTGGCTGTGACTGTATTGCTGTTGTTTTCCTCCTAGTCCTCATTTGTAGCTGTTTTCCTCCCTCACATAGTTATATGCAATGAGTTTTCCCTGAAAATTACCTGGTGCTGCTTTTCCAGCAGTTGAATGACACAGGTAAGAGCAGCTCTACTCTAAACTAGCTTCTATTTTCTTTAGTGCTATTATCGAAACATACTCTGAGGAAATCTAGCTGATACCATGATAAAGCTGAGCCATCCCTGTTTTCAATTTATTCTTGATTTTGACAGTTCCCAGCTCTCCGAGGAGGAGATGCAGAGAAAGGCATGTACGTCTACCATTGCTCCAGCAATGCTGGCTTGATTCAGCCAGAGCTTGGCCATGTTCTGTGTTCCCTGGTCACTGTTTACAGTGCATCCTAAGCTGTGAGTTTTCAAAAGAAGCAATCCAAACAGAAACTAATGTTCTGTTATAAAACTATTCTGTTCTTTGTCTCTGTCTGATTTATCACAAGTCCAAACGGTGATAGTTGGTGAGAACAGGGTGTAGCTTCCTACTGCTGACTAGCAAAGCCATGGTGTAAATCAGACCTGCAAGATATCTTTGGGAATGATTTTACAACAGCCTACTCTGACCATTGCATTGCTAGCAACCTCTAAAATGGGAGTGTCCAGTATGTCTGGCAAGGTCCATAACCCTCTCTAAAAACATCTGACTGCGATGTTGCTTTGTATCCAACCTGCCAAAGTCCCCTGAACAGGCCTGGCTCCCCCACTGCACAGACGCCTTCAAATATAAAGCTCCAGTTTGGAGTGCATTTGGGTTTTCCTGTTCTCCATAAAGCAACATTTGGTGAACTGAAATAATGGGCTTTGAGAGAGCTGTGAAGCACCTTCAGCCCTTACTTTGGCTAGTCAGAAGAAATACACAGCCATACCCTCCTTCCCACTGAGAATATGTTCCTGAAAAGCAGGAGCACTAGCCAGGCAATGGATAGGGAAGCAGTTTTTCTCGTCAGAATTAATGAGCAGGTAAGTGTTGGAAATGATCTTGGCTGCTTCGTTTAGAGACAGAGCACTCAAGCATTATCCTCCAGTTCTGCCCTTCACGCTGCATTGACTTGACTGATCTTGATTCATCTGAGGAAGATGATGCTGAATGTGGCCGTTCAGAAAGAGGCACCGAAAACACTCACAGTAAAAGATGTATGCTGGGTGTTCATTCTCATGGATAAAGCAGCCAAGACAGCGAACTGCCTGTGTCCTCCTCAGGTGATGATCTGGACAATCCTGCTCCAGCATCTTCATCCTTTACATAATATTACTCTGTTCTTGTGTATGTAAGGTATATTTCTGAAGTCCCTGACACATCCTCCTCTGTTTCATTAATTCTAAGGGGAAAACTGGTTTATTACCCAGTGAATTCAGTCACTTTACCAGCAAAGCTGAACATTTAATGTGAGTATTTTTGAGAGGATCCTTGCTGGTGCTTTTTAATAGTCACATCTTCCTCCTCCTCTCCCTCCTCCTCAGACGAATCGAGAGTCAATTAAGGTAAAGGATGGAGAACACAGTAATGAGGATGGTTGGTAGAGCAGGGGCTTGAATGATCAGTGTGGATCTCCAAAGTGATGGATACAAATGTGATGTAAGTTACACAGACAAAGGTGTGCTTCTGGGCTGCCAGAGGAGAGCTAGGTGCATGCATATCAATAACTTAACTTTATTATGCTCTTAAATTTAGGTCCAAGTCTTTCTTCCTACGCATGCTTTCTGGACAGGATGTATCTCCCTGCACAGGTAGTTCCCTTCCTCCTCTGCTGATCATACAGGGTGACCCCGTGACACATCCTTTCTTTCCTGTGTTCCTGGGTGGCTGAAGGGGCAGTGTGGCTGGTGCGCAATCTTACCATAAGTCAGGACTATTGCACCCCACAGCCTGCAGCCCATTCTGCTGCCTATTTGTGGGAGTCCAACCAGTTACTACATTGCACAGGGACTGTTTTTATAAAACAATTTTCTGGAAATTAAAAAAATTGCCTCTTAGTTCTCTAAGCCATCTTATAGTGTGAGGGCCGTGGGTTTTAACACTCAGGCTGAGGTTTCACAACAGAAACTCCCCCTGGCCATCCTTCCCTCCACCTGCTTCTTCCCATACCATTCCTTGGACAGCCCTCCAGCCACGCACACAGGGAAGAACAGGAGTCCAGCCTCCCTTGGGTAGGGAAGGTTTTCTGGGTGACCAGCTTCATTTTAATGAGCAGAGCAGCATGATACACTGAGTCAATCTAACCACCTCTGACAAAAGCCAAAATCCTTCCTCACTCCATGTTCTTCTTTCCCTCTTTTCCTTTCCTGGTCTCCCCACTCCACCCCATGTCGCACTGCTGACACTCACTGAGTTCTTTTTGTGAGGCAGATCAGTTTTCTTATTTTTTTCTCCATTTTCTGCCAGTCGGTCATCAACCTGGCATAAAATGAACCACCTTAAACCAGACTGGCTGTGTCGCCAAATCAGCCCTCAGCCCACCCAGCTGCTGACTCCAAGGGTCTTGCCTCCTGCCCTCCATCCCCAGTGCTGTACTGCAGCCCTGGGGTTGCTGCAGTTCAATGTGCATACTCAGGAGAAGATCTTTGTTGTCCTGTTAGTTTTTTTGCAATGCTGGGGTGGCTCAGAGCAGCTCCAACGAGTGCTAGGGCCACTATGAGGAGAGCAGGAATGCAGCCCTGCTGTGTGATGACAGCTTGAGTGTTTTGAGCAGGGTTAGTGAAATGAATTGGCTCTGGGGTGGGTTCAGCAACCAGCAGAGCTGGGGAAATGAGAGAACAGGCTGGGATTGGAGCGGGGGGAAAGGACTGGAGAATCAGACCTCTGCACCCGTGGCCAGTAAGGTGCAACTTGGGCGCAGCATGTCACCTGATGGCCGCAGCCCAATGTGTGCAAGCAGCCACCAAAGCCCACTCCAGGCTTAACATCGGAGCTTCTCGTTTTCCTGTTCTGAACTGTGACAGTCTCTAAATCCCACCTTTTGGCAGAGGAATTGGAGGGAGGTGGTTCTTCTGCAATGTGACCATCCTGTTGCCTTGAGCGCTGCTATTTGAATAGGAACTCTTTGGATCTAGGGACACTTGACTTTTGTGGCTCAAAAGGCAGTAGATGCAGGCAATCTGCAAACAGACTGCTGACTATGTATGTGCACTTACGTATGGCTATATGTATGCATATATATAAATATATATGTACATATACATGCAACTGCATAAATCCATGGAAATACATAATATACAGAGAGTCTGCTGCTTGGGCTACCTCAACAGCTAAGTTCCCCTCAACTGTAATGTTTCTTCAATACAAATTGAATTTAAAAAAAGGACTGTATATTTATTACTTAAATTGTGCAATCGTTTCCCATGATGATTAGAAATTCTGCATACAGAAAGCTCCCTTGGTCCAAGTAAATGTGCTCAATTATATTTATTCAGATAGCAAGGTGATGTGCTACGCAAGCTGCCATTTTTATCTGACCGCAATTACTCTTCTTCATGGTTGGGATTCCTCAGGTCTCATGGGACAGATTTCTTCCATGGTGTCATTCACAAGAGCTCACATCAAACTGCTTTATCATCTGTCTGCAGTGTTTCCCTGCTGCTATCAAGCAGTAACACAGCTCAGAGATGCAACTGTTGTGATCCCAGAAGATTTTGAATTTATGGCTTAAAATAATCCAGCCATTTGAAGAGTATTTGAAGTCATCCTAACCACTTCGTTGTACTCTACTCAAAAATGAGCAGGTTATTGCTGTTAGCATGCCTAATGCAATGTTTTTTCAGGATTTTCAGTCACTAGTAACTTGAGCATAGAAGATAGTCCTCATAATTTAAATGAAGGAGAAATCAGCTTCATAGATGAACTTGATATTTTCCTAGGCAAGACTCTTTGCTTTACATGATAGATTTGCCCTCACTGCAGCCATTTATTTCTTATGAAATTAGCCAGCCAGCATTCACAGATGAGAGAATAGGTTGGTTTAGCTGTAATTTACATAGAGCTCCCCTGCATCTTTACAGTACAGGTTTTTTCGGGAGGCTGTGTCAAGCCAGTCTCTCTCCTGATGAGAAGAGCAGCAGTCACAGACAGAGCCAGCTTCTCAGTGTTTATTGAGACACAAGAGTTGTCCCACTTTAACTACACTGATAACAGTTCAAGTGACCCAGTCACCGCTTGTGTTAATGGAAAAGTGCCTGTGTTGTTACAGCTATTCAAGACCAGAAGATACCTAAGTTAGTATCAGATAGCTTCATACTGGGACAAGTATGTCAGCACTTGAGTTTTACCTGGTGTAACTGAAGTTTAAAATGGCACTTAAAGAAAAATAGCTGCCAGGACTACAGTAATTACCTACATTTTAAAAAACCAAACAAACCAACGAAAGAATATATAAAAAATCATACTTTCAGCTGCAATAATTCTGCTCATAAAGTGTGTGCAGGTCAGACCTGGAAGGCTAAGGAGAAGTTCCCTTTGGAGACAGCAGCTTATGCATCTTACCCAGTCAGAGCTGGGCACCAGGCAACTGCATCTCTGTGCCCCCAGGCAGCAGCTCCATCCCTTCTCCTGTGCCCTCAGCAGTGCTGCAGCCCAGGAGCTTCTCTGTGGACCCTTCCTCATGCAGACCCATGCTGCATCCTCCCTGATACAAAAACCTTCAAAAAATCTTCTGGAGCTAATAGCCTTAATATGATGTTACAGCTTTTGCAGCTTTATCTAAGCATAGGAGGGAAGGCTATTTTTTCCCCTGACTTTCATCATTCCCAGATAATCTGCAAAGCTGAACACCGATTGTGTGTCTTGCTTATTTCTGCAGAGAAATGAGCCTTATGCAGCTTTCTGGCATCACCGGCTTTGTATTTATCACTAAGTAAACAGAGCCAGGAACTGCCACGGGCACAGACTGGCTATATCCATGCTGCACAGTGCTTGATCCTGGTCTCCCATCTGGTGCCCCTGTGGCCCTAAGACATTGGTATTAATGCAGAGATGCTTCCTTTTTTTTTTTTCTTCCCAACCTATGCTGTCTGAGCAAATGTAAAGCTGTGCAGCAGCCCACAAGAATTGTTGTTTTATTGCATGAAGTGGTGTGTATTGCATGAATTGGAGTGAAGTTTGTGGCTGAGAAGCCTCCTGTGACAGAGCTGGCAGACTGCATAGGGTGAAGGAAGTGGGAAGCACTGCAGTCCCATCTCTGCTGCTTGCTGGGGACAGTCCCTCCTGTATGCCAGCCCACAGGCTGTGCCCGGGTACCTTCTTGCCATGCCAGGCTACGTGGCATTGGCCTTGCAGCCCACTTACGACTAATTAGTGTGGATGATCACCAATCCAGCTGGTTCCCTGGTCCCACCATGTCCGTCAGTACAATCACAGCCACTGGGGTATCCTGGTGCTTGTTTAAACACCAGGGATGAAGCCTGGATGTGCAGCAAAATGTGCCTCCATGGTGCTGACCATCCATGCTCTCAAGGACAGGGAGGGAAGACCTGGGGGGCTTGTCAGGTCAGCCGTGGCCAAGGCATGTGGTTACTCCATTCTCCAATTCCATCAGTGCTCTATCCAGCCCAGTGTGCTCCAAGGCAGGCTGTCCCTGCCCTGGGCCAGGGCCTCCTCACTGCCTTCTATTTCCAGGCCCATGTGTGAGGCTATTCTGCCACCTCTGTGTAGCTGCAGCAGCTTGTTCCTAAATAAAACAAAGTGGGTTCAGCTTGAAACTGCTCTGCCTACATTTATAAAAGCCATCTCCTCTTCAGTTTCTCATCATTTTCTTTTACTCTGTACAGCATAAACAACAATTCTTTTGTTATGCCTTCTGCTTGTTGGAGTCGCATAAGAAATCTTTCATTGAACATTTGTATAGGCTAGAGATCTCTCTTCCAAATGTTGAAGAAAAACAAGTTTATGTGAATTATCTACAGCAGATAATTTCAGTTCTGCACAGAATCTAAAAATAAAGTGAGGCCCACATTCTACAGCTAAGTAGCTTTTAATTAAGTGTGATAACAGCATGAATTATCTTTTAGAGTGCAATAGTTCCATGATCAGAAGTCAAGTGAAGGGAGCAATGATTATTTGCAAAAATGATTGAGGGAAGAAACTCGATGCTGGCATGTATTTGGGTTTTTTTCCATATAATAGATCTTTCCAGGGTGATTAATATTTTGGGTAAATTTGGACTTTCTCTGTTATTGTCCCTGTTCTAATAGAGCCAGTGGGCTCTATTAAACAGGGCAGTGAAAGCCTGCTAAATCCCTGTCATCAACAGCTTCATGGTGATGCCTTTGGACAAGACAAATGGCACTGCAGCTTTCTGAAAATCAATGGCTGAGGTGCGGGATGGTTTTGTTTGCTTCTTCAGAATCCCCTCTCCTTATTTTAGGCATACACAGGCTCAGGGCTTGAACATAAATAATATTCTGAATTGTGAGCTGAGGTGCAGCCATGTCTCCTGTCCTGCCTGCTTTGCTTGGAGGCAGGAGGGTTCATGTCCTAAACCACCACAGATAAACCAGCCAGTGCCTGGTTTGTCAGGGTCCTCCTTTGTGCCAGCCAGAGAGATGCTCTCAGTGACTTTACCAGCCAAGATCCTTTATCTTCATTGTCTTTGTTACTGAAGCGCAGCATTTAGTCCAGCGTGGTGTGGCTGGGGGGGAGGAACACAGGTTTATTCAGCAGGAAGACAAACCTTAAAGGAAGGTCCTTTAAGGATAAGAGACACCTTATGGTGCCACAGGGATGGTACTTGGCACTTCAGATTGCAGACAGATGCAAGCACAGTGTGTTTGAGCACAGGCAGGAATAAGGAAGTTATTGTGTGCCTGGGAAATAAGGATATATCCTGTGTCAGTGGCTGTCCTGCCGTATGAGGCTGTAACACCAGCCTGACAAGACAGGCACTGGGAAAGCAAAGCCTGTCCTCAATACTGAACTGAATCCCAGCTGCCAAAGGGCCAGGCTGGCACTGGGATGCAGACAATGGACATTTCTTCCCATGTCTCCCTAGACTCCTAGGCACTTGCTGTCTCATACCTCTGTGTAAGTTCCTGGCTGTTCTCCCGGTGTCTCCAGGCATCACTGCGGGGGCTCCCAGACAGGAGGATGCTGTGCATCATCTGGCTGGCCTCGTAAACCGGGAATCCCTTCACCACCCCCTCCTGAACAGATCTTCTTGTATTTGCCCAGAGGACTTCATAAAAATTAATTGAGTTGCCCAGCATTAGACACAGATCATAAAACTCCCATCTGATCTCGTGCCTGCTGCCGATTTTAACAGCTGACTGAAACAATGAGCGTTAGCTCACCGGGAATGTAACAGTGCCCACGGAGAGAGCTGTAGCACGGGCTGTAGGTGTAGATAAGGCTTTAAACGCACAATAAAGATCCTCTGCCTGTACCACAGAGGTCTCTTTGCTACGGGAGTAAAACCCTTGGGCTGCAGTTTAAGCATAGCAAAATTGATGGAGATTACCCTTCGAGTTGCAAGTTTTGCTGAAGAGCAAATTTGTGTCTCAGCTCGCGTAATTATTTATTTATTTTTCTATTTTTCCTGCTCATTTTAAAGTGAAAGAGAAATTAACTCGGAGCGAGGGAGAACTGGAGGGCAGCCAGGCAACGAGCAGAAAAGCCGTACCACGAGCAAGTCCCGTTTCTGTCTGATGCCATTTGAGGCACTATTAGACAGACGCTGACCCTAAACATTTTTTTTTCCCCTCATAAAAAAACCCCATTCGATAACCAACTAACAACGACCTACGTGCTTCCAGGGCGCTAACCTGGGAAGGAAACCAACCGGGGAGCGCCAGGAGCGCCCCACAGCCGTGCCCGCGGGCGCTGTCTCTGTGGCGTGTCTCTCTGCCGTGCCGCGGTGCCGGTGCG
>VWZW01000853.1:176723-416078 GCA_013397115.1 Edolisoma coerulescens | reverse complement strand
CATCCCCCGCCCCGCATCGCCCCGGGGCTGGGGTTGCTCCATGCTCGCCGTGCCCAGGCGGTCCCGGCTGCGCCCCTGGGGCGCCGGGAACGGGACACGGGCAAAAGCTCCGGGAGACGGGGATGGCTCCAGCGCCGGAGGGGCGCGGCGGGGCTGGCGGCTGCTCCTGTACCCCTGGTGCTGGCACGAGGTGGGGGAGTGAGCCCAGCTTATCAGGGTGGATAATATATGTGATTGAAATCTATCCAGACAAAAGTTCTGGGCATGCCAATAACCGGACTGGCTCGAGCGGGCTTCGCTCTCCGTGCAGCGTCTGTGCGCGGATCGGAATTGCCAGCTGCACGCCAGCAGCCCGTCAGCGGGGCGACAGTGCCTCGGGGAGCAGCGTCCCGGGAGGGCTGGGGACCCCCGGACACGGCCGAACCTTCGGCATGGGCGAGCGGAGGGCTCAGGGCAAGTGCCGAGCTTGCCGGCAACCCGCGGGCGCGCAGGGCTTAAGCTGCTATTACTCTCAGCCCCTTCCATGGCGTATAACAGCATCCCATTATTTTTCTGAAAAATGATGGAAGGTAAAGCAGGTACTATGAATAAAAAGCAGCGTTTGTCTAGGAAGGGAAAGCTAAACCTGTGGAAGATAGGGCAGCGAATCCAGGTCTTCCTACTTAAGTAAAACGCCTCTGCGTGAAGAGCTGTTCATCTAGGTCGGTCGTTTCCAACTCTGTTTAAATGAGTACGGGTACCTTTTTCCGCTTTGCTTTATCTCCCTGTCTATCTTTGCCCCTGCTTCTTTCTCCCCAGTCCCCATCACTGCCTCCCGAAGGTAACAGTGCAGAGGGGGCTTGTGTGCCTTCGCACCAGCCTGTACCGGCTCCCTGCAGGTACCTCTGCTAGGGAGCCAATGATCCCGGATTGCTCTAAACATGAAAAGAGTAAGCCAGCAGGAGCCTTGACATTTATCATTGCGTTAAAAACTGCAAAGATAAAAAAATAGAAGCATCCCTCTGCGGGTCAAGCATTAGAAATATTTGCTTATACTAAGGCATCGGTAGCAAAATTATTTGCATGTCAAGTGTTTGCATGCAGGTTAACTTTGCAACGGATGACTGCATTAAGGAGGCACTTGGCAGCCGATGAGCTGGGTGTATGTGATGCATAAATGCTTTGTTTTGGTTTGTGTGTGATTTCATGCAGGGATTGTTTTATGCTCTCTACATCCAGTGTAGTGTTTGTGGATTTTATCGTTTCTCATCCCCAATTTCAAGCAGGGTTGTGGGCTTTTCTGTATCCCATGCTACATAAACCCTTTACCAGTCTGCGTGTTTCCAATGCAATTAAATATACCCAGCTACTTGTCTGCTATCTCTGCGATCTGTTGTGGAGAGCAGCGCAGCCTGTGCTGCCGGAGAGCGGTAGGAGCGAGCTACGTGTGTGCAAATGGGGGTTAACTTCTCATTCTACGGCGTTCAGCCTCGCCTCAGTTTATGGAGAATAAGCTCCTATTTTAAGGTACAGGAGGGAGATTCTGTAAGTAATTCTTTGAGTGCTGCACTGTGAGTTTGGAAATTGCTACCTGAGAACGGGTGGAGTGGGGGGAGGGATGATGGGATAGGACACAGACACTGTGAGGAAAATCTTTGCAAGGCTGTGTCCGTGTGGTTTATTTGAAGTAGCTTTTGGTATGGTACCGTGTTTCTCCTTACATTTGTCCCTTTAAGGACAGGGGTAGGTATTTGGCTACTGATCTAACAAATGGCAAGTGTAGGGTTGGTCAGATAAGTAGTTTTTCATTTCTTTTCAGCAAAGCTTTTTCTATGGTAAAGTTTTCCAGGGTGTTATCTCTTGTCTTAGTGATAGCAACTGTGACAAGCAAGAAAGTAGCTTTAAACTTCTGGTCTTATTTCTGGAGTGTGTATTTTTATGCAAAATACATTTATGTCATAGTAAGCAATGATAGCTATTTAGGAAGATAGGAGAGGAGAGCTAGCAGCAGAAGTGCAGCTCTCCACAGCTGTAAAGTACATCACAGCCTGTGCAGGGAACTTGGTAACCAGCGAGAATTAGTCCTCTCTCAAGTTAGGAGAACCAAGATTTTCAGCTTTCGGTGTGTGTTCTCTGTTTCTTAAGTTTGTGCAGGAAGCACCAGAAATCAACGTAGGACAGAATTGGAGCCTACTGGGGGCTCCTGTTAAATGCATGCTCTCTGGAGAGTCATACAATGGTACGTAAAGTGAAGCACAATACAGTAGAGACTCATACACAGTGGTTGGTTTAATATTTGATTGAAGGCTCTGGAGGAGAAGAGATCTAGGCATAATAATGGACATCTGGGTGAAGATATTTGCTGAAATGCCAGCAGCAAGCAGTGCAAGAGGATCTCTTTCCCTCCTCCCCTGTCTGGGTGCTGAGGTTTGCTAAAAAGACTATTGAGACAGAGCTGATGTAGCAAATACTTTCCCTAGACAAGTATTGCATTTTATCATAAGTTATTTATAATTATACTGACCTTGTTTAAATGCAACTATTACTAAACCTGCTGCAGTCACTTTTGTTAAAAAAGTTATGAGCAGCTGAACTTGGAAAGGAAGTAGTAAAGAGGAGCAAAACTTAAGTGCATGGTGGTTTGTTTTGTACCTGAACCTTGTTACTGCAAACTCAAACCTGTATAGTCTTTCTTTAGGAAAATAATTCTGATGGATTTTTGTAAAACTTACTCTAGCACTACCTTAATATAAGTAGCATTCTTGTGAGTCTGGGAATGCTGTCACTTTCTGTTGCTGGATATACTTTTGATGCTGTACTCTCTGAAAACCTGATTTGGTTGTTCTGCCCATTGCTATTATATGGTATTGTTGTGCTATTCCGGGTTTTCTAGTGGGGAACTAGAAAAAGGATAAGGTCCAAGGTGACCAGAAGGACCTCCAGAATACAACCAAATGCTGAAACCAGCTGACTGGCCTCTGTCAATGATATCATAAGAAATACCTTCTTAGGATAAAGCAAGTGGAGAAATATGATTAGCTGTTATAAATTGCTGTAACTTCACAACCAAATGATTTATACCAATTAAAGTTCTGCCCCATCTTACTCTGTTATGACAGAAAACCAGGTCAGTATTTTGCAGCCGAAAGACATACGTAAAACATTTGAAAAGTAGTCCAACTATTAACCCATCACTGCCAAGTCTACCACATTTCCAAGTGCCACATCTACATATCTTTTAAGTACCTCCACTTATGGTGACTCCACTTTCCTGGGCAGCCTGTTCCAGTGCTTGACAACTCTTTCAGTGAAGAAATTTTTTTCTAATATCCAACCTAAACCTCCAACCTTGGCACAAACTGAGACCATTTCCTCTCATTCTGTCGCTTATTACCTGTGAGGAGAGGCCCACCCCCACCTCATTACAACCTTTTTTCAGGCAGCTGTAGAAAGTGATAACGTCCCCCAAGCCATTTTTCCCCTAGGCTAAACAGTGCCAGCTCCCTCAGCTGCTCCTCATAAAACTTGTGTGCTAGACCCTGCTTTTTAAAATACTTTATTTAAGCAGTTACCTTAGTAATTTCTTTATGGATTTGTATTTTCTTTTTAAATTAAGAAGCTACAAAGCTGACAGGCAAACAGTTTCTAAAATCCTGGCATAGTGAATCTTCACATTTTAGGGCAGGAACTGTTTTCTGCTCAAGGAAAAGTTATGGTTACTTTTGTGATGTAGTGTGGCATAGCATATAGTGCTGCTGAGAAAGTTGCACCCATGGTGCATTGGCTGGAAGGTGAGGAAATCCAAGTTCTCTTCCTGTGTAAATATGGTAATGTTGGTTTAAGACCATGCCTTAGCTTCTTCTCCAAAACCTGGGAGGAGTGTGCTGGCTCACTCTTGCAGAGCATTTGGGGCCTGTGGATGGTGAAGTCTGTTTAGTTCCAGCAGAGGTCTCAACATCAAAAGTCTCTGAAAATGGCTTAATCCTCAGAAGCATCTGGTGTAGCAGCAGTTACCAGGCTTTTGCTGTTAGTGACATAACTTGCAGGTCAGTGATTTTATGCAATCCACAAAACTAGCAAGAGCGTCAAAATTTTCTTGGGTTCCCCTCCCTGCCTGCAATCATGACTCTCAATTTAGATGTTGGTGTAATACAGGTTGCTGCTCCTTATATGAGCCCGAGGGCTATAAACTGCTTTGAAACAGCTGCTGCATGGGATGCAAAGCTGGAAGAAAGGTATAACTTGTTCTTTGCACAGCTGTGATTCTCACTTCATGAGCATAATCACCAAACACTTATAGGAGAATGACTTCCCTTTGAAATCATAGCTAAAAAGTAAACAAGCCTCTAAAACACATACTGGGCAAATTAGTTTCTCGATTAAATTTTATTTTTTGAATTTTACCTATTTGATAGCTTATCCTAAATGAGTTGGCTTGCATGTTTATTATCCCCATGGGGTGCTCTATGTTATGGCAAAATACTAGGGCTGTCAAAGAGCCAGTCTGGCAGGCAAGGGTAGCTCAAATAGAGATGCTCTGATAGTGCTTTTGCCCTCTGGCCTGTGTTCTCTGCCAAGTTTCACATGGGGCACATGGAACAACAACCTTTTAAGCCACCTGTGATTTCGGTCCCAGGCAGGTCTCACAATAATTCTCAAATTTATACTGCCAGAAAAATTCAGAGGGACCATTACCCAAGTAATGTGTTTCTGTGGTATAGAGTATGTTAGTGTTACTGAACAAGAATTAGATTGTGATGGGAGAAAAATATAAAGCTTTGTATTAATAATTTCTGAGCTTGATGCAGTTTGCTCATGCCAGAATGCTGGGAGGAATCATGATGAGCTATGCACAGGGAAAGCTGGCAGGATGCTGGGCACAGATAAGACACTTAAAAGTAAATTACACTTGACCGTGTTCAGCAGAGTCATGCTCTAAGGATGAATTTGTTCCTTCTGGTCTATCAGACCATGGGGATTTTGGGTCCTTCTCTTGCTGATGATGAAAAGTTATTTTGCTCTTGGTGCGATATAGTAGCGAGGTTTTAAAAAGGAAAAAACAGCAACCCAACCTCTGGAAACAATTCATATGAGCTTTGGTAGAATCAAACAGCTACATGAACAAGACTAGAAATGTTAGATCAAGTGCAAGTGCTTAGGACAGGTTTGCTGTATCACCATCACAATCTGGATATGTTGTTGGAGGTTTAATGCTAAAAGGATCACAACAAGTATTTAGCATGACCACTGAAACTGGAGTGTTTCTTCAATGTGCTAAAAGCTTGAGAGGCTAGGAGAATAGATAGGAAATCGGATCTACATCAAAGGAATGCTTTTCTCCTTTTCACATCTCAAACTAAGAAAACATTTAAAAAAAAAAAAAGGAGAAATTCTATGAGCATGGTTTGTACGGTGGAAATAAATTAGTAAGTTTCTAAAACAAAACCAGACTGGGCGAAGTGCTAATCTTGATATGACAGCAGCTTGATCAAATTATCAACCAGGACTTCCTGAAACATCTACATCTATCCATCTTTGATCTTGCTGGAGCATGCCCCAAGTGTGAGTTAAGTGGCTTACAGAAACAATGGAATTTGTTGCATTAATATGCATGTTTTTTTAAGTAACATGTATATGCATAGATGTATCATGCAAAATTGTGCATTACCATCAGAATTATTTACAGTAATAATTTAAGAAGACAAACTCTTGCGACTCTGCCAAATGAGCTTGCATTTTTCATTGATGAAAGCCCGAGTGTCAGAGTGGTTCACAGCCACCATCCAATCCAAGCAGCAAAGTTCAGGGCCAGGTCCACAACCTTTATTCATATGAGTAATCCGTTAATGTCAGTAGAACCAGCAAGATACTGATACTGAAGCAATGAAAGCCCTCAGGCTTGGTTCAGAAGATAAAAGCTGTGCCCTTCACCTGGTGGGAAGGTGGACAAAATTTGCTTTATTTTATTTTTCTCTATCTTGAGTGAAGTGAGAGCTGAATCATTGTTCCTATAAGCTACAGCATCTTTAAGGTTAGACTTGGATTTAGAGTGGAAAACATAACGTTGAGTCTGACAGAATCACACTGTTCATTTTTGGCTGCTCAGCACTTTTTAAAAATCAAATCACAGAAAAGCTGCCCTGTTTGATTGTTCCTATTACATAATAGCAATGTCTTTGGGATTTGAGAGAAGCCATGAGCAACATGTCCCTTACATAACAAATCTAAGTTGCTTTAATCCCTGCTGTGCTACCGCTGAGCTTGGGCAGCCAGGAATAGCCTGGGAGTGGTGCTGAGCTCCCCAGGCTCTCCTCTGGGGCTGCAGGGTAGCCATGGAGCAGAGGCCCTTTGCTCTGAGGGGTTTTCTGCCAACCATGCTTGCTGGATTTACAGTCTTTTTTCTAATAGATTGCAAGTAGTGGTTGAAGCAGAAGCCTTGCCCTTAAAAAGTCCTGTCTTGCTCCTTATGAGTAGAGCTTTCTGGCTTCCATTTTTTTTTTTTTTCTGAATCATTAGCATTTTCCCCCATTTCCAGCTGAGAACAGACCTTTGGAGCTGGTCCTTGTGAGCCCTTCTTCTGTCTGTGGGATGGTGCCATGTCCTGATGCCTGGAGGGATGTGCTGGGCTTGTCAGGGTAGGTGCTGTGGGGGAGAGCTGCAGCCAGGTATCATTCTGAGTTCAGGGGACTCCTGTGATCCCCAGCTTTGGTGGGGTGTAGGGGCCTTGTTCCTGCCCTGTGATTTCATGTGCTGGGTGTGGAAGTGACAGATGGCTCATGGAGCAGGAAGGAGGCTACTGGAAAAAGTTTGGGGCTTGGTGTCTATGCAGAGGGTCTGACCCTTCACTTGAGTCCGTCGTAAATTGTCATTAGTCAAATTGTCTTGATTAAAATGGGTGAAACAGTGTGGAAGAGCAGCTCAGCCCTGCCCAGGGAGTGTGTGTGTATTGCTGGGTGCAGATCCTGCCTTGCCATCTCCATGGGAGAGCTCTGCACTGCCCTGATCACCTGGGCTGCCTCTGGTGTAGCTGGGAGCATTTGAAGAATGATGACATAAAAGAAGCAACATTGTGGGATTGTTTGGGGGGAAAGATTGAGGTAGCTGTGCACAAAGAGACCTATCTAATCAAAACTGCAGGGGAATGGAGATGATGCCTAATGAGGCTGAACATACAACTTAATTTAACTGAGTTATTTGAAAAGAAGCAACCTGCCTTGCTGGGGAATGGGAGATGGTGGGGAGGGGGAAATAAAATGTACGTAGAATTTCTTATTAAAATATAGATTTAGTTGCCATTAGTGCATGTTTTGCTGAGAGTTACTTTGGATTTGGTATTTTACCACATTTATGTGAAATGTATCATAAGTGGTTACCGTCAGTTGCATATGAACAAACATTTTGAAAGGCTACTTGATTAAATCTTTCCTAAAATGCTATTTATATCTTCCATCTTTTAATATTTACTAAGATTTTTATTTAACTTTTCTCTACTTGGCCTTTACCATAAGGAAAAAAAGACTGTAATGATCTCCCCTTCCTCCCTCACCTGTCCTTCCCCATTCTTTCTCTCTCTCTTTCATTTTCTCTGTCATAGTCTCAGGTCTCATCTACACTCCACCTGCTCTGCTTGTCTCAGAGTCAGATTCCTCATCTTGGTCTTCCATGCACTCATATACCTTAACTCTTCATTCTAATATCTCCTGTCTCTTTCCCAGCATAGTACAACTAAATGCACATCACTGACAAAAAAGAAACCAAACTCATAAAGTTTTTTTCCTCTAAAAATCCCAACCCAAAACCTTTTTCATCTCTTTTTATTATTTTTTTAATCTGGTCAGTGCTACTTGAGAGAGTCTGTTCTTGTTTCATCTCTGAATCTCAGCAGTTTGACTTTCGCCTTTTTTTTACCATTGGTAAAAGCACATCTCACGACTTCTTACGAAATCTCAGGACTGGCTTTCTTTCCTTCTCTGCCTTGACCTGCTGTATTTTGACATAACTTACATTCTCTGATTCACAATGTTTAGTTTTTGTGATTGCAATTTTTTCCTGACTTCTGTGAGAAGCTCCTTCTGCATGCTTTCTGGATGATCTTCTTTCTTGTTTTTCTTCTTTTCCTCCATACTTTTTCTGGATGATCTCCTCACAAGCAAATGCAGCTACATCTCCTATATCACATCAAAATGTGGCAAGGGTGCAAGGTGTCAAGTAGCACAGAATGTCTTTAAAACAATGGTCTCTGTAAATATCTTAAAACCTGACTAGGTTTTATCTGTGCTTCCTCTTCAGTTTCTGCACCTAAATTTGACTTGAGTGTTGACTTAATCTAAAGATACTCCAGAGGAAGAGGAACAGAAAATGTGGAGTTTGTTTCACAAAGGTTTTGTATCCTCTTCCCCTTTTGAGAGTAGGTGCATTGCTTCACTTCTTCACTCAGTGTTAATGCAGATCAGCTTATCTGTGAGCTAATGCCGGGAAACTTGGACAGGATCCTAATCAGAAAAGCAGGATGTTTAATCTTGAGCACTGTGTTTACAGAAGATTTGATGGTATATGCCCTTGTTACCTACTCTAACGAGTCTTTTGTTTTGTTTTTTTTTACTTTTTTTTTTTTTTTTTTTTTAAGGTTTCCACCTTGGGACTGTCTTCTAAAGCAAACTATCACCAATGGAAGAAAAACTTCTTTTTCCAGGATTTTGGGTAAGCTTGTCTTCTGTATTATTAATGGTCTGATTTCATCTTTTAAATGTATTTGCCACCAAAAAACTCTTTAAAGAAGTCTTTGATTCTTTTTTAATAGTGCTATTTTATCCAATGAAAATTCCATTTAATGATTGTGTAAACAGTAGAGATAAAGGTAACTTCAAAGCAGACCATGAGGCTTTTTTACTGTGGGGAATTATCAAATAAAAATAGACCTTTGCTTTGTTAATGTTTTTGCTTTGTTTGTTACGTGTAGTACATACTGAAATTATGACTATCTAAACCAATGTACTATATATATATCTAAACTAAATCCTGCTACTTTTTGAGGTATTATAACAATATTTGAAAATAGTCTTTCATGCTTGGGAAGGCATAACTTTGTCAGTGGGGAGATGACTGTGACACAGATCCTGGTAAAACTGTGGTGTAGTGGTGTGAGGCTGTGTTCATCATGAGCAGCAACAATGCCTGCTGAAGCCTCTGTGTATGCATCTCCCATAGCCAGGCATGATCCTGTCCCTCAAGAGATAAAACAGTTTGGCTGGAGAAGTTCAGACATCAACATGGCATAAGCATTGCTCTTTCCCCTGGGGAGACCCGAAGTCAAAAGCTGTTTCTCTGGTGACAGTCACACTCAGTCACAAGTAATGTGATTATGGCAGTGAAATAAGTGATCAAACTGATGTGTCACTGTCTTCTGGATGGCACATACATCCTGGTCATGATCCTGCAGCAGTCAGGTGGCTAAACATCGAAGAAGAGCAATCGTATGTTTATGGGCTCTCGGGTGGCTTGTGATGTTCCAGCCCTGTGTGTTGTTCTACATGAAAGAAGAGAATGCACAGTGCAATGCACATCTTCTCTTTGAGGCCAACATTGCAGGACACTGAGTGATGCAAAAATTGTACAGAAATATTTTTAATGCATTTCCATTGTTACAAATGACTTGTAATTTAAAAGCAGTTGTAGCTGTGCCTTCTCATCACTGGGATTGTAAGTCTTGTAGCAATTTAGATGCCTGCCGCAAAACTGGATGAATAAAGTGTCCTGGCCCATTCCAGAGTTGTTTACAGGAATGACATTTTCAAAACTCTGTGTTTTGTTTTCAACAGACAGAATGAAATAATGTTGGCAGAGGTAATGTGACTTTCACCTCTTGTACTGATCTTGGAGCACGGCTTAGGAAGATGATGGGTACATAAGAGCATAACCCTAATTGCACGAAATGAATTTTAGTCACAGCTGTGCCTGATAGGAGGCTTTCTGACATGCCATGGAAACACTGTTCTGGTAGTGTTACTGTAAATAACACTTCCTAGGAGCAGGTCAAAATGATCTGCATGGGAAGGTGTGGATCAAGAGTTTGATACTGCCCCTCACTATTTGTGCATAGGAATAGATTTTTGCGGCTTTCAGCCAAAAAATCAGAAATTCAGGAAAGTGACTTGATAATATTTTAATAGTCATCCAGTAATTTAACACTGGATTACAGTTGAAATCCCATAGAAATACTCAAGACATTTTACACTGTATCAGATGGATTAAGCATGATTCACTTACTGCATTAAATTCCTGAGGGACTAATAATGTTTGGGTCGTTGTTTCCTAGGCTTATGAATTTAAAGACCAAAGAGGACCACATGATTATCTCTTCTTCTTGCCTACTGTGTGGAGGTCAGAGGAATTCATAGTATTTCAGTAGTAGTCCTTTAATTTTTCTTTATTTAGCATATCTTTCTGAAAGAGACCAGGTCTTGATTTAAAGGGTGCCAGTAGTAACCAATCTACTATGTCACCATTAAATTTTTTTCAGTAAATAATGAGCCCTGCCTTCCAAGACAGCCTATAGCTCTTTGAGCTTCCAAGTGTTGTACTTCATTTTTTTCCCTGCTGGACTGATGAGGATTCTATTATCAGGATGTTGATTCTCCATTTAGTTATTCATTTAGCTAGTCACTTTTGAAATTCACTTGCTATGAGCAGTGTTGATTTAGAATGGTGAATCTTTTAATTCAGGATTTTGTGTATAGCATGACTTCAAATCGCTGCATAGCATGAAATTAGGGCTAGAAATACGTCCTGTCAGCACATACCATTATCAGATGATGATGTCACTGCATACAAATGATCGGATTTACATGACCAGGCCTGTTTTCCATACAGCTGTGTTGATTGGTGTTAATTATGTGACTGCCTTTCAATGCCTTATTGATTGTGTCCCATGCTAATCTTTCCCTGCTGTTGCCTACGACTGATGTCAGTCCAACTGTTCGATAGGTGCTTTGTTTATCCCACTTAACCCTTGTAAATGCTGCTTTGATGGTAAGTCTTTTCAGTCACCTTTAGTGCACCTACAGTTTTTTAAAGAGTCATTGAATTAAAAGTTATTGATTCATCTACCCTCTGCTCTTGAATGCAGAGCTTAAGCTGAGGGGCTATTTAAAGCTCTCTCAAGTTATAGTGTTGTCATTATCACTATAACAAGTGAATAGGGCATCTTGCATCTTTCTGAATGCAGAGAAGTAGTTGTCAAATAAATCTGTCTTTTTCTGAATTTTTTGATAGTATTTGTCTGGAGTGACCAGCTATTGAAATCACTGCTTGGCATTCTCTTATTCCTGTTCCATTTAGGGAGGAGCTCCTATTGCCATAAACCTCACCATAGTTTTTTACTGGTTTTTTTGCTTCCATTGTTTGCTTGCATTTCTGCAGTGTTAATTTGTATTCATTGCTATCAGTGTCTTTCCCCCATCTGTTATGTACTATGCATTTGTTTTACAGGTTTTTCTGCTGCTGCTTTCACTCTCTGTAGTCAGGACTCTTCAACCATAAAAGCTTCCTTTCATGGCTGTAGCACAGTGACTTTTCTTTTTATTTTTGGCATGTAATAAAACACCCCTTAGCAGGTCTTTTTTATATTTTTGTATGTGACTATTTTCCCCTGCTCAGTTTTGCACATGGTTTGTTTTTAATTTTGAGAAATGGTCTTTCTAAAATATCCAAACAAGCAAATTAGATACTGGTTAAGATTACACATTGTTTTCCAGGTGCAAAAGAAATTGGAGCATTGCCCTTTGCCTGTAGTGAATCATAATTTTCTAGTTAAGTGGTTTACCTGTATCCAGTAGGAGTCCAATATAACATCAGCTGGAGTTGATTTCACTACTCTCTTGTATTAAGCCATGACTAGAATTTGTAGCCTTTCCAAAAGCCACACTTTTAAAGTGGTCCTTCTGGAACAGATCCTCAGCTAGAATAAAATTCCATGTGACAATATTTTTCATACCTTTGAGGATACATGCTTTAGGAATACCTTACTTGATGGATTTCTAGCAGACCTCACCCTCTCTCTCAGCTTGTCATTTGCAAGTATTCCAGATTCTCCTTTTTGTCTTGCACATGTGGTATCCATGGCTTTATCTTCCCACCCTGTTTCTCATAAATAAGTACAGTGCCTTTTAGTGTTTTTTTTTTTTTTTTAATCATGTTTGTCTGTTACCTTCTTAACCTTTAAAAGAATTGAACTTCATTTTTGAAAAAGGCAATTCTAATATTTATTGAAATGGAGCACGGCCACTGCCATTGTAAGCAAACTTTCAGGGGAATGGACTGTTTGCCCTTTTAAAAGAGAAGCTATTCAAATACCAGCAGTATGGTGAAAGCATTGCTTTCTATTTCTAGCTCTGCAGTACACCAATCACAAGTATTTTGGCCATTCGTTTTGACATGGGGAGGCTCTTGTTTGCCGGTCAGACCTCTCCAGTTGGCAGCTCCCAGTCCATGTGGCCTTTTGCAAGCCAGTGGTTGCTGTTCAGCTGCTGTGCAAACTCCCTGAGCTGGAGTTGGTGTTGCAGTTGGCTTTGGGGCTGGCTCTAGAAAGCAGCTGAGGTCAAAAGCTAATAAACCTTCTCTTTTCTCGTCCCTTGCGGAAGTCTTAAGAGTAAAGTCATGAGAAATGGCTGTTATTAACCAGGTAAATGTTTTAGTGAAAACAGCATGCACCTAGAAATTAAATTCTCACTAAATGAAGCAAGTGGCTGGTCAACATGTGATCTTTCTCTGTTGCCAGAAATGACTCACACATCTAGACTTGGGGAGGGTCTGTAAGGAGCTGTACAGATAGAGAAGAGTTCACATGAGGTGCTTGAGAAGAGCACAGTATAATACTGAAATATGTCATCACAAAGGTATTTTGACAACTAAGTGCCCTGAGTGGAGAACCTGTAGAACGACTCACTGTATGTATTCAGGTGGGTTATGAAAGCCTTACTCAGCACTGGTGAGGCCACTCCTCCAATCCTGTGTTCAGTTCTGGGCCCCTCACTACAAGAAGGACACTGAGGTGCTGGAGCGTGTCCAGAGAAGGGCAACGGATCTGGGGAAGGGGTTGAGTACAAGTCCCTTGAGGAGCAGCTGAGGGAGCTGGGGTTTCTTAGCCTGGAGAAAAGGAGGCTCAGGGGGAACCTTTTAGTTCTCTACAAGTGCCTGAAAGGAGGGCATAGCAAGGTGCAAGTTCTCCCAGGTAACAAGCAATAGGACAAGAGGAAATGCCCTCAAGTTGCACCAGGGGAGGTTTAGATTGGATATTAGGAAAAGCTGCTGCCCAGAAAGAGTTGTCAAGCATTGAAACAGGCTGCTCAGGGAAGTGGTGGAGTCACCATCCCTGGAGGAATTTAAAAGATGTGCAGGTGTGGCACTCGGGGACCTGGTTTAGTGGTGGACTTGGCAGTGCTGGGTTAATGGTTGGACTCGATGATCTTAAGTGCTTTCCAACCTAAACGAATTTATGATTCTATATTTCAAGTTTCTGGTTTCCCAACTATAACCACACTGTTACTGACTTGTTTCTAAGGAGCAGCATCCCATCTGGAGAAAAGTCCACAGAGCAGGAATCAGCTTGTAGATGTTTTGGGACAAGATCACTGTTTTCATTCAACTTTATGTGGCTTAGTATGAGGATGCCTACTCCAAACATCCTTTCAGTACAAAGGATTAGTCAAATAAAGCGAAGTATATAAACAAGGGTTAAGAAATGATTTGTCTGCAATGACAGAATAGCAACAACTTCATAGCTCCTGGTTTAGCCTGCTTAAATAAAGTTACTTGCAAAGAATCTTCTGATATGTTAATTATATTATTCATATTGTTTTTCTGAATTTCAAAACAAAGTGTGACCTGCATTTCAAAGTAAAAGTGCATGAAAGCATGCTGTGCTTATTTTTCTTAATTAATCGTGTGTAAGCCAATTTTATGGCAAAACAGATAAATGAGGTGTCAAATTATTTGTTTGTAAATACTTTGCTTCAAGATGTTAGTGCAATTTGGTTCTTAGTTTCAACAAAATCCAGTCTATCTTTCAGTGTAGGATGGAAGCACAACACGTTAACAAAAACTGCACTTAAACTCTAAATGGATATACCAAAGCACTAACATACTTTTGCTTTAGTTGCTGTAGTGTGTGTGCTAAAACAGACAAAAAAGCTGCAGTAAAGCATTTGACTAATAACAAATGCCCATGAACATCACATATGGGTAACTTTGCATAGTGAAGTTTAACAGCTGATGATATGTGCTTTTTTAAAATAGGATTTACTGAATTCTCCTGTGAAGTATCATGGAAAGGTATTATTTTATAGCTCGCTCCAGTTGTCCCTCTACCCCTGTCTAAGAAGTCCTGGCATTAACTATGTTACATACACACTGTATTTAGTTTCAGCATTACTCTTCATTCTAGCTAGTGCTTGTTTAAATCTTGTAGCTCTTCCTCCTGAAGCTGCCAAGTGGTAGAGGGTATAGCTCCAATGAGAGAAAACAATTTAAACTTTCTCAGTGAACCAATTTTGAGAAGAGTTTTTCTCAAGTGCAAAATTTCACATTGAGGCAGTGTGATTAAAAGCCTATAGGGGAATCAAGCATGGGAATGGTTTTAAAGAAGATCAAGGGACTGAATGCTATTTTTTCTTCAAATGATATAATTAAAGAAACAGCATCCTCATTAGCATAATACACTAAATGATAAAAAGAATTGGACAGATGCCTAATCGTGAAATGCTTCTTAATTTACAAGTATACATTTTAAAAAGAAAGCAATTGAGGTCTGTTCTTTCTAGCTGCCTGCCTGAATCATTGAAACTGCTGCTTATATAACCTACTGTCTCAAAGAGGGATAAAATACACAAAAACTAATAATGTATTCCAGGATACCATCCTTATAATGTCTGTTGCACGTGTATATAGATACTAGACCGTCCACAATACTTCGAGTCATCTGAGATTGGATGCCTACCAGGAAAAAGTACGCATTTGAGAAGATGTTCTCCACTGGGGCCATATGCAGCCCCAAAGCAGTCCAAAGGCAGCTACCATGGAAATGAAACACTCGTGTTTTTGTTGATTTTTGACTTTAATTATCCAGAAGAGGATTGATCTGAGTTTCTTGTGATCACATGTTGAACCACAGAGAAACGTATTTGAGATTCCCATCAAGTTTAATTTTTGATGAGACTCTTTCTGAATTCTTGCAAAAATAGCTTTATGGTTTTAATGAAATTGTGAGTCAAATGTGGCAAGGAGAAAGTGGCATTTGTTGATGCCTCCATGACTTGCCTATACTCTGCTCTTGTCCGATACAAGCTGCAGTGGTGAAGTTTCTGTTTCTCTTTAAGTTTCATCCTAGTTCTGTTCCTTTACCATCACATCTATAGGCTCCCAAAGGCTTTTGAGATGAACCAAAAAAACTTATAAAGTCTCAGAATTATGTTGCCGCCTGAAAATATGGGGAGGCTCCTTAGACTGTGCCCAGAGTGCTGAACAGGAGGTAGTGGGTGTGAGGCATTTGCTCCCTCTGTGCCCTCATCTATGCGGAGAGTTGTTCTGCACCACCCAGCACTCAGCTCAGGGTCTCCTCAGGGACCCACAGTGCCCTGTACAACACAGTTATTGCTCCATCTCCATTTTTTTCCAGTAAAAATTTGTACAATATGGTGATCACCAGAGTATTTGGGCACACAGGGTCAGCGGTGCTGACTTTTTGTATTATTCCACTTACAGCCTCAGTGCAAGGTAGAGGCTGGCTGCAAATGAATGTCAGATTTTTTTATCTGGAAGAAAACCTCCTTTTCTATAGTCCTAAAGCTTCTCAGATGGAGAGATAGGAACCACCACTTTGTGAAGCTGCTGTGGCAGCCAGCGAGCAGAGGGGTAGGCTGCAGTAGGCAGTCTCTACCATAATATTCTGCTCCTTTGAAGCTTAAGTATTTTGGTAAGTGCAAATCCCAATTTAATGTTAGATAAGGAAAAATAATCAGCTGATGAGTAAGTTGACAGGTCACTCCAGAAAGTCAGAGGATCTACTGGTAATAGTGTTAACTTTGTTGCAGTCTGGGTTTGTGTTTGACATCAAGACTGCTAAGAAAATATTAATACTGCTCAGAAGATGTTATGGCAGGTAGCTTGCTCTGTTTTCATCTTGACCTTTGAAGCAATTTGGAGCCAAAGACCTGCCTGTTTGATTTTTCTAGTGTCTTAACACATCGAGCTGAATGTGATCCCTTTATATCCTGCTAGTCTTTCATATATGCTGAAGCAGTAACTGTGAGGCCGGAGAGTTCAGATCTATAAAAGGCAGCACTATTGATCTTGCAGATACAAGTTCAAAGCACTATCTGGAATTACATATGATAGTTCTAGAGAACGAATCAATGGTGAGGTACGTGCTAGGGTGTGCATTTTTGAGGCAGTGCTGTATCTCATTCAGAACTGTAGCTGCCACCGGTGAGTTGCTAACACTAAGACATGAGCATCCCTACCTTTAGCTGGTCTGAGCGCTGGTAGCACTTCAGCCATTCAAAATTCAGTATTGCAGTCTGTAGGACTCTGTAGACTTTCTCAGGGCTTCCTCTGCATGCATCCCTGTTCTCTGCATACTGTGCCTGTGGCTTCTTCATTGGACATGAGGTGTAGGATGGAGGGTCACCCTTCCTCATCTAGTTCAAGGATTTTGGGATCCAAAGGTGTCCTTTGCTAGCACAGCATCTGGGTTTCTTTATCAGTGAGAAGGATGGAGACAGGGTGACATGGAGGTGTGTTGCTCTGTGGGTTTGAGATCTAGTTAGAGCATACTTTTAGGGCCTGTGGATGCAGTTCTTCCCCAAATTGGACATTGTTATCTAGTCTGTGTTCATGGAGAGCTTGTTATAACTTGTGCACGCTATAAGGACCGAGACTGAAACAGTCTTCCTTGCTTTCTGTTCTGTTTTTTTTTCCTAGTAGATTATAATGATATTCATTACAGTCCTACTAATTTTTCTTGCAGGTCTCCTGATATTTCATGATTTTTTTAATGCCTGATTTGCATACATGTTATTTATACATATGTGTATAAGCTTTTTCTAATACCTACAGTTCGAGGGGAAAAAGCTAGAAAAAGTAATGCAACTGTCCTTGAAGTCTGAATTAACAATTGACGATTAAATGTGTTGTCATTTATTTTTAATGATGAAGGTTTGGAAGAATGGCTAATTTTTAATTGCAGGGTTTTTCAATGCACAATTTGTTCTACTCTTATTTATTTTACTTACTCTTCCAGGTAAATAAATGTAGACTCAGTTATTTTTCCTGCTGGAAGTACATAGGATTGTAGCCTGGCACTTATATTTTTTTAGAATTCACCTAATTCCTGTCAACTGTCATTTGTTTACATTTGAGCTGCAGTTACAGATTTGTCTGTGTTCCACTGTGTAGAGATCTATCACAGCAGTAGCTAGGAGGTTTCCCAGAAGCATCAGCAATGATTTTACTTTTCCTCTCGTAAGGCAAGGGTTGAATTTTTTTTTCCTACAATGCTTGGTTCTTATTACATTACTGAATACTGGGATACAATCCTTCATATTAGTTTTGACTTTTTGAAAAAGAAAAACTTGCCATAAACTTATTGTAAGCCTTTTGTCTGCTGGAATATTACTCAGAGTATGAACAGTCACCATGTGTAAAGGGGTCTCTGAGAGAGAGATTGAGGCTGCTTCTTGCTAAAGAGAGCTTCACTCTTAAGGAAAAGGAAGTCTTTGCTGACATAATAAACCATTCAAAAAAGAAATGTAGGAAGCTTGGAGCCTGTCCTCCATTTTCTGATTTGTAAGAGCATTCTTCTTCTGTCTGCTCCTGATGCTATTTAAAATTGGTTCCTGTAAGTTTTGGGGCTTTATTAATTTGACTGACATTAAAATGCTGTTTCTATGGAGTCAAAATCATGCTTGCATGCTGGTTCCAGAAAAAGCAGAAAAAAAGTAAATAATTTTTCCACTTTTGAATATGGGAAATGATCAAGAATATACCAAAAGCCTTTGTTCATAAACAAAGGAAAAAAAGTACAGTCTTTCTCCTAAATTCTCATGAAGAATAAATTTGTTAGATATCTGTCTCTTAGGGATTATCTGAACAGAGGAGGCCTGAATTTAGGTTTCTAGCTGGCTTTGGACTGTGTATTTTTCTCAGTTTTCACTCACAAAAGGTAGTAGAAACATTTCATGTATTTGGGCATTTATGCTGCTTCCAGCTTAGACTAGAACATACAAAATTGAAACTTGAACATACAAACTGGGAACTTGCCACAGTTTTTAGAGAAACTCACATCATTCTATTTTTGCAGTGAATACATATTCCACTCTTAGTAAATTTCAAAGACTACTTTGCTAAAATTCCCTGGGCAATTGGCTTGGCATCTGCTAATTCAATTCCCATGTAGTACTGTAATAGGATATAAATTAGAACTCTGGGGACAGCTGATAATGTTCAGTGAAGATGAAACTCTTAAGGATATGGAAAGGATTGCTTTGCTTATACTGCAAGTGGTGATGGAGAGGTGGAAGGAAGTTTAGAGGAGTAGATGAAGGAGCTTGAGCTCTTCCAATACCAAACCTGATCCCAAATGGGAAGAAATTACTATTTTCACCCTGTATTATATAAATGCTTGAGATTAAACCTGCTGTGATAATGAGAGAAAATAGGTGTTGACTGTCACCACCTTCTGCACCCTCAAGGTCAGCAACCAGATTTTTCTTTCCTAAGGCTCTCTTCTGGTCTCCCTCAATTAATCCATGCGGTAAATCCCTGGCTTGACTCCCCTACTCATCTCAGTTGCTTTTACCATCAGTAAAAATCTTCTGGATCTGCTGGTTTTTTGATTTCCCACCTTTCTTCACCTGGGCAAAAGGCCAGATGAGTAGGGTGAGGGTTAGGAAATACCATGTTGACAAAAGACTCATCTCCCAGCTAGAAGAGAACACAGCACAAATTATAATTGACCATGTGTAGATTCATACTGAGATGCTCTGAAAACAATGTTTTGGTTCAGTTAGGAGAAAATTTTGTTATTGCTCCACTGACCTGCAGTTAAGCGAGGTGGTATCACAGCCATGCAAGTCTGGATAGAGACAAGAGGGAATGCTTACCTATTGATAAAGAAACAAAGAAGGAAACAGCTCTCAGAAAAATTACTCTGCTGCACTTTTTACCACTATTGATGCGTCTGTTCAAACTTTGCCACACCCAATGCATTTTCTCCTTCAACTTTTTCAGCTTTTTTTTCTGGAAAAAAATTAAATGTTCTTGGATTTAGGTTCCTGCTGTTGACACTGCACTTCATATGAAAAACATTTTATTTGGAAACATGCTGATGTTTTTACCCAGCCATTACTTTATAAATTCATCCTCTCATCCCCATCCCTGAGTGGGGGATTTTTTTTAGCTCCTGGATGGGAGTGACCTGGTTTTACCACCTTTCACAGTTGCAGTTACCACTGCTAGGTCAACTCTTTCCAAGACTATCTGTCTGATGTCCTGCCACGCCATTCTGCACCTTATTGCATCTCTGTTTTCTCTCTGTGAATGGCTCATTCGTATTTCAGGCATGTAGCTAAAATAGATATTCTCCTTTCTTTTTTTCCCTGCACATTTTTCTGTGTGGAGAGCACAGTTGACTACTTGCTGCCCACTCTCACAGAAGGGAGTTACCTACACATCATTTTATTTGAAATCCTGTCACTTTCCCTGTAACACCCCTTAGATATTCAATGCCCCACTTCTGATGCAAGTGCATTTCCCGTCACAGCTGTGTACATCAGCCACTCTCCTGGCTGACCTTCCCTGCTGCACCATCTTCTGTGCCAACCCCCTTTGCTGCCTCTCATCCATGGACAAGACAGTAGAAAGTTCTTATCCTCAGCCCTGAATGCCCTTCACATCTTTACCTGATCTTTGGCCAGTTTGATACCTCACTCATGAACCACTTGTCAGTGCCTCTATCAGCGTTATTATGTTTGTTACCTTTCACTGATTTTATCTCCACACACTGGGAACTGGTGAAGCTCAATGGGGATGCTGGTAAAAATAGGTTTTTTGTAATGTAGTGTAATGAATTTTGTGCTTAGTCAATAGTGGTGGGTCAGTTCTAATCTTGTGGGGGGGTTTCGGTTTTTTTCTTCTAATTATGAAGAAAATCACTAGCAAGAATGTTAAAGATTTCAGTTTTCTGCCCTTTGATGCAAGCCTTCCCTGGAAATGAAGAATCTCTTCTCAAAGATGGACAGTTTATAAAGTGAACTCCCATGGATTCACTTCAGCATTTTGGATTTTCATGGTTAAGTATATCACAACAGAATATTGGTCAAGAATAAGCAAGAAAACTACTTGGGGCTTAAATGTCTCATCTGGCTTTGCAGTGAGTCAGCTCCAGCAGCTCTACCACAGAGTAACACCTGAGTTACACAGTGTTCACACCCAGAGAATCTTCTGAGTTGGAAGAGACCCACGAGAACCATCAAGTCCAGCTCTTAAGTGAATGGCCAGTTATGGACACCCAATTTACTGGGGGTGGGGTCTTTTATTTGACACTTTGAAGTTGTCTGTTTGAATATGCACTGGCTGAAGAGGGGCTTTAAATCACAAGATAATAATGCACAATGACACTCTTCTGAGAAGTGAGGCTTGTCAAGAGTCTTATGGCTTCACTAGCCATTTGCATGAATCAGACCATGGATCTGGTTCTGCCAGGGTCTGATGACTCTTGCTCAGCTTTCATGTTTAGAGTAGGTTGTTGGGAGTCCAACAACTATCCCTCTCTTCTAAATCCTCTGAAAGGTGTTGTCATGGGTGTCACGTCTCCATCAGATCCTCCTGTCCTCATCAGTGAGAACAGAAATTCTTCTTGGGTCTTGCAGGTATTTTGTGTCCTGCCTCTAGGAGGTGTCCCTGCCTGTGGTGGCAGATGTTGGGCCTAGGTGATCTTTAAGGTCCATTTCAGCCCCTTGACATTCTATGATTTCTTTTGCCTTTCTTTTACTTTTTTTTTAATCTGCTTTTTCTTATTGCCTTAAAAAGACAGTGTGACTTGGCTAGGAATACAGTTTTCACATGCTTACAAGTTCCATTAAAATTTCCGTGGATTGAGCCCATTGGGTCTTTATTGGTTTATTGTATTAACAACACAGTCTGTGTCCTCAAGACCCAGTTTTTTTATAAAAACCTCCAGGCTGTATCTCATAACAGACCAAATCCTGTTTAATTTTTTTAATGTTATTAAAGGAGTTTGGATTTTGCCTTTAATTTCTAGCTTATAGTACTGCAAGCTGCATTGAAGTAAAGGGTGCTGCTACTGTAAAAATCCAGCTGGCTTATGCCATGTTTGTGGAGCAGAGGTTTCTTACCAGCTGGAATTACAAAAACTGTCATCACCACTTGATCCAAGGGAGGAATTAATGGCACTAATTCTGAAAAAAGGCACCTGCAAACCATTGGTAGGACAATATCCTGAGGAAAGTTCCATAGCACAGAGTGGATTTGATACTCCTGGAATCTGATTTATCAGGTGTGGAGATCTGTCAGAGCTGGAGCTTCCCTTTGTGGAATGTCTGGTTGTTTACACGTGACTTGAGGGCATTGATAGGAGGAGCCATCACTGAGAACCTGCTGTGAAGTGCACTAGTCACCCTTCTGAGTTGACACATCACTTTTATTCCAGGAGAGTGGCTATACCCACATGACATAGAGTAATGCCGAGGCTCCTCTTTGCCTTGAATTGCCCAAAACTCTAAATAGCAGTCTTCACTACAGAACATGGTTGGTCTCTATTTGTACTAAAGTTGGGCCTTGCTGATTAGTCTACAAGCCCTCTTGCAGGCACCATTTCCTTTATCCAACTTCACAGTCCATAAGGGAACAGCCTATCTTTCTTGTGAGAGCAGATAAGTGTAGGCAGTTTATCAAAGTAAGGTGGAAGAGTCTATGCCACCTCATGTTGTTGGTGTAATAGAAGAATATGTGCTCTATGAAATATCTTTAGAGAACAGAGAAATCTTTATTTTTTTGCTGAGAACTTGGCTTCCCACTGATCTTGTGAATCTCAGCCATCCCTGCTGCTTATTAACTTTTATACTCTAAGAGTTCACTTTGAGTGTTCTCTTCTGAGAGGCCAGAGAAAATTGCCTGGGATATGGAGAACAGCGAATATGAGAACATCTCTGGTTAATGCAATATATAATCCTCTTATTTGATATCAGTGATAAGCGGATCCTTGATCTGTCTGTACTATGGTCCTTTTTGTAGTCAGGATATTTTGTTAGCACAATGACTAATGCCTCCCTTCCCAACTACATGAGTGCTTCTTATTTACACAGCTTAAACTCTTTATTCTTGCTACTAACTGATCATTTAGCAGACTGGCTGCTGGCATGGCTGGGCACTGCAGACTGAAGGAGGGTGCTCTCAGTGACACACATCATTACACAGGCTCTGGCCCTCGCTGCTGAGAATTGTGTAGGAACAACATAAAAAATACCTGGCACACTAAGGCTGAAAAACACAGAACTAAACCACTTGCACTCGTTAACTGTCAGTGTTCAGAGTGTCTTTGAGCATGATTTTAAGCCACAGAAGATGTAGTGAATAAAACGAAATGTCTTAGCAAAGGTGAAGGTCTTTCATAGCTAAATGAATTCAAGAGAATCTTTAACAGCTTCAGCTGTGTCCTAGGATGGTACTTTCCACTTGTTTTCATACGTAATTTAGGGAAACAATCAGTACAGTATGACTGCAAGCATGGTTTAAAGTTAAGTGGAAATACAGAAGAGAAGGCAGGAAACTGAGGTTAGAGAAAACAGCCTAAGGAGAATAATTAGGTGAGAAGATTGAAAGAAGTCTAAGGGGGGGGGGTGGACAGAAATTAGGCTTGGAGGGATGATGAGGAAGTAAACTTCAGGAACCCAACAAAAGCTTTCAAAGAAGGTGGGGGAATGGTCTGCAGTGTATTAGAAAAAGATATGCTCAACACAGGCTTTATCTCCATGGTGTATATTGTAGACTTAGAAGAGGGGAGCTGGAAGGCATCCTGAGACATCATCTTTTACATGTGCGCACTCTAAAATGTTGCTGACCCATTTTCACATGCACTGATGAGAATCCATGGCACTCATTAATTGCACGGGTACTCTTTTAGACTCTGTTCAGGCATCTGGAAATATTTAATTGATATCAAGCATGACTGGAGGCTGAATCCAGGTACTAGGATAGTCCCCTCAGTAAAAGTAGCTTGAAAAGTAACCGTGTGTTTACATCAGATACCAGTATTAGAACGGTAAAACCAATTACTCAGGAGAAAGTCTGTCTGTGGCACTGGGAATAATTTAATCTTCAAGAGCAATAGAATTGAAGTTTGTTTTTGTTGAAGGACACTTTGGTTTTTAGCATCCATGGAATTGGCAGAGGAAGGTAGCTAGAGAAAAAGACATTAGTAATTAGAATCTCTTATTCAGTGTTTTGTAGTTTTGGTTCTTACCAGAGATCTGTGACCAGTGTGGTTTATGATCTTCTGCCAGGTTGATGGACATCCCCTTGCTTCTGTTTCCCTACTTGCCCCATGTTTGAATTATTTTTCCTTAAAACTGGAGCTAGAACAAACAAGCATGTAAATATGGATTCTTAAGCAGTGTTACGAGTATTTATAGAGTTTCTTGTATACAGCACATTATCATGTCTAAATAAGAGTATCAGCAAAAATAAGGGTAGGAAGAAGCTGTTTCTGAACTATCGACTGTGTTCAATCAATTTTAGAGAATTTTCTTATGAGCACTGGGAGCTCCAATCACCCTACATTCTACCATGAAAGCAATGGGACAGTCTTTAAAATCAAATGTTGATTCAGGAAAAAGAGTAAATCCCTTTCACATGAAGAACTGTTGCATTTATCAATTAACATGTCCATGAAACACTGTACACCAAAAATTAGTAGAATTTTTCAAAGTTACAGTTTTATTGGTTTCAAGACCACAGAATTATGCTAGTGGTTACAAAACTAGCAGAACTACTAAAGCTTGGTTTCTATGGGATTTGTCTGTCATGATTAGTTCACTTTTTGACTGAGTTGTACCAAGCCCTTTTGTACAGAGAAGCCACACAGGGGAGAGTCCTTAGTGATGCTGGAATTGCTGTGGAAATGTCACTCACAGTAGCACCTCATTAGGCAATAGACAGTCACCATGGGAGAGAAACAGTGATGAAGAGATTAATTCCTTGGTGTACCATAAAATACTTATTCCAGTTGCAGCTTTCTCATCATTAAAGAAAAACTCCCATGAAGACTTTCTGTTGTCATATGAAGTTAAAGCTACTTTCCAGGCTTTCCCCATCTCTACTCCCTGATCACCAACTTTCACAGAACTTGTGGCAATTCAACACTTCCTTCACAGTTGCTTGAAACTGGCCAGGAAGTTAAAAAGAGGACAGGTCATGCATAGAAACTGTAATAATTTAGGATGTACTTGGACATAAAGTAAACCATTACATGTAAGAGCTCATTTGTTTAGTAATGGCTAGATCTGAGGCTATGGAGTCATAGATGAGTGTTTGTTGCTTGTATACTCTCTGCATTTCTCTTACTTCATCCTATGAAGTATTGGTTCATACTGCTATTGGACATAGGATGAGAGGCCAGCTGGGCTTCAGCTCTGATCTGAGAGGGCAACTGCTGTAAAATGCCTTCAAATTCCATTATAGAAAAATGATTAAAGTATGAAACACCCTGGTGATGAGCATTTTAATACAGTAAAAGGCAAGCACAAAGCTAATCCTAGTTGGCAGGTTCCTCAGAAAAGCCAGAGATGAATGTGTATGGAGCAATCAGGGAGCACTTCTGGACCTCACAATGGCTGAAGACAGCTTTGACAATTTTCCAGTTCAAGGAGGATTTTCATCTCTATGGTTTCAACATGGTAGATCATACAAACACCAAATGCAAATTTAAAAAAATCCACCCCCCAAAAAACTGTTCTACAGTTGCATGCTGAAGTGCAGTATGGACAATTAGAACTTCTCTTTTATATAGTTTCTATTCTGTAATGGGAATTACATATATTGATGCCAGAGGAAAACTGATTCTGATGGTGGTCTTAACTTGCTGCTTGTACGGGCTGCGCTACACACTAACTGAATGTGAATAGTTTCAATTTAGACAAAGGATAAATATACAAGTCTGTTGAGCTAAAATATGCTTATTTCTAAACGAAATCAGCGATGATGTTTTTCCAGAAGCTATGATTTAAAAAAAACCCAAACAACAAAGCCAAAAAACCTCCTTTAAGCTGTAGAATTCCGTATTTTTTTATCATGGTTTAGCCCCAAGTCAGCCCCTCGTGCATTCCCCACCAGCATGAGGGGGGAGAGAATGTGAAGAGTAAAATTGAGAAAACTCATGGGTTAAGATAAAGACAGTTTGATAGGGAAAGCAAGAGCTGATCCTGCAAGCAAAGAAAAATAAGGAATTAAGTCACCACTTCCCATGGGCAGGCAGGTGTTCCGCCGTCTCCAGGAGAGCAGGGACCCATCATGCTTGATGATGACTTTGGGAGATAAACCCCATCGCTCCAAACATCTCCCCCTTCTTCGTCCTTCTTCCCCCAGCTTTATATGCTGAGCATGACACCACATGGTCTGGGATATCCCTCTGGTCAGCTGGGGTCAGTTGTCCCTGCTGTGTCCCCTTTCAACTCCATGTGCACCCCTAACCCATCACTGGCAGGGTGGGGTGAGAGGCAGAAAAGGCCTTGACCCTGTGTAAGCCCAGCTCAGCAGTAACCAAAACATCCCTGAATTACCAACACTTTATTTTTTCCAGCACAAATCCAAAACACAGTCCAGTAGCAGCTACTGTGAAGAAAATTAACTCTATCCCAGCCACAACCAGCACATCATGACACACAAGTTCTTTGTAGAGAAAGAAAACATTTTAGTTTTTTATTTCTAGTGCTGTTGCATCTGCTCTTTGGAGCTGCTTGGGTTCATGGTGTTTTTGTATCTGATTTTTGGGGATATCCCTTTTTGGTTACGACAGGGCTTGTATGAGGTTTTTTTGGCTGTTGCTGGCTTGACTGAGCAGGAGTACTAGTATCTATCACTGGCTTATTTCCTAGAGGCAAACTGACTCTGTGGTCTTTGTGCAAGACCTTATATAATGATAATTCAGGTGGAAGAGTGTCCTCCTAAAACTATACTGGGAATTAAGCTGTATGTATATTGTTGCCTATAAGGAGATTACCAGTTAGTTTTCAAAAGTGTTTATTCCTGGTGGACAGTTAAGGTAAGACAGTTTTTTCGCTTGGGGTGCTGGTGAGGAAGATCAAACATACAACACAGGTATTTAGCTGTGAAAGTAGTCAGCAACCAAATCCCAGTGAAAGGATAAAGAAATATTTAAGGACTCTTGACAAATAAAACAGCTCCTTCAACAGCTTTGCAAGTTAAAAATGGGACACTAAGTTGTATTAATCATATACTTTAAAAACTGGAGTCCAGTTCACTTTTATTTCAACAAACGTAGATACTAAATCTCAGATGAATATTATGTAGCAGGAAGGCATATTGTGTTTGCTTTTTGGTGTGTATGGTTTTTCTTTAACCAGAAATAGCTCTAAATAACTTAAGTTCAGTTAAAATAATCCCATCTGTTACTGTTCTTGTTTTCTTACCCATCATTTAAGTGGTAAACCTCAAACTGTAAATACTTACAACTGTGTTCTCCCCTTTGACAAAGAAAACGTGGTAACTGTTCGCCTCATTGTGAAAGTAGGCAAAAAACACGAGGCAGGTCTGAAATCATCAGCTGCTTGATGCAAAGTACTTATCCCAATCAACTGCCAAAAAATTTCCCGCTTAGTTTCTTTAGGTCACAGTTACTAGCTTTTCAAACTTAATTCTCTGTTAAATTGAAAGGAGGTAACCCTAGCTGATAGGAATGTTTAAAAAAGGAACAGTTTACACCTCGTGAATTTTTCAAACACACTTTTTATTTTAATGGTCCATGTATACGTTGTTTAATGAGTTTGAAAAGCTTTAATTTAAGCTACAGTGGGTGCTCTAGTGCTCTAGTACTACTACTGAAGCACTGTCATGCAACATTGGTTCTTATCTAACAAAACAACATAATCAGAAAAACGTGCAGTAATTTTTATAATGATAATGGTTTCCTTCATGGAAAACAGCAAATAAATGTGCCTGAAGACTCTGTCTGGGCACAAATTGTTTACAGCTATCCTTTCCTGTTGTTTCTTTTTTCTCATCAAGTTTAAGTTTCCCTTTGTATCTCTGCTGTCTCTTTTAGGTTTTATCTTTCTGAATTTAAAGTTTTTCTTTATCTGCTCTATCTCAAAAGCCATTTATTTTAGGTTCTTGAGTTTTCCTGCAATGACAAACATACTATTTTTTTCTGATTTTCTGGAGGAGTCAAGACAAATGAAGGAGAATGAAAAAATAATAAGTTTTCTCTGACCGACTGTAGTATTATGTCAAGCTACAGGTTTGTCTCTATTAGCAAAGAGTACTGCCAGGCCCCAAGGAGAGCCTAGCTGTTGGAGCAGTTCCTGGCCTGAATCTGACCCCTGCCAGGTAGCTTTCTCCTAGTGGGTTCCCAGGCCTATTTTCAGGAGTTAGAGGGTCAGGACATGTCCCCATCAGGCAGTGTGCATGCAGTCACTCATTTCAGGCCTATCTTGGAAGGTGACCTTGTCCCTGGGAAGCTACTTGGGAATGGCTAATTTAATGGGATAGCTATAGCCTATGAGGTTTCCTCAAGCAACCTGAGCAGGCAGTGCTGGCAGCTGGTGAGCATGACAGCAGCTCTCCCAGAATAGCGGTGTTTGATCCCACATCTGCACGAGCCCCTCCCCTAGGTCGGTGTAGGGGTGGCATGGGAGGTGAAGAGTTCTGTGGTGGCGTGGCTCCTGTCTGCTCCGCCACCAGCACTGTGCTAGTGGTCCTCTGTCCCCTTGCTCTCAGGAATGTCCCTCACCTCATGCTGGACACAGGAGCATGGTTCAGTGGATGAAGTAATGTACCCCCTGGAGCAGCTCTGCAGTGGTTACAAGGGAGAAAACAAGGGAATTGGAACATGTGTCAGAACGTGATATCTTCAGGCTCAACAGATTAATAAAATGATTTTAAATAAGGTCGGTGTTAGTTTGTGATTTATTTTTCGTCTTTTTTTTCTCTAAGCACTGAGTTTTTCATGTGTGTCTCAGACCATTCTTCTTCCATTTCTCATGACATCACTTTCTTCCCATGCCTGTTCCCTCCTTCTGTTGTGTTCCCACATTCCTGGCTGCCTGCCCCACTCATGAATTCTGTTGTACCGCATAATTTCACTTGTCTGTGACCCAGTCCTAGTCTTCTGTAGTTTGTCTCTGCTCTGATGCACACCTGGTCATGCCCTCACCACACTTGCTCCCCATCAGGGAAACCACAGCAGTGATGCTTGTGACTCTCCCCTTTCTTTACTTCCCTCCTTTTCTTTTTTCGCAGATTGAATAGGATTGTCTCACTTCCCAGACTGCCACCTCTAGCCGAGCTCAGTGTCCTTGCCCATCACAACCCTTTTAAAGCTGTGAAATTTCTCAGGCTGTCCCATCATACTGACAGTCAAAGATCTGGGTTCCTGGATATTGATACTGCACAGAGTAAAGGAGGCACTGACTAATCTTTTCCTGCTCAAGCAGCTTTAAAAAGCAGGATTTTTAATCCTTCTTCTCCCCCAGTGCAGGTACGTTCAGGCCAGACTGTTTTCCAATTTCAGAAGAAAATTAGAGTTTGTTGCCATACAGAAAATGAGTGGGAAAGAAAGGGTGAAACTCTCGCTTTTAACTGTTTTGTGTTTTTGAAGCTGAATTGCATAAGTGCCAGGTGACATCTCTGTGCTTGTCTCTTTGTGGGCTGGTCCGAGCAGTGCGGAGAGCTGTGTGAGGCTGCTCATGGGGGAGAGATGAGGTGGCTGCCCAGATGCTTCAGTTCGGTGCTTTGGCACTATTTTCTGAGCCACAGTTACTGGATTTTCCTGCTGGCGCAGGGGGATCTGTGAGCTGCAGCTTCCTGGCAGGATTCTGGGAACAGCACCAAAACCCCCAACAGGCAGTGAGCAGGTTTTGTGCTCTGAGTCAGAAGCAGGCTGAGAAGATGCAGCCTTCAAAGCATATATCCAAGATGGGGAAGGGGGTCTGTGCGAGGAGGATATTTCCAGTGTGATGCTCAGAGCTTGGGAGGACCCTCTCCTGCCAACACTCTCGGTGAGTCTGCAGGTCAGCTGCTAGTTTTGGTGCAATCACAGGAGAAGGGAGATTGCTGCCTTTCACCACTGCTACCCCGAGCCAGCTCATCCTTCTAGCTATTTCTGTCTATGCTTATCTATAGCATCATCCCCCTTGTGCTTGTGTACCTGCCAAGCATTCAAAACAGGCACTGCTGTGGCAGCCTCCTTCTTTCTCTCCAGCCTGGAGAATAAACGACTGGATTGCTTTTTATTTTCAATTGTTTCTCTGCATCAAGAATTTGCAGTGGGAAAGCTAAGCTGGAGAAATGCTTTCAGGAGTGGGTGGCCTGGCTGGCAGATTCCTACTTGTTCTTAGCCCCTAGAGAAGTCCTGCAGCCTGGCCCTTGCCAGGCTCACTGTGGGCGCATCGGTGCTCTTTTAGAAAGCGATGGTTTCTCGGAGTGAGATGTGGTCTCGGGTAAAAACAGACCAAGTTTGGATACGAGAGAGAAGACCTGGATCTGACTTGCCCACAAGGGAACCCAGAACAGAAAGCTGAATGCTTGGGTGAGTTCAAAGCAGCCGGCTTGTCCAGTGCAGAACACTGTATTCTTCTTTATTAGAGACTGAGTTATCCAAGGTAAAAACAGTATCAGAAATCCTAATATCTCTACACTGTCTATATACTAAATGCTGCTATATGTGTTGTTTTGTTTAGTTTGGGCTGTGAAGTAGACTGGTCTCTGTGTTTAGTACCTCTCACTGTGGCTTGTGAAAGTCAATGTTTGCATCTAGAGTTGTGCAAATACATGCAGGTGTGCAAAATTTACATCCTGCTTTAGTGTCTTTGTTACAGCACTGGTTTAAGTCATTAAATTTCACTCAGATTTGAAAATTGACATTAAAGCATGTCTTCTGCCACCTCAGTGTATGACTTCAGAGGCACAAAGGCATAGATAATATGTATATTTGTAACATACTGCTTCTGACCCTTAAAATACAAGGTGTAGACACGGCGGAATACAGTTTTAATGCACCTTCCCAAAGTTGCTTTGTTGGAGACATGTGAAAAGAGATTGAATAATCAGAGTTTTCTTCTTTTAAATAATCAGGTTTTAAACACAGAATTTCAGTGTGAGGCTGTCAGGGCTTCCCAGATACTTACTTCTATCCTTACGCTGACTGAAACTGTCATTGTAACGTTTGAAATGAGAGCTGGGTTCAGACATCCTACATCTATATTTCTTTGTTAAATCTGTAATTAAATACGAATTTTTATGGCAATATGTACAGTGGAAGTTGTTTTGCTGAGAAAGAAATGTTGCAGTATGTGGAGTATCTAAATATCTAAATTGATATGTTTTTGTCATGATGTTTATAAAATACCTCTGTGCTGTAGGCAACCACTGAATTCATTTACAAAATGCAACTTAAAAAAAAGAATAGTTTTTTTGCGCTTCTACAACAGCATAAATATATTTGTAGGGGGTTACAAGTGATGGAGCATTTGGGCTGAGATGTCCTGTGAAGGGCTAGGAGTTGGACTCAATGATCCTTGTGAGTCCCTTCCAACTTCTGTGATTCTGTGTGATTCTACTGGCTATGGCCTGGATGATACTTCTGGACAGAGGCCTTTGGCCAGCATTTTGGCTTAGTTTCTTACTAGCATGTGAAGTTAGACCTGGTAAGTCCAAGGAAGGATGTGTTTTACCCTGATTGTTAAAAATTATCCACCTTAACTTGTATGAGTCAGGCAGGTCTCACTAAATAATAATATTAGGGGGTTTTCAAATCTACAAATAACAAAGTTCTGTTTATTTCTCAGTCCAGAAGTACAGGTAACCAATGCCTGCACAGCCCTTGTCATGAGTTGGTAAGAAAGTCCTTTACAAATGGGATTGCTGCCACTGCACCCTTGCATGCACTGAGGAATGACAGCAAAGGACCTGGGAGTAATTTTGTCTCATTTTTACCATCAAAAGTTAAACTGGTCATTTAGGCTCACCACCACAGGCTGAGGTGCACAGCTATCACACTCCGGAGCAGCCTTGTTCTCTTTGAGTAATGCAGTTAAATGGCTTAATTCTCCAGTTTAGTCCCAGCTCCTTGTTGCCTGGATCTGATAGGCTGGGTTTCTTTGCTTCCCATGCTGTCTTTTGGAGACAAACAATTATTTCCCTCTGAGAAAGAACCCATTTCAGTTTTGAGGACAGCTTATGGAGGGGGCTGACACAGGAGGAGTTAAGAGTGACACTACACCAGGTCTGGCTCCCCACATCATAAATATCCTCCAGTGCTGTCCCACTAGCAAGGTTACCAAAAGCACCCCCGTGCCCATGCCTTGCTCCAAGACATGCAACACCACTTCATGCAGCTAAATGCTGTTCTGGTGAGCTGCAACACAGCCAGCCTTTGTAGCAGACAATTTTGAATGGAGAAAATAATCAATTGCCACGTGGCACGCTGACATGTGGGAAAAGGGCTAAGAGTATGGATGTGACTAGGTGGGTGCTTTGGGAACAAGAGACCTGTCCATGGTGCGGGTGTCTCAGGCAGGATAGATGCTGTCCTGTCGGCCAGAGAAGTGCTCACCTGCTGAGCTGGGTGAGATGCATTTCAGGCAGCTGACAGATGGAGCAGATCTGACCTGACCTGACTTGCACAAGGTCACTCAACAGATGGGTTCTAAAGCTGGATACAAAAACCAGGCCCGTGTGCTACTCCTTAGGACACACCACCTCCACAGCAACCAACCAACCTGGGTTAAACGCTGCTGTCTTCATGCCCCACATGAAGTGGGTCTGGGTGGGGAGTGCTTAGAAATGAGGCTACACACAGATGTGAAAGCAGCCATGCCTGCAGGATGACAGAAAAATATATGGGAAAACAGGTTATTTTCCTAGGATTTGCAAAACATCATAGCTAAGATCCTGTTGTGTAGCAAAGGCAGCAGGTGCCTGGCACTCTCAGAGTGGTCATGGTGCCCTTCACCGATCCTTTACAAGCCACTAAACCACACAACATTTGTGAACGCTGCTGCAGTGTGCTCCTTTGCATTCCAGTTCCTATGGAAACATGCTGTTAGAATGTCTAAAATAAGTACAGTGCTTTGAAACTATTATTATTTTGATCTTTTCTTTTGCCCCAAAATCTCCTTTATCACCTTTCTGGCTGAGTTTTTAATACATTGAAAAGATTGTTGTCATTATCTGGAACAGTATGCTACCCTGCTTACCCATGTGTCTGCATCTGGGGATCTGATGGATCCCAGGTTCTGATACTGAGATCAGCGCTCCCTTCCCCCATGCTCCCTGCTCAGTGGGGTGACAGGTTGTTGGTGCATGTGTTGAACATATCTATATCTATATATAAACCAACAAGCTTATTTCCAGCTCCTTTTAGGATCCAGGATATAGTGTTGGCTGGACGGGAGTGCAGAAGGTCATCTAGTCCAGCTGCCCATCAAAGCAGAGCCCTCTACGTTGTTTGGTGCAGGAGATGGTTGTGAGCCAGATGGAGATATCCTGCAGGTCCCCTCTTCCGTGGCTGGGTCAGTGCTGGAGCAGGCTATGGGCTGTTTGGGACAGCTCTTGCAAAGGAAATTACTTGTTCTCCCCAAAAGGATGCTTACGCTGGTAACTGAAAACAGGGCTGTGTATTTAAAGCGCTTTTCCCCTGTGCTCCTTTGGTTTCCTTGTAAAGCTTTCAGCTCCCTTAGAGCAGCAGTCTCCCTGACCTTAGTAATGTCTAAGATTTTCAAACAGCCACGTCCCATTTTCAAAAACTACTTTTGATGAGTGAGCTTTAGGAAAGCTAGGGATAAATCCTAAAGAGGACTAAAAAGTCTTATTTAAAGCTAGGTGCTAATTTTTGCTCATTTTCAGGCTTCTGGCCTCTTGCAGTACTATGCCTCAGAATGCAGTGCTAGATACCAGGAGAAGAGCTGGAGGTGCGTGTTTGGCATTCAAGGGGGAATCAGGCACTTAAATTCAGAAAAGCAATTCAGGAATTTTTGGGCCGTGCCAAAACCCTTTGACACCCCCATATGCCGGATGCATGTATATACAAAAAGTATCTGCATTCCCAGAGCATCTTCTGGGAATCTACACACCTTTTGTTTCTGATCCCAAGAGTGGAGGTAACAACAAAAGCAGGTTTGAAATAAAAGGGAGTTGACACTTGAGCAGTATTTTTTATGACTGCACATCCTAGACAAATTGTAAAGAGTTACGATGATTTGGATCTAGCTAACATTATGCTTTAATATTAAACTAAGTCTTAGCCATTTGAGAAGTGCAGGCATCTGTTTGAATCCTTTTCCAAATCACCAGGCCAAATTTTGCTCATAGGGTTCCTTCCTGCCAGTGAGCAGCTGCTGTGTAATTGTGCATTCTGATTTATGTTGCTCAGTGCTTAATCTTTGCATGATTTTTTATATGTTTGCGGTAACTGTAGTGGCAACTCCAGATCTGTTTTATTTGGGTGGAACACTGAAGGCCAGTAGAAAAGATATGAGTTTAATATTAATGGACAGAATTAAACTTTATAGACTCTTTTCAGGGTTGCTATCATTTTGGAGTTAAACCGCTCGTTAACTGAGCAGACAAATTAAAATGAAAATGCTGGTCAAAAAAAAAAAGTTCTGAAGCTTGGTATTTACATTGCATTTCATATCTGCAAAGATCCTTCCTTACTTGAATGACAAGCACTGAGTCCAGCACTGAAGTGAATACCAAGAGAGATGAGAATCGTGAACTATGGAACAGTGAATTATAAAGAGAAATTGCTCTGTTTTAATGTGAATAGGCAGGGCTGAGATTCTTTTTGTGAGGGCTCTATTTCAGCTGCTTTGGAGCCAGGCCACTGTAGATGTAACCCTTCTAACCCAATTGATAAGTTCATGTGTATGCACAGTATGTCGGTCATTCACATTTATTCTGAGTAGCCCAGAAAGGAGCGCAGTAAGACTTCAAAATATTTTGCATTTCAACCCTTTCATTGTAGCTGATTTCTCTCTCCCACACTTCCTTGTTCATTTATGCATTTGATGCTGGAAAAAACCCCAACAAGGTATCATCTAATGTGCATGGATAGCTGATAAACAAAATGCTAAATAAACAGCTACACTCATCACAGAGCAAGAGGCAGTTAGAGACACCCTGCAGGTATGAGGGACAGTATCTATGAAATAGGGAATTACCTACACCTTTACTACATCATTGCAAATTTGTTTAGCAGTCATGAGAATTTTGGATTTATCTTCCATTTGAGAAGGCCAATATTGCAATGATTTAAAAGAATTATTCTGGCGTATGTCATTAGATACTGTTAAATCCTGACCATAGTAAAGTAATAGTTAAACTCTCTTAAGAGAAAAATCATAAGTTATCATGAAGGTAATGGACTCGTGAGGAATGTACATATGGTTCAATAAAGGAAAATCACAGAATATAAAAGTGACTTTTAAAGGTGACATTATTAATTTTGACCTTGTATTGATATAGTTTGTAGAAACATAAAGTGGTTTGTGTTGGAAGGAACCCTAAAGATCAGCTAGTTCCAACTCCCCTGCCACAGGCAGGAACACTTTCTACCATCTTGCCTCCTACTCTTGCCTACCACACAAAATAAATTTTCTTGGCCCCAAGTGATATCAGACATACCGAATGTGGCATCAATGGTAATGATAGATGGTCATACTTTAAATTGGGATGTAGTGTCCGCTGTGTTCTCACAGGAATTCCCATTAAGTCTGCTCTGTGAATACAAAAATCGATTGAATTTGAAGGTAGTACTGGACTGGTAGGCATTGCAAGATTTGCTGAGAACAGAGAGAAGGTTTTACCTGAGGAGGCCGAAACAGTAGATTTTCTATCTGTAAGGCTCAAATAAGACAAATGTAAACACACAGATCTGTGGAAATGATCTGAAATACCTAAACAGTAGTGCGAGGAAGGAGAAGAGGTTCAAGTTGTCATCTTGTAGTGCAGTGTCTCCTAATAGTGGATAAGGATTAAGCAAGTCCTTGACTGTGCCAGACTGAGCATGGCACTAGCTTATGGCACTGTCCACTCAAGACCCTTGGGAAGGGAGCAGCCAAAAACCTTGTTTTTCTTCTGGCACAAGTGTCGTTGAAGCCCTGCTGGCGCTGAAGACTCAGTGAAGGGCAGTGGCTGGCCTGTCACCACACTGAGCTGCTGCACATACCTCCACCTGCAGTGACTCACCTTGTTCTGCATCTAACACCCATCCCCGTGTTCAGTCTTAGCTCCTGCTGGTAGAAAATGGAGATAAAAATGGAATTAAGCATAAGCAAAGTGGGTGGGCAGCCACAGTATGTGGGGGCAGAAGGGTACCACCATGGAGACCGGTTAAATGGGGAGGAAAGAGCAGAAAAGGAAATGGGAACTGCCCCTTCACAGAGCCACCCTCATTAAACACGAGTCTCTTAGGCCATGTTAGTTAAACTGGGTAAGCAGAGGGACAGCAATCAATACAGGTTTTGATGCTGGAATTAATTTTTACCAATCAATACACTTTGCCTAATCGAATGTCTATATGCCTTCAAGGATTAACACTTCTGTATTTAATTTGTCTGCCACAGGATAGATTAAAATAATTTCCACTTTAACTGTGATTCTGTGTTTTCTCAGTTAAAACATGATATATGTTTTGTTGTCTCAGAAAATGCTTTTGCACATACCTAATGTATGTCTTTCTGTGAACCCTTTCCCAGCCACAGAGAGCACCGGTTTTCACAGATGCCCTGGGGAATTACATTGTAGAGCATCATTGTGTTTGAAATTCCAGATTTCTTAAAGTGAACATACAGCCTACTCTCTCCTCAGCCACATAAGGTGCTTGTTTTTTATAGCAAAAGGATGAAGTGCCTAAAGTGAAGAGTTTCTATCAACAGAGCACTAAACTGAGCATCAGGAGGTCATCAGTGCTCCTCTCTTTTACTTACCTGTCCACTGACCTGGGACAAAGCTTTTTGGTTCTGTCCTCCTTCCACATGACTTTGGATTTTCCTCACACTTGCTTTTTAACTCATCCTGCTTTAACTTTTTGAGGCGGTGTCCATTTCCTACTGCATGTTTGTATAAAGCCTACGCACTTGACTGCCTGCCCATGAGCAACTGAAAATGAGGGCCTGTTTGGTGATGACAAGGGAGTAGAAGATACATGTCTCAAGGGGTTAAACATAATAAGTAGTTGAGACGAGAAAATACTTTTTTTCAGTTGGGCCTAAAATGCCCTGCCTGTTTCAAGAAGGAAACTTTGGTTTCTCCTAGCAGGAGTACACTGGACATAGTTGACAGGAATTCAGTTGGAGAGGATTACAGTTGTTAAGAAATACCTGTTTTGCTGAACTGTTGTTCTTCACGTTAATATAATACATAATTTGCCATTGATCCCTCAGAAAAAGTGGTTTTCTAACATGCATAGTTCATGGGTGTTGCTTCAGATGTCCCTGGGAAGAAAATGTAGTTTTGGACCCACACTGTCTGGGCTTTGCCCGCCTTGAGCAGGTCCATGTCCCCAGGCTGAGACTGGGACGCTTCTTTTGAAAATCTCCCCCAATCTGCTTCTCTGATGGATGGCTGAAAGCAGCTGCAGTGAAAAGAAATTTGAGGAGTGCAAGAAGGAAACAGGGACACCACTGCATCTAGACTAGTGAAGCTGTGAGGAGCCACGGTGACAATTTTTACCTTCCCTTGTTTCTCCCTGCCTCTAAAGGGTGTATCAGGATTTGTTGGATTTTGCTAGGTGTTTTCAGAGCCCCATGCATGCTTCCGTAAGCATTATTATTGCATTCTTGCATGTAGGCAGAAACTATGGTAGAAGCCAGTGGATAAGCATATCTTTCTTCAATCAGATCTCAGCTATTTCTTCAAATCCAGTTGATAAAGCTAAGCCCAAACTACCCTTCAATCTTCGAAGTACCTATCAACCTCTCTGCTTGTGCCCAGACCAAGTATTTCAAAGAATAAAAAAAATCTAAAAGTTAGATCCTATGGCCTGTTTCCTTCCCCAAGGTATTTCATTGCAGGACAAGTTGAATGAAAGAGAGAGATTAGAAAGTTTTTGTAGTTTTGATTGCACACATATTTGGATCAAACTGTTGTAACATTTTTCATGAGATCTGCAAATTGCTTTTTACAAGTAAATTTAATCCCTTTGAGCATATTGTGCACTTTATAGCTCTTAAATGATGCTTAGACTACAAGTTCTGTCACTGTTCATGAAAAGTAGGTTGTCTTAATTTATAAGATCATGAGAATCTTTTAAGCCCACTGGCTCTCATTGCAGTCAGTGGGATATTTTTGCTTTGTATTCCAGCTGGAAGGGGATCAGCTCTCTTGCCACTGGAGAATGTACCTTTAAATTGTCCTGCATCCTACTTTATTAATTGATGTATTCTGCACTAAGCTGTGACATTTTCATTTTCTAAGCTGTTTATTAATTCTGACACTGAATAATTAAAAAGGAGAAAGAAGCACAAGGAAAACATCTCATAGACGACTGTCACAGAAACTGTGTATACACAAAAGGATGCAGACCATAGGGTGGACTGCAAACATAAACAAAGAGCTACAGAAAAGCCAAGGCAGTCCAGAAGCTCTATTTCTGATTATGCACATACAGTGTTTTATTTAGGTGAGTGCTGCAATACTCTCATCAAATTCTTATTTGGTACTTTTAAACACAGAACTTGGGAGTTACAGGCTGACATAGTAAAGCAGCATCATTAACCAGATTTCCACTGTAAGGTTGAATAAATTCGGCACAGTGTGTTCTCCTAAAATGATTTTCTAAAATACCATCTACACAGATAAAGCATGCAGTGGTGGCCTACCATATCTCCATAGGGAAATTAAAGAATAACAAAGGAAAAACAAAAAAAAAGGCAATGCATTTTGAGGGACTGTGAGGAAGAAAACTGATATTTAAGGGTTAGTTGCCAAAAACCGTTGTTTGGAGTCTTTGGGAGAAAAGCAAGCACTTTACACTCTTTTCTTCCCTGATGTTTCACTTTTTATACCAGTACAAAACAACAGCAATGTGTTTTTAATCTTCCACTTCTCTGTATTGCACCTTTTCTTCTCATCCTAGGTTTCCAGAGAAAAAAAGGATTCAAAAATTTTGATAGGAGAGCAGATCAGATAAATCTGTGTGGGTTTTCATCTGATTTGTACTGAAATGACACTGTGCAGTGCTGTGGCAAAGACACAAGATACAATTAAGACTACACAACCCTCAGGAAGTATTAAGATTTAATAGCAAACTGAAACCTGGTGTGCCGTTCCCAGCCCTGTTTACAGCATGGCATTTGGATGCTGTTGTAAGTGTGCTTCAAAATGAGTCTCTGCTTGGTTATGCAAATTGTTCTTGTACCAAGGAACCACTGTGTGCTACAAAATTAAAACTGGGAGGAAAAATAACCGCTGTGGGATAACATGCAATAAATCTGCTAAAGCTGCTGGCTCTGGTGAGGTAACGTCTTGTCCCTCTATGGGTGGAACATTTCTCTATCGAACCATTACAGTTTTGCTCAGAAACATCCTACTGCTTGAACTGCAGTGGGAAGAACAGTAATGTCAAGCAGATATCAGGTTTTCCCAATAGGAGCATCCTGCTGGGAAATGGGCTGCACTGGTGGGATGGTATAAAAAGCTCAGCTGCGGCAGCTCTCTGTAATTGCCATTCCCTTCTGATTCCTTTGCTGAATGCACAAAACTGCTTCTCACAAACACGTCTGAGAAAAAAATCCTTGACTTGTCACCAGTGTAATACTCTGCATGCTAAGCTGGGGTTTCTGACTAGTTTGCCTTCGTCGTCTCTATTTGATATTGGGTGTCTCATCTGTTATGGTGTCAAAGCCTGACTCTGAGAACAAATGCTTCTGTTTCAATCGGTGATGTTTAATTTTTCATGATGAGTGCAGTTTAGTGCCTCCCCAGGTAGGAGGCTCTGGTGCTAATTACCAAGGCAATGGTTTCTGCCTGCACAGGACACATGTGCACTCTGCATCTTGGTTCTGTTAAGCAGCTGAGCTGAGTGGGATCAGTGGTGGTTGCTGCTGGCTGCACTGACAGTCTCTTACTACCATTGCTGCTTGAAGAAAGACTTGCTCAGTTTTCTCTTGTAGCCCACACAGCTGCAAAAGAAACTCTGTTTTATGAGGACGCAGTTGAAGGAGGTGTGTAGTCCTGCGTGGAAACTGGTAAGCATCACTTCCCAGAGAGGAGTGCTGTCTTTGTGTGGTGTGAACAAAGGGCAGGCTGGATTTGGTTCTTCCATGTATTCAGTGGTGAGGAGTTCGGTCCTAATAATTTTTGCCAACTGGCTTGCAGACCTACAGCAGAAAACACCTCACATCTTCTAAGATGTGTTCAAATTTTTGTGGATTTTTTGGGGCTTGTTTGTTTGTTTATTTTTGTTTTGTTTTGCCTTTTTTTGGTATATAGTTGAAAATGATTGCCATTTAAGATTTGTTTTCTATGACTGTATTGGGCTGAAAAGAATGGTAAGGTTTATCTTACTTTTTTGATGAGCTTATATCAAGACAATTGAGTCTCATAGCAGTTATTATATTCCATTTAATAGATGTTATATGGAGTGTTCTGGGGTTTGCTTAAACGGGGTTGTTTTGAATGTATACTTACTCCTTACATAATTTCCTGAGCTGTTGTTTAGCCTCACCATTCATTTTTTAGCAATAAGTCACCCAGAATTCTGCTCTTCTCTTTGATCCTGCGTGGTTTGCCGGGAGGATTTTCAGTAGCAGTCTACTGTACTCAGAGTAGCGAATGTAAGTGGAGGAATTAGAAGTACCCCATCATGGGTTTTTTGTGTCTGCTTGTGCTGAAGAGAGGTGGCTGAAATATAAGACAGTAAAACCTCTCCTTAGGCATCACTATGTTAAAGCAAAAGGAAATGTTGCATGTTATGGACTGTACCTTTTACTGCCACAGAAAGAAGAGGCTGCTGCAGTCAGACCTGCCTGGGCTGCTCCAGCACTTTCCTCTTAGGGAATTCCTGCTTTAGGGTAGGGAAATCAGCAAATAGAAGCAGCACTGGCAAAAACTAGCTGCAGAGTTTGCTTTCCAGGGTGTGCAGCTGGTTGTTCCCATGTCGTTATTTCCCCAACCAGAGCAGGGTTGGGTTCTGCGCCTGTGGAGACTCCTGGTGGCCTTAGTGGCCATGAGGCATGGGGTGGGTGTAGGTTTGACTTTCCAGGGGGACTCTTGACAAGTCTCACCCCACAGGGAACAAGGAGGAGCAAGGAGATCTTTGGCAGTGACCTGGCTGGGATGGTAAGCCCCACAATGATGCTTTGAGGAGGGTCTGCATGCAGGGCTCTTTCCCTCCATGTTCTTTATGGCACACTGACTCCAGAGTAGATCCCGTGAAAAGATTAAGGTGCACATGCCTTTCCATAGAGGGTCTAAGGTTTTTGGAGCTGCTGTAACTAAGTTTAAGAGGTTCTTAGTTTGGAAAACAGAAGTTTAACCTCAGGGCTTGACTCAAGGGCAGGCATTGCTCACACCAGAAATCCATAAACCATAGCAATTCCCAGAACTGTGCCCTGAGCATGGTTAGGATGTTAGGATCTGAACAAATATAGCAAATCAAACCCGTAGGACTTAAATGAGGCCCTAAAGGACTTAGAGAGCTGCCAGGTTTATGTGTCCCCACTGTGGGAGGCAGGTATATACACGAACAGCCCTGTTCCTCAATGCTCAAGAGGACAAGATTATGAGCACTCAAGAAAACATTTAGCAGAAACATGAGTGTTGCGTGGTGTGCTGTTTCCCACACCTGGGCTGGTCAGGACTTCTTGGATCATAGTTCTCTTGAACACTGGTGCTAATTCCACTTAGACAGCACTTGGATGTCTGTACTTGCTATTCCAGGTCATACCGTGGATTTCTAAACCAAGTGAACAGCTCTAAAACCTCTTTCTCCACAGAATTACAGGGACTTTGTTAATGTCTTGCAATATTTCAGATTCTTTTTCCAGAGTGGAAAACTTGAAATTTTGTTCTAAAATAAAGCACAAGAATTTTATTAAAGGTAATTGGAGAGGCTCAATGTATTTGACTTTCTGAAGAGTTACTGATGAGATATTTTAGTTTGAAATTGTCTTTGTGACTGGGTATTATCAAATCAAGCTGCTGTGTGTATATTTGAAAAGGATAATACAATTTCTAACTAAAGGGAAACCTGGTTCTAGCAGTAGTGAGAGTTCAGCATTTCCTTTCAGATTTTGGATGGGTGTTGGGTGAGCTAAAAAAGCAAAATTTCTTGACCTTCACAAATTCTGACCTAATCTGCTTTCTTAAAATAAATAAATGAGAAAAGCCAGCTTGTGTAAGTGAATGGCTATGAACCTTTACCTTTTTCCACCAGGGCAGTGGTCACTCGAGTAGATCTTGCAATTTTCTGCAAGTCCTGCAGGTTTTGGTGTGGTCCCTACTGCAGACACAGATACCATCGTCACAACTTTCACCGAAGACAGAAGCCAAAGGTCTAGTGCTCATGGTGAAGAAATCAAAAATACGATTAACAGACACCCAAAGAGAGAGTAAATCCAATCCTGATGCAAAGTGTGGTATTAAAAATTAGTAAAATCTAATTTTTTAAGCTAGGCTGTGATTATAGCAATTTTTATTATTACTTCTTTTAAGTGAAAGCTTTCACTCTTATTTAATCTCATGCCGCTTGGAGCAAAGTCCTTTTAGAAAAACACTAACATAACATTCAGCAATTTGTTGCTGTTCCTTGGGGATTTTTTTTCCCCTCAAAATTGGTCTTGCCCATCTCCTTTTTATTCAGGCAAAATTAGTGAGCTGCACTTGTTACAGCAAATTAGCTGAGTCCTCACCTCCTACTTCAGGTCAGCAGAGTGCTGAGTCCTTTTGCGCTGGGATAAGGGCAACAAAAGTAGTTTGATGTCTGTGTTAGACCCCTTCTTATTAGTTCAATGCATTTTATACACAAGCTTGAGTTTAGAAAGATTAGTTTTCAAATCGGCATGTCTTGAGGTTTTTGCTGCAAATGTGTTCAGGAAGTGACCAGCCTCACCAAGCTGCGTGAGGTGTGTAGTTCCAGCCAGAGCCAGGAACTGGAACTCTTTGGTTTTAGGAGTACATTTTATTATTGAGACGTAAGGTGCACAACACATACTTCAGCAGAGCTAAGAAGCCTGTGTGCTAGGGAAACACTTCCAGCAATAAACCTGAGCTGAATAAATTCCTGTTTCCTGTAGCTGGGGAATATCCATATGTCACTGATGAATTCTGCCAGCTCACATGTCGAAGTTCTATGTTTAATGTTGAAATTTAGTTTTAGAAGGGATTTACTAAATCAGTGCTGTTATAGATGGGGAAACACGTAAGTAAACAGAGATTAATTGATTCAGGAGAACTGAGCTCCTTGGTTGAAAGAAGAGTGCCTGGATGGGATCCTGTAATGGATGTCTGGGTGTCAGGATAAAATATTGATGATTATTTCTGTGGTTCAGGTCACTGGAATGAATGAAATTATATCTTACAGAAGAAAATTGATTTGCTTTAATTTCTGTTTGGGATGCACAATTAATAAGAGAGCTATTTATCAGAAGATATAATGCTGTCTCTTTGTATTTTACTGTAATATTTTATGTGTTCAATTTCTACAGTGTTTTACCTGGGATCTTTTAGAGAACAAGAAAATTGCTTTCATAAATGCACAAGAATGAGCAAACAATGAAAAAAAGCCACCTCTCATCTGATCTCATCTGGTACCTAATTTGAAGTGGCAAACCATCAGGAATTCAGAATTAGTAACACTTCGCAGCTAATACTGACTTGTTAAAGATTTCTGATGTTAGAGCATCCTACTGTATTACATAGATATGAACTGAAAGTTCAGTGTCAACTTGTAAGTAATCCCAATTTGTCTATCTATATATCTCTGTTTTTGAGGCAAGAAAGGCAAAAAATTGAGGATCTTTTGATATGAATGCATAGGAAGATTGTTTATTTTCTTTTAAAAGCATTTAATATTTCATGCCTCCTGCCAGCCCAGCTGGGACTCTTCAAAAGCACATCTTTTCAGGAGCTGACCAACATGTTTCTGGTGTAGGCTTTGGTTTTATTTTTTTTTTCTTCTTTTTTTTTCCCCCCCCTCAGAAAACGGCGATGGGCCAAACTCAAAACTCTTCAGTTTGGATGAATTTTTAATTTTATAGAACATTCAAAAATATTTTGAAATTGGACCAGGATACCCCTGCATGTTCAAAATAAAAGAATATAGTTTTGTTTCTGATTTTAGGGAGGTTAAAATAGAGTAATTATTATACCAAAAAGTACAAATAAAAGGCAAAATCAAGCAGTATTTTGGTGCTATTAAAAATACTTTATTCTCCCAAATACTACAGGTAAAATGTTCTTTCTTGAATGTTTTAGTATCCTAGTCATTTGCTTCTTAACCTGTGTGGAAAAACAAAAGGGCTCTGTCCCCAGAATTCGAAATAACAAAGGGTCAGTCCATTGGGACTCCGATTTTGACATTGATTTTTATGTGGAAGACAGACTGGGATCACTGTGAGGGGTGGCCTCATGAAGTTTGTGACAATTATTATAAGTATGAGATAATGATGGATGAATATGGAAACATACAGATGGCAGCTGGTGGTCCATGAAAGATGCAGGAAGCCACATCCAATTTGTTGTATTGGTTCAGACAGGTTTATTGTCCATCCGTGTACTGTGTGGAGTGTATTGCGAGTGTGCAGTTGCTCTGTGTTCCTTCCCTGAATCATGTTTAGACTTGTTCTGCTAAGCAATAGCTTATTTTTAAAATAAGTGTCTTATTGGCTCTGTATTTCTGTCACTCAGTTTTGGGCCATGTCACATTTCCTCCACTGAATAGTGAACTTTTCTTCTCAGCCTGTCTTCTCCCCTTCTTGAAATGAAACAACCATTAGTGTTTTCAGGGGTTCAAACCCACCTAGGTACCACATGTCTATTTTCCATGGGTTTGGAATGGGTTACTATGGGAGATGCTGCCCTCAGGCCAATGCTGAGGGTCCCAGCAGCATAGGGAGAGCACAGGTTTGAAAACTTGACGTGGGATCCTCTTTAATTAAAATGATAGCGTGAATAGCATTGGAAACCAAAACCTATTCTCTTTGCCAGCTGGTTCAGGTTGGTACCCGCTGTGCCAGAGCTCCTCAGCATCACTCCTGCCAGCCTGCTTTTAAATGGGAGAGGTATTTTGGGGCCAGTCGTTTTCCCTTTGTACCCTAAGTGTTTGCTGGAGAACCTTGGCTCTCCTGCTGCCATTTTGCTGCTAGCAGCTCATTTCAGACACAGGACCTGGTATTGATTAGAATTGATTAACATTTCTATAGTGCTTCTTCCTAATGTGGAGCTGAGTGCCATTGGGGCCGCTTGACAGCTGGTAATTTACATCCTGGAAGGGTAAAAGGTCTTGTCCTGAGTAATCGAAGGGGTGACAGCCACTGTTCTGCTCATGTGCTGTGATGGTACCTGAGAGGCGTGGAGGAGGGGCTCTGTGCAAAGCACAGAGACCAATGTCCCTGTGCTGAGGGTCTTGGGAGACCTTGCAAGGCAGAGAGGAGGAATGGAGGCACATCTCTTCCCTGGTAACTCTGGGGTCCATATCTGCTGTATCAGAGCAGCTTCTTGAAAAAAAAATATGTGAAGAAATCAAAATGTGCATTGTACATCGGTCCTCTTCTAGCAATTTAGGTCTCATTTGAATAATGGAAAGGTGTGAGCTCCTGGAATGAAGCATTTGTAATGAAAACAGTGATCCAGTGATGCAGTTTGTGATCTGGTTTTGAAAAGACAACATTTGCTAGATTTCTTCTAAATTTCTTTCTTTATTTGTATTTCTGATCTCTGCAAAAAAAATAAACTGAGGCAACTCCAGAAGCAAGATAGAAAATGTAAGGTGCATACATAGAAATCCTTCAGGCTTTACTTGTACTTGCTTTTGTTTCATCAGGAGTATTCAAAGTCACTTGAAAGACTTTTAGTTTTCTTCTGCTCAATTTCTTTATCCAAAAAATATCAGAAATGTCCTATCATTTCTCCCCTCTTTGGAATCTTTCAGAGGACATAGATGTGACTAGCTAGCATTTTCTTTCATTCCTTAATTGAAAGCCTGGAAAGTTTTGATCATTAATAAGCATATTGTTTCTTCCAGCTATTTATATGGCATCCATACAAGATAGAGGTTAACATTGCTGAAAAACAGTTCTAACCCCATTTAAACAAAATGATTTCTTTCCCTCAAGCAGAGGTCACCATTATGGTTCCATCTTTCTCCTTGTTCCTCACTCATCAAGAGGATCTTTCAAATAAATACTGCAGACAAGCACTGAATTTAAAGAAAATGCAGCAGCCTGTTCTTTGAGGCTCTCTCTGTGCCATATAAAGAAGGAAGGAGATCTAGGGGCTAGACTTAATCAAGTGCTCCCTGTGTCGTGGTTTGCCCAGGCATATCCTCTCCTTCTTTGTTCAGGGCACCACAAGTGCTCATAGCTGGTCTTACATGGCCTCAGTTCCCAGAAGGCTGTTGCCACCACAGCACTCAGGAGTGGCTGCACATGTGCTGTGGGCACAGGTGTCTGTATGTCCATCCTGGATTTCTAAGTGGCTGTGGGGAGCCCTAAATTTCATCCTATAACACTTCAGATTCTGTATCACCATTAGTCAAAATTGATCAAGTGCCCTTTCTCCCTGCTCCAGATCTACTGCCTCCAGGGGCTGTGAGACCAGGCCAGGTAGGGCATGCTTCCATCTCCATCTCATCCCTGTCTCTTCCCTTTCCAAGGCAGCTGCTCCATCCCTGAGCAGCAGTGCTCATGCAGGCTCCTCAGCCAAGCCCATAGTTCCCAACTCACCTACCAGAGTCTGAGCTGGTAAGTATCCTACCACTGATTGCTACGTCTGAGCCACTGCACTGTGTGCCTTAATAAGACATTTTTGAAAGTACTTTGCACTTAGATGTCAGTTTTGCTGTAGTTAGCTACTGTTATTTGTCGGGCTGGGATTACTTCTGGCATATTACATTTGACTCTTCTTCGTATAGGGTATTGCAGTACCATTAACAACCTTTGCAAACACTATCTGCTGTTTGACTGGGCAGAAATGGAAGTGCTGTAATGAGTCTGAACTGGGTGGCAACCAGGGAATCATGAAATGATGCTCACTTTAAAGGACTTGCAAATTCATCTGGGAAGCAACTTTGCCGGTGAAGGGAATAGCAGAGCATTCGGTTAAATTGGCCTTGGGTTTGGGGATATGTAGAGGTTGTGGTAAGATTCAAATGCAATTACATCAGTCATTCAGAATGTAATAGTTTCCAATACCACATATTCTGCTTAGTACTTTGCAAGTAGATAGAGGGAAAAAATTAGCCTAAGGGAATGGCCCACATTTTCTTAGGGAATCAGACCGCTCATTTTGCACAGGTGTCTGTGTTTTGTGTGTGTGCATGTGAAATCCATTACTTGCAGAGCCATACAGCCAGCTATTATTCTCTGAAACAGGCAGAAGCTAAAATCTGCTGTGGACTTATGCTGTGCTGGTTTTTTTTTTGACTGACTGACTACTATCTAGGTGAATATATTTTACATCCCCTTGTATTATAAATATGTCAACTATAAAGTATGTGGGAGGCAACAACCATAGATAAGATTGTAAAATAGTTTTCATTACACAGTTTCCTGGATTTAGATGGCCAGAACTTAGTGAAACATTTGCCTTTCTAGATGAGAAATTCCAAACATGGCCTGTGTCCGAAGATGAGAACCTGATTTTAGAGGTTTTACAGATTCACTAGACAATATTTTTGAGAGAGGAAAGTGGAAAAGGAAATGTTAGCATTTAAAGTGATTTTTAAGATGCTTCCCTGGGAAGGTGGGACTCTTATGGAGCTGTGAACCTGATGGCCTGATCATGTTTGCACAGCAGGGGGTTACAAATTTTGGGGAAATGGTATTAATAATCATTTGAAAACCAGCTGATGTTTGTACACAGCACAAATCCCATGAATCCTGCTGTCAGTCTCCATGGGAGTCAGGTATGCTTGCAAAGTCAGTCAAGTTTTATAATTAGCCACCTGATCCAGTGCACTGCTCCAAGCTGTCTCAGAAAGCTTTCCAACATTTTCAGGGAATGCAAGGTCATGGCAAGCAGACCTTTTTCTTGTAGCAGCTCGAGCCCTTGTGCTCCCTGTTGGCCGTAGGGGATGAATGTCCTTAAAGTAAATAAACTCAGCTCCATATAGGGAGTTCAGAAGAGCCTTTGAAGACTGGTGCCCCTGTCATCTCAGTGGGGATGTCAGAGCCCTGGAAACTTTTCTGTGGAAAAGTCTCCAAGCAGGCGTGCTCCGTCCTCCTCTCCAAGTCTGCTGACGCTGCAGGCGCTTGCACGGATCCATGTAACCCCACCGCAGGGAAACTCTATTAAAGTTGCATAGTGGAGCACTCAAAGCCAAATACAAGTCAAGAATAAGGTTAAAGACACGGTTTTACTCCCCCCATCCCCTTTCTACCCTGTATTCATTCTGTTACTTTGCAGTCGCCTCACTGCAACACTTTTTTGTTTTTTTTCCCCTGGGAAAGCACAATTAGGTTGGAGGAGAGTGCCCAGGGAAAGCAGACACCACTCGTGCGAGTAGGCACTGTGCAAGAAGCTGTGCTGTCCCCAGGGACTGCCCTCGGGATGCACGGGGAGTGGTGCCATTTCTCATTGAGATGCGTGGTGGGGAGCTGAGAGTTAAGGAGGAGGGAGCAGGTGGAGCTGCTGCACCTCCAGAGAGGGCAAGGACTCCCAGCCTGAGTGCAGAGCCTGGGTGGCTGCTGCTCTTGTGGGAACAGGCTGAGAGGAGGTCTGTGTGAACAGCTGAGGGATGGCTGGCAGTGTCAGTAGAAACAAATCTGAAAGAGGCATGCAGGGCTCAAACTTGACTGATATTTTGCTGGGAAGTCACATCAGATGCTTCTTGCTGGAGGAGGTTACGCAAAATTAATTGTTGGGTTGGGCTGCCCCTACCTGGGCCGGCAGAGTTTATTCTGCAAAAGTCAGGACTGTGGCATGGGGCAGGATGGCTGCTGGTGGGGATGGAGCAAGGCCAGCATGTCCCTTCCTGACCAGCTGCAGCCTTGTCACCTTTGCCCTGTCCCTAGAGCTGGTGTGCATGTCATGCACCTGCAGACTACAGAGATTGCTTTACATCTGTCTCAGAAGCTGGCATGGAGGACACACTGCTTGTCTCAGTGTATTAGTGACTGCTGAGAAGAGGAGAGTGTCTGGCTCCTCTTTTCCTTACAGCCGTGTGAGTGGAAACATTAGGAGAGCTCATTACAGACTTTCTCCCGGCTGGCCCTGGGGGGGAGATCGGTTGGTATTTGCTTCCTTCAGGGATGGGTCTTCCTGCCCTTTATTTACTGGGGCACATTTCCTGTGAGACCTGTGAGATGTCTGGGCCTTCCCTTAGCTGGTGCTGCAGATGTGCTGGATGTCCCCACCACAGCAAGTCCCGCAGGCTGTAGAGCTGCATTAGCACGCTAATAAGAAATAAGCTAATAAGTAATAAGCTGGTGTCTCAGGAGAGCGCAGAAGTAGCTTATGAACAGTTAACCTGAAGATTTCTGCATCGCCCCTGGTGTGGTTTAAGCCTGCCTTCTGCCTCTTCTGGCACTCTATGTGCTGGTGCATCTGTCTTTCTTCTGACCATTTATCCTTAGGCAACAATCTGCAGGGTGCTGTGTGTGACCTGAGGACTTGGTCCAGGAGCAGCAGCTGAAGTAATGAAGATCACATCAGCTGTGTTTCTTCCTTTCACATGGAGTGCATGCTGCCTCTCTGGGCCAGATGAGGGGATTTACTACTGAGAAGCACCCCGGTGCAGGTGGCTGCTGACACTGCTGGACTCTTTACGCAGAACCTGCTTTTTGCACTGATGTCAACAATTGTACTGCTAAAAACAATAGGAAGTTAAACTCTGCAGATGCATTTTCAGAGTCTGTTTCATATCATACAGATCCCACGTCTGTGTGGGATACTCAACACTTGCTCCAGCGGAACTTATCCTCTGCATCACATAGACAGCGAGTTTCCTTTAGGAAGCCCAAGCTAGAGGAAGAGGCATTGCTTATGTTTAATGAGGCCAGTTAGCCTGAAGCAATACACCTGGCTACAGAAAGAAGTTCTATGTGATGCTACTTTTGCTCTCTTCAAATATTTGGTGGAAAGCTGAAACATTCTAGTGAGGTTATAGCCAAATGCTGATTTTAGTCTCTGGGTGTATAAACCACAGGGTAGAAAAAACCAGATTTTTTTTGCCTTTCTTTGAAGAATTTATATCCTTGTTTTAAAAAGAACATCAAAAACTGAAGAAGGTGCAGAAAGGAACCATGGAAATAAGAAAACACAGTGACAGGCACTGAACACCTCAAAGAAAGCCTGAGAGGTGACTTGATGTGATTTATAAACTTGGCCATAAAGGGATAGTGACAGTAAAAGACTGGCGAAGAAAGGACTGTCAAGGACTAATGGTTGAAAGCTGATACCATTGAAATTCCAACTGGAAGTAAGTCACCACTTCCATGGCTCAATAAAAGAGATAATGAATGAAATTTAATAACTCCTCATATACAGAGGTCAGACCAGATAATTGGTTCATTCCTCTGGGCTTAAGTTCTGTGAATCCAAGAACTGATGTACCTTCTGTGGTTTCACCAAGGCAAAAATATGTAGTAACTAGCAAATGTGTTTCCTCAACTCTGAACTAATTTGAAGATGTTTTCTACTATCTAAATGCAGTTTCAGAGTGTCAGAATTTTAGAGGCCTTTTTGCTTCAATTTTTGGTAAAGTTATTCTGAGACCAATTATCTCTGAATTAGTACTGTGTAGAATTTGGCAAGCATGCATTGATTTTAAATAGATTTAAGAAAATCTTTGGAAAATAATATGAACGAAGAATCCTTTTAAAAGCTGATGTTTCTGAACTGAGCAGTTTTTTATCCTTTGGGAAATTAAACAAATTATTTTGCTTTCCGACTGGTTTAAATTAGGAGTAATTAAAGTAAAGTCAGCAGAGTGACATTTGTCAGATTGGATGTAAGCAAGTTTGTATTGCAGGCCACCAACAAGGAACATTGTGAAATGTTCTCCTTGTGGGTTTTCTGATTTCAGCTGTTTATTAAGACTGCTAAATTATTCATGCTGTATAAATTATCTGATTAATTTGAGTTCTTTTTGTATCAGTGAAAAATTTGCAGACTGCTTCCAAATGCTGGAAAGGAAGGATTTTCAGCCACTGAATGTTTGTGGAGTTGACTTTGACTATCTGCCTTTTGCTGCCTGTGGGCTGGTAGCCAGTGGGTCGTGTTCATCATGTGTTGCTGCCCCAGCTGGGCTGAGGCATGGCCATCTTTCAAGCAGGATGAATAGGCACGCCCAGCGAATGAAAGTCCCTTCAGGAAGGGGCAGGGAGTAGGCTCCTTCTGGTTGGGGCATGCAAGACCTTTAGGGCCAGCTCTGTCTCAGCCCCTGCAGCTGGGCAATTCTTGGATTGGACCTGCCTGTCTTCTATCCCCTCCATCCCCAGCAAAACCAGCTTATCCCCTCTGGAGGCCTTGCCCTGCGGTGTCCAGCATGTGGAGTCATGGTCACACTGGAGCACGAGCCCTGGTGCCTTTCCTCTGTCCTGCGAGATGCCCGCTCCTCAGCGCCTGAGCTCGAGCATGGGGCTCCCTGCTGTGGGAAAGCAAAATGCCAGAGTCTCCTCATGAATGATTTTTTCTTGTGTGCATACATTCACATGCATATATTCATATGCACATGTGTCTCCATATGCACACTTACGTCTTCATAAGGAGTAATTGGTAACCAAAGTCTGGGGCGTGCAGGAAAAGCCTCTGCTGCATGGCTCTCCCTCTCATAAATTTTCCTCCTGTGTGAGGGGGAAAAAATGTGTGGGAGGAGCATGCATGCATTCATTGTTATGTACAGGGGGAATTTGCATTGCCTGGTGTGTTTGAATTAGTACCTTGATAAAAATGTGGTTTTAACTGTTTGTAATGGTTACACTGAAACACTGCGCTTTGTGTTTCTCTTGCCTTAGCCTCTGTCAAGCAATTCTCAGAATAGCCTCAGACTTGGAATGTCTGAATTTAATTACTGTTAACAGTAGAGATATTTAGTCCCATTTGAGGGAGGAAAAAACCACAAATTTTCAGGAGCAGAGGTAGCTTGTAAAGATAGCAGCATTGAGAAGTTTGTTAGCTGGTCTGTAGTAATTAAGGTTATTTCCATAGCAACATTATCAGTTCAGTGCCAGAATTCTAAGATTTTTTGTGTGCCTGGTAATTAGAACTAATATCCTAATTTTAGCAGAGATATTACATTTTTTTTTTGGCAGGAGCCTTGTAACTAGGCAAACTGATTGAAGAGTGAAATAATGTTCTATTTTCCTTGATTTCTCTTTTTTGGATCACTTCAGACTGCTTAACCATCTAAAAGTAAATCACTGCAGTCTGCTTTCTCAGTACATAAGACTGAATTTACCATTGAGGAGAAATGTATATGTATATATATATATATGTATGTAAAATGTGCTTACAGTTATAAAAGCTTGCCTATCTGTGCAGTCCATAGCAAAACACAGAGGCAGAGCTGAAGTACAGCAATTAAGAATTCCCATAGAGTTCTCATCTAAATTGCTCCAATATAGCAAGGCGGTGGCCCCTCTCTCTGATGAGGGATTTGAATGAGCTGCTGCTGAGCCCAGGAAGGGAGAGAGTATCCTGCCTGCTCACAAACAAACCATGCTGTCATGCAGCTGGGATCCGCAGGGAAGGGAGGCCCCCATCACATCTTGGTCTCACTTCTCACCTGTGTTCCTTGGGTTCCATGAGGTCTGTGATCTTTTCCGGGGCAGACTGCCATTTTTCCACTGCTTTTGATGTAATGACTCCAGTTTATACCACTTAGTCCCATATGACCAGACTCTGCCTGTTTCTTATAACCAGCCTGGAAGAGTATACTATTTCATAATTATATACATGTTTGCATTACAAATGAAAACATAAGTTTTTTACTCATCAGTGCTGTCTGGGAAAAGAGTTATGAAAAACCAAGCAGCCTCAGTGGGAGAACTCGGATTTGTGTGGGTTTGTGTCCTTCATCCTCTAATCCCTCTCAGCTCCTGCAGCATGGCCATGTTTGCTGTTTGCCCAGCCTGATGGGTAAACGTTAACCTAGGCTGTGGCTGATGTGAGTTAGGTGTGTGGGGACAGACAACAGTCTGTTGCCTCCCAAGGTAGGCATAATACTCCTCTCTGTCTTCTGTACCTACTCAGCCTCTAATTTTCACAAGAAGTGTCAGGACTTCTGCCTCTGAGACCTCTTTCTGCCCTGAACCCAGCTGTCAAAGTTGCTTAAAACTGGCCAAGAGTTTCAAGGATGGCTAAGAAAGGATTAATGAATGCCATACAATGTGATTGTGTAATCATCAATTTCCTTAGAAGCAAGGCTAAAAAGTCTGCAATGTTTCGACAATAAATCCCTTTATCTAGGCAGAGTTCACAAAGAGCCATTAGATATCTACCTACTGGGTCAACATGCTTTTGGTTTTTTTTAAAGATTTTTTTCCCCCCATATTCAATTTGTTTTTTCAATTCACCCTTTAAAATAAAGCTAGCATTGGAAATACACCTCTTTTGAGTGGCACAGCAGGTTCAGCATATGCAGGGGGTATATAGTGGAAAATAGCATTAGAAGACTTGTTCTTGTTGCTAATGAGTTCTGAAGGTAAGAGAACAGTTAATGTATTCATAACAGACTTGTAGTCAAAGACTTGTAAATAATGTATGACTTTCTGTGACTAGGAAGCCAACTACCATAAAACTTGGACCTAAGTAGAAAATAATTTTGTAGCGGCAAAGGACTTTGGATTTTGCAGATGCAGCAATTCAGCTATAATCCCCCTGGCAGGGAAAAAAAAAATATTTAGTCAACTTACCATAGAATATCTGTGGACTTACAATTCCATTTTTATGGCCTCCTGGCATTCTATCACAATTTGGCATCTACTTTCCCCTAAGGAAAATGAAACTCCTTGCAGTATGACCAGTATTTTGCCAACTTGTATTTATCTGTGAAAAAAATACTATTATAAATCTAAATTAAAGACAGCAGAGAAATACACTGTTGGCATATGACCTCCCCATTGGTGATGGATTTGTGTGTAAATTGGCAGATAGTAACTGTTCTTAGGAAATACTAGTGAAATAGGCAGACATACTTTGCATGTGAATCATGGTGGCCTTTGGGAGTCTGGAACACTGATTTCTTTTACCATGGATTTAAATGACTGAACTACTGTTAAAAGTATGAAAAAATCCGTGAAAATGCTTTTTTTGTAAGATTGCAATAAAAATCAGAATGGCTGCTCAACAAAAGGCAATGGCAAAGGGGACAGCTTATAGACTGGATTCAAAGGAATTGCCTTTGTTCCCAGTTAAGCTGTTTTTATAAAGGTAAAATGAAGGTGTGAGCAATGCGTTGTTGTAACCAAGACCTGTTCCAAAGTCCGAGTATTGATGGCAACCTTTCTACGCACAGTGAAGTAGCGTCACTTATTCTCCATAAGAATAAAATGACTGGAGTGTGCCCAGAGAAGGGCAATAGAGCTGGGGAAGGGTCCGGGGCTCAAGTCTGAGGAGCAGCTGAGGGAGCTGGGCGTGTTTAACCTGGAGAAAAGGAGGCTCAGGGGGGATCTTATTACTCTCTACAACTGCCTGAAGGGAGGGTGTAGCCAGGTAGGGGTTGGTCTCTTCTCCCGGGCAACAAATGACAGGACAGGAGGAAATGGCCTCAAGTTGTACCAGGAGAGGTTTAGACTGAAAATTAGAAGTTGCTTCCAGCAAAGGATTGTCAAACATTGGAACAGCCACCCTGGGGAAGTGGTGGAGTCACCAACCCTGGAGGTATTGAAAAGATGTGTAAAGTGGTATTTGGGGACATGGTTTAGTGATGGATTTGGCAATACTGAGTTAATGGTAGGACTCAATGATCTTAAAGACCTTTTCCAACCCAAACTATCCTATGATCCCTTTGACTGGCTCAAATAAGGCAGTTTTGGCTCTAAGAGGGGAAGTGGACAGATGAAGGTCATGGTGATGAGAGACAAGCAGTGCTGGTTGCCTATTCTCTTGTTAGTAATTTTGAGTGAGGACACAGAAGCTCTCTGGTCAGTTCAACCAAGTTGTCTTCACTTGGAAAATCTTCCTCCTTGCTGGGAGCCACGCTCTTGAAGGAGACGGAGGGTTTGAAGCCCCTTGCTATCAGTCAAACTATGATCTTTCTTTGAAATTCACTGGGCTTTTGGACATATGGGTTCCTGAATACTGCATTGATCTACAGCTCCTGTGAGACTGGAGAATGTTATTCGAAGTTCCTAATTATTCTCAATTTTCGTAGCTGATGGAGAGGCCTTTTAATTTTTTTTTTTATTCCTTTGGGGTTTTTATTAAAATACTTCGGGGTTTTGAAGACAATGGTTAAGTTAATAGCTGGAGATATATTTTCCTGAGGTGTGTTTCCCTGTCTCTTGGCTCCAAGAAGGGGGTGAGTACAGAGAACAAGGGGATTTCTTCCCACTGACCTCAAAATTTTGGTAAGGTAATGACCAGGTATTTATTTATGGGGATATGGCAAAATAAATCAAATTTATGGGTTTGTTTGGCCTGATCTTCAGGGAAAACTTGAGATCTAGAAGATGAATCTATCAGTGCTCATAAGCATAATTTGCAACCCTCAATTTCAAAAAGACTTTATGAACCCTTTATGGACATTTCCCGATTGACAGCAAACAAGAAATTGCTGGTTTAAAAATTCTGCTTTCCTAGGAGATTGTATCCAGAGAACCTTTTTTCAAGTGCTGGTGCCCTTAGCAGCAACACATAACTTGTTGGAATGAAAGAACAGCTGAAAAATTATATATGTTTATAGTTTCAGCTATTTCAAAAGAAGTGGGTCAAAATGTGCCTTTTTGCCCATGAAACACAGTAATATTTTGCCTTCATGATTAAGATAAATCACCTTGGCTATCTTACTGTGATAACTACGTATTAGGACTGACATTTAGGTACAAACTGGTGGGAATCTGGTCTGCTGCATACAAATGAGGAGGCCCCTACGCAGGAGCATGTCTTTGGCCTCACTCTGTGTGATTCTTACACCTCATGCATGAAAAATGGAATTGTGAAAGGGTTTTTTAAGGCTGCAGTATGTTGTGGGATTTATTATGAGGAGTAGTGAGAACTGGAAAGACAGAGTGGCCTATCATATTTTGTCTGACAAAGGGATTTGTATGGCCTGCTGCAAAAGGTGAGTGGAGTAGTGTTTCTTACTTCATGGATAGTGCGTAGCAGTAAATAAGAAAAATAAGAGTTAGCTGTGTTTTTTTGCTTTGAATTTTATATGCAGGACATCATAATCTACAGTGCAAAATCAAATATGGTCTTTCCCCAAGAAAGATTCCTATTAAATGGTGCAGAATGTGGGGGTTACTTTTGCTAAATACGTTTGGGAGGCATTTTTTCGATTCTCTCTGCGCTGTGATCGAGTGGACTGAGGATTTGAGTTCTCGTGTTAAATGGGAAAGGTGCAACATTAAGGATAGTAAGTATATCTGGCCTGAAACGGAGGAATTACTGGGAACTGTGAAGAGAATTTCTTTGAAGGTCTAATGGAATATTAGTGACTGGCATTTCCTTATGGTGCCAGGAACAGGATGGTGAACCCTGGATCTGAGTTAAAATGGAAGAGGAGGCTGTCAGCTAGAAAGAAAAGCTACCCAGGAAGCCTCAGACTTGGGAGCACTTAGACTGGTAGCCATGGATGCACATGAAAGCTTTACTTTAGTTCTTCTGCCCCCTCATTCTTGGGTAAATCCTTTCATTTTGCAAGGATGTCCTGCACTGTTGCAAGGGAATGTACCACTAGACACAACCAAGTTTGCTCACACGGAGACACACAGAAGGCAGAGGGGTTTGCAAATGTCCACTTCTGTCTCAGAAGAGATTGGAGGCATAAACACTGTGTGTTGGTTGCATGACTGGAAGAAAGGGAAGCTCGTTGGGATCTGCTTGACGAGTGATAGCGGGAAACTTGCTAAAGTTAGGGTACCTGCTAAAGATAGGGATGTGGTCTGATAACATTTAAACTTCATAGCGCATGAGAGCTATGTTATGACTTAAATACAGTCCTTCTGGTCACCCAAATTTAGTGCCTGAATTGAGTGTGTTGTTGCATATTGTTGTTGAGAATGTACCTGATTCCCTTTCTGTTTATTTTAGTTTTTAATATATTGTATACAAGACTGTTTGGCAGCTCTTTCTTTGCAATTCGTTGCTGTATTGTTGAGTCATTGTCCACGATAAAGTAAAAGGGAGATAAACTGCAATATTGGCTCTGTTCTTTTCACCCTACATGATCTCAGAATGCTTGACATGACCATGACCCACGTCAGACACCACTGAAATACGTACACTGAGCAATTGTGTAATGATTGGCTGGGTTGAGACTCCAAGTGAAAAACACCTAATGAGTTTGCCATTCCAGGAAGCCTTTAGCAAAGCAGTACATTGGTAATTCTGTAATTTTAGTGTTTGTTTATGGAAAGAGAGCTTCTCACAACGTGTTTGAAAAGCTAAGGAAAGCATTTTCAAACCACAGTAATACTCAGTTATGGTCACTTGAATGACCACAAAAGATGACTGGTCAGGTAGCAGCTTGGCTGGTTTCGTTTTAAAAGTATTATTCAAGGAAGTAGTTGGACTAAGCTGGAAAAGACAGACTAGAGAACAAGGAGGTTTGTCTTCAGCTAATTAGCAAATGATGTGTTCAATATTGGAAACAAATGTAACAGGTAGAACTCTGGTCATTGCTCTGGTTATTGCTTCAGAGCAATTACACTGACATTAATAAAGTCAGTAATGGAGATGGGAAGGAACACCTACTGCCCAGGTATACTTAAGTAAGATCTACATTGCTGCAGAACAGTTTTATTATACTTTCTAATAAAAAGCAGCCGTGCTTAGTAAAATCAGTTAAATCTCTTAGAGGAATTAAAATACTGATAAGTTAATACTGATCTTTCTAATTATTGAATAAATTAGCATAAAGGAAATAAATTATGCATTCCTGGAATTACAAGAAGGTAATTTTATTAGAATGATAATTTCTTGAATTTTTTTTTCTTAGTATTCAGGTGTGATTTTTTTACAGCTGACAATAAAAAAGGTATATAGAAATCAAACCAATTATTAAAGAAAATATAGTATATAGAAGTGTTGCTTGTTCTTTGATTCAAAAGATATATTTGCTTTCAAATAATTTATGAAGACAAGTGCATTCACAGAAGTTTTTAAAAGTTTGCCTTTGTAGGTGCACATCACAATAGTGTTTGTATTCGTAGTGTACCCACATTCCAGAATTCACATATTTTCCAGTAAAAATACATGAAGTCATGTTGACAATGCAGCATGCAAGAACTCTGTGAAATTATTCCACAGAAGAAATTGTAGAGGTGATAATTTTTTTTTTCCTGGTTTTTAATTTTGGTTACTCTCTATTTGTCTGCTTTCTTAAGTGGGTTTTGTAGCGGCTGATGCCAGTATGAGAAAGGATGTGTGCAGGGAGCCAGGGCAGGAAGTTGTCTTTGGTAGTCTGACCATGAATCACAGAATATGTAAAGATTGAAGGGACCCATCAGGATCATCGAGTCCAGTTCCTGGCCCTGCACAGGACATCCCCAAGAGTCCCACCATGTGCCTGAGAGTGTTGTTCAAACACTTCTTGAACTCTGTCAGGCTGGTGCAGTGACCTCTTCCTTGGGGAACCCATTCCAGTGCCCAACTACCCTCTGGGTGAAAAACCTTTTTCTAATACCCAACCTAAACCTCCCCTGACACAACCTCAGGTAATTGCCTCGGGTCCTGTCACTGGTCCCCACAGAGAAGAGATCAATGCCTGCCCCTCCTCTTCCCCTCACGAGGAAGCTGTAGACTGCAATGGGGTCTCCCCTCCGTGTCCTCCAGGCGGAACAGACCAAGTGACCTTAGCCACTCGCCATACGACTTCCCCTCCAGACCCTTCACCATCTTCGTTGCCGTCCTCTGGATGCTCTCTAATAGCTTAATATCTTTCTACAGTCTCATAAATTTCAGATGTCTTCAGACTTCAGCAATGCGCTGAAAGAGGGAGGGGAAATAAAAATAGGTGAATGCTATCAGACTTGCCATTACATTCAGAGGACTCATATTGAATTAATTTGAAATCTGTGCATTGATCAGTCCTTAGCTTGGATGAGGGACACCGTGTTGTAAATAGTCTTGAAAACTGCTGAGGATGTTGTCTAACCTTTCCTTGTAATGGCAGCATCAATCACTCCATGATTAGCATGCTCACAGGAAATTTTTTCATCTTCTGTTATAGCATCTCTTCCAGTAAAAAAATGGATTAACAGCTGGGCACTGAAGGAAAAGAGTCTTCTCTGAAAGAGACTCTATGAAAATCCATAGAAAAACATAATTTTTCATGTGTCGCTTGGAATAATGAAGTGTAGAGAGATACCCTCCTCATCCCTCAGAATCAATAGTTTTTTAAATATAAATGGAAATATATAATTCAGAATGAGGATTGTTTTTCCATTGAATACCTGTAACCAAATTATATAGTACCTTTGATTTATAAATGCATTTTTTTTTTCTGGATGGGGAGAGATCAATCTAATCACATTTTCACAGCTAAAATCTCATTCTTCTGGGTTACCAGTCAAATATGTGCCTCCTCTCCCCTATGTCTTGAGCATGAATAGCTATCTAGCAAGATTCAGGAACAGTATTTAGTAAAGAAATCTAACTGCAAATAGTGAAATAAAGCAAAGAGAAAACATTTAACTGCATACTAAAATATAGCTTTCTATTTGTTAAGTTTTCAGAATGGTCTTTTGAAGAAATAGTCAGTTTTCATCTCTACTTGTACTCTAAACAAATGAGTAAAGAAAAGTGTACCCAATAGATAGCAGTGCAAGACGTTACTTTATTTACTGTGCTCTCAGAATATTTTATGAGTATTTAATGTAATATTGCTTTTTCTCTGTTCTGTCCTAGGAGAGGTTATACAATAATTTCCATGGCCACTAGAATTTCCAAAGCATGTATAATTCCCGCATCAAAACAATTCCGAGAAATTAGAAAGTGTTACTTACCTACACCCTCTGTGACACACAGCACTTAAGCTGTCAACAGGTCGCTGTTCTGAAGATTGCATCCTTTAGTGTTTTGGAGTCACTAATTCTCTGAGCTGAAAATTTCATTTTCATTGGCTTTTAAAATCCAGAACTCCATCCTGCCACAGAAGCACTGCATCTACATTTGAAAGATGCTCAGTGTATTCAGTTCTCCCAGTACTGCACTGGCCCAAAGCTTGTGCTGAAGCGCAAACTGCAGCTCAGGCAATGAAATTAATAGAAAATCTTTTCTAGAAAATAGAAATTTATAGAAAAGGTAGTCCAAATATAATCTAGACTGATGCTTGTTTGAAAAACCCGTACTGCCATTTTAATAGATATTCTCTAATTCAAAGAACCTTCCTATTGACCTACAGTGAATTGTTATTTTTTTCCCATTTTGATATCTTTTGAAGGCTTCTGATGAACAGAGCAAGAGTCTTCCCCAAGGAGCATCTTCAACAGAAACCAAATAGTAAGTAATATAGTAGGCATGCAAGGTACATCTTGCAGACAGCTACTTGATTCCACATAGTCTGTTGGGTACCTCCAGAAATTACACTGCCTTGTAACTGTAAAGTAGCATATGATACCCAGTTCATCTGCAGCCCCATGCTTTGGTTTTGGACTCGCACTGGTAGGGCAATAATCCATATTTTTCAGCAAGCTTTCTGTGTCCTCCACTCTTTGTCAGATGTACAAACTAAAGACGAGATTGTAAAATAAAGGTTTTTTTTTAAATATCTGATCTAGGTGTTCCTGTCACCCATCAGTCAGGCTGGTTTTAGGTGGTTAATATTAGTCATTTCACAAGAAACAAGCAGTTGTATTGAAATTGAAACTAGGCGTCTGTTATAAACAGCTTCTGATCCCATACGTAACTTCCCACAAGGGAAGGCTCATCTTTCCAGAAGTTCACGTGCTACATCTCAGCAGTGAATAACGGATTTCTGGGAATGTAAGGGAAACAAACTAGGGTAAAATTGTGAAAGCTCACCTATGTCATAGTCAGAAAATCTCATCCTGGAGTGTTTGTTCTACTTCTGAAAGAGCTGGTCTAGACATCCCATGTGTGTTTTGTCTTTGGGGACTTCCTTTGGGCTGTGATTGTTTTGTGGGAAATAATAGGTCACTTGCAGATATGTACAGTAGACTCATCACCTAAAATACAGAGGGGAAATGTTTAATTAGATTTTTTTGAAACTTGGCTATAAAGGTTTGTCCTACTTTGTGACTGACACTTCAGGCAAATTATTTAGAACACTCGTGTATTAATTAGAAGCTGTATATATTAGCATATTTCTTATCTTTTTGACAACATGTGTTATGAGCAATGCAAAAAGGGTGGTAACTTAGCAAATTGGTTGTGTACTAAAAGTCGGCAAGGTCACTGGGGAAACTCAGAGTGGTTGGTAGATGTGAGAAATGTTCAGGGTCTTGGGGGAAAGGAATGTCCTTGTTTATAAAATATGCCAAAACTCCTGGTATGTGAGAGAAGGACGTAGTAGGCATGAAGCCTATTCCCTACTCCTGGTTGGACTAGGAGTTGTAGTTTACTGGGGCACATATTGTTGCTTTTCCTGCCTGGCTGCTGGTTTCCAACTATGACCAGACATGGAGACCGGTGAAGAGACAATGCTTGGTGCATCAGCAGCTTCACTACAAAAGCAGCATCTAGAGGTTCAATTTGAGGGGGGGTACAATACACCAGAGCTGCTTAATACAGCTTGATGCAGCATAATCCTTGTATCCTGCTTGGGATACACTCTAGATGGATGGACAGCTACAGGGGTGGAAAACTGGCTGGTTTGTTGGGCCCACAGACTGGTAGTTAATAGTTCACACTCTACCTGTAGGCCATGATGTGCCGCCATCAATTCAATGGATGACACAAAACTGGAGGGATTTGAGATATGCTGGAGGGCAGTGCTGTGCTTCGGAGGGACCCGGGTAGCCTGGAGGAATGGGTCAAACTCACAAAATCAGAACCTCATGAAATCAAATGGGGACAAATGTAAACTCCAGTGCTTGTGATGGACTAATCATCTGCATCAGGTCTAGTGGGCAGTAAATCGGGTATGGGCCAGCAGAGTGCTCTGACAGCAAAGATGGGCAACAGCATCCTGGGCAGTATCATAAGGAGCAAAGACAGTAGGTGGAGGGAAGGGATTATCCCCTTTACTCAGCACTTGTTAGACTGTGTCCAGTTACACTGGGTCCAATTTTGGGTCTTCCAATGGAGCAAAGACATCAACAGGTCTGTGGTACTTGAGGGAGTTAATGGGATGCCCCTGAGATGGTGACAGCTAGAGCATTTCCCATGTGAGGAGAGACTGACCGAACCGAGTTTGTTCAGCTTAGAGCACAGAGGGCTTTGCGGGGGACTTGACTGCAGCCCCCATTTTCTGCAGGGTCATTGAGGTGATGGAGCTGGGCTTTTCATGGCAAGTGGACAGGGGGCAGTGGGCATAAAATGAAGACAGAGAATTTCAGACGGAATATAAGGAGAACAGGAGACTGTCCCATGAGAACAGTGAAACTTGTCCAGTCTCCCTTTCCTTGGAGGTTTTCAGATCAAAAGTCTGAGGAACCTGGTCCTGAGCACAGTGTTAACTCTGGACTAGAGACTTCTTGAGATCTCCTCCAGCCTGAAAGGGTCAATAGGTCTATGACCATGGGCCTTTAAATGAGCCTGAAAGATGCTGAAGGCAGGATCCTTGCAGTAAAGAGAAGGAGCAAGATTTTTTTTTTACACCTCCCATTCTTTTTTCTCTTTTGGAATTCAAATTCTAGATGAGGTTTTGCACATCTAGGAGATGATTGCTTTCCAGTTTTATAATTACTTTATGTACCAATTCTTCCAGTCATTAGACACAAATTGCAGTACTTCGCAAACAGAAGATCTGATTTATTGTCTGACCTGACTAGTAATGAAGCATTTTGACAGTATGTGGCCTAATTCCCTGCTGTGTAAGCATATGTAGCAACTTTGAAGTTAATGGCACTACATGGGATTGTTCTAGTGATAAGTTTGGCCCATTTTTAATAAAGTACAACAAATAAGTTTTGTGCTCATAAGTTATTTAAATATTCAGACCAGGACTTACTGATGAGCAATTATAAGGAAATCTTTCCTCTGAAACAAGAAATGTCAATTTTTTCCAAGAAAACCAAATAATTCTTCAAAATCAAAAATACTGAGTTGGAAGGCCTTCTATTAAATAGGTACAACACTCAAAATGATGCATGATCCTATATCAACTCCAGTGCTGCTAAAACACAAAAGTTATGCATCTCCTCTGCATATAGACTTTGGGATAGTTGAAGGAAAGTGTGATGCATTGTCCTGCCTTGGGCTGAATCCTCTGTGGAGATAGCTCCTGCTATCTATTCACTACATGCAGAGAGCTAAAGTGATTATCTTGGACTAGACAACTGAGTTTTGGATTGTTAAAATCAACTAAGTCATACGCACAGCCACTATATTTATCTTCAGTTTATCTTTTTCTATTTTGTTTTTAATTTCATGTCTCTCCACTCACCCATTTTCTGTGACTTCTTCAGTTTTTCTCTAAATCCATCATCCCACATCGTACATGTTATTTCCTTTAATTCAACCATGATCTCTGATGCTGGAATGGCAAATGGGATTCTGTGATGCTTCTGCTCCACTCTATTTGCTGAAACATTGATTTTCTTACAGCATTTAAGTACTGAAAAAATCAATAGGGCTATATACAAGTAATGTAAAGGCATCTTGGTAACTTACAGAGAAAGAGCCAATTGACACAGTTTCATGTCACTCAGTGAAAGGGAAACCTGTAATTTCTAGTTGAGGGTAAGTGATAGCACAATTCTTTCACACCCTGTGTTACACACCGGCCCATCAAGGATAGCCACAGCCCAACAAGCTACAAGAAGAGAGAGCACAATCTGGAGAAAATAGTGTGAACATCCCAACAAATAACAGGAGCTCCTAGTTCCCAGAAATGCCACTGTTTTCTTGGCTGACTCATGCCCTAGGGAACAGTACTGGGAGCTCTGAGGGACACCACCAGGAGGTCCAGCAGCAATGTCTCTTCGCTAGACCACCTATCCCTTCTCATTTCTTCCTGGCTTCTTACAGGAGGGATGCATCTGCCGAAGTCTGGTGTTAGGGAACGCTGCGAACTGCAGATGTTGGAGGGGATTTTGGCATTGTATTTAGCCTCCCACCAGGCTCTGGCTCACTCCAGGTGTGTGTCCCTACCATGGTCTCCAAAAGGGCTGCTCAGCTCCTCGTGGACAAGCTTTCAAACCCTCATAAATGACATCAGGTGAAAAGGAAGCCAGGGCTGCCATCATCTGAATGTGAAGGCAAACCCACAAACCCAGCAGTATTTTTGGATCAGCGGGTCCACTGCCAGTGTCAAAATGCATTATGAACAAGTGGCCAAATATTTCACAGATGTAATGCAATAGGACTCAAGCTCCAAGGCCAGAAATATCTAAGTGTAAAGATAACTGATGTTTGCAGAGATACCTTAAAAATTTGTCTCCTGGTGCATGTAATGGGATTTTTCCATCTGTTTGCCACATAGCTGAGGAATGGAAAAGCTAGAGTATGGTAAGATTATAATCAGATTCATTTGTTTTTCAATTACTGCTGGGTATATTTTATTTCTGAGGCTGGGACAAGATCCAGCACTTCTAGCCTGAATGTGGATAATACAGGTTACATTTTTTTCCTCAAAATGTTGGACTGCTTATTTTCCCTGTATTTGACATTATATAATCACAGATATTGTAATTATAGGTATTCATTTTTTGTGATGAAATGTGGCTAGTGTAACAACATTCTTTAAATAGCTGTCTCTTTTTCAGTGAGAAAGAAACATTTGGCAGTATCCCATTCTGCCATTTAATTGAGCCATGTGAAATATGTGAGCAGGGAGATGAATAGAAATTCTTAAACCCCAGAACATATGAATTAGACACGTGTCTGTCATGTCCCAGTCCTGGTATTAGTGCATATGTTTTTGATGCTGTATTAGAGGTGCTACAGTAAAATAAATGAAATTCCAGGGAGGAATGACTAGCACTAGTGAGGGAGGTGGTGTAATGCAAGCAAGCACAGCAGGTACCTACCAGTCACCTCAGTGAATGTGACTAAGCCCCCATCATGGCAAACCAGTGGTAGAAGCCAGGAGAAGTATGTGCTGCTGGAATTCTCTTCCTACAAAGGTGCATCAACAGAGATCTCTGGAACTGAATTGAAAACCTTTCCTGAGTGTTTTTCAAAGTGGTGGTAGAGAAGAGACCATTGCTTGATTTGGATTTCCTTGTTGGGAAGAGCTCTTTTAAGAGCCAGAGTATTTTTTTATCTGTGCAAAGATGTGGATGCGTATGAACCTCACAATATAAACAAGCTGTCAGATTTCACTTTAGTAGTAGTACTTGCAGTTCATTGCTTTAGGCCATGAACACCTGAGAGGATAAGTTATAGAGGTTTGCCTTCTTGTAACGTGTTCTGTTTGCCAATCTTAAATTTGGTCTTTGTTGTATATCTAAAATCATGGATTTGGTATAGGAAGGCCAGTCAGCACTGTTATGTTAAGCAGTGAAGCACCCTAAGGGAGTCTAGATGAGCTCTGTCAGGTATGCAGTGTGCTTCCCTCAAGGATAATGATCTTTTGTTCCAGAAAACATTAAATTATTAACTTCACTGGTGCAATTTCCTGTGATATACTGTAGGATCCACATTTTGACTTTCAGATAGATAATCCAAGTAATATTCTGTGAAAGATGGTCTGCAAATAGTCTAAGAAGCATCAAGTAAAGGAGATCCTCTATTCAAATGTGGTATGAAAGATCTAGAATAAACTGATGGGGGGAGCCAGGATGCAGAACCTTTCATAGCATAGGATTTTGCTGCTGCAAAGGGCTTTCCACGTTGGTTTCATGAACTGATACTGTGAAGTACTTTGTGATCTCCTTTATCTGCATATGCTTGCTGCATGTCACTTTTGTCTTACCCTGGGACAAGGCCTCAAGCCCAGGACTGGAGGAAAAAGCTTTTCCTAAAGGCTCAGCAACTCCCAGATTAGGCAGATACATTGCTGCTGGAATACATGAGGCAGAAATGAGAAGGGGTGGGGAGGAGATGTTGTTGTTGGACTTCCTGATGGTGCTCCTAGGATCTCCGAGTGATGTTCCCTAGAGCCTGACTCAGTCAAGAAGACAGTGGCAGTTCCGGGAACAAAAAGCTCCTGCTACTTGTTGGGATATTACCACTATATCCCCATTGTCTCTGCACTTGGTTGAGTTCCTGTGTCAGACAGTCTTCCACAGCCACAGCAGCCATCCTGCCCTTTGCACCAACACCCTTTCTCTCTTCTAGCAAAGCCTAGTAGCTAGTTCATCCCCTTTGGAGGTCTCGCCACTGGACTCTGCACTGCTTATTTTACGTTGATGGAGTTGTCTTAGCAGCAGCAAGAAGTTTAGGGCAGGGCAAGATGTGATCTCTGTTCTGTACAGTGCAGTGCAGAATTCACATGGCCATACAAATGTTTTATGACAATAATTTCCCTTCCCTTCCTTCAGCAGATTGTCCTATTCTCTTAGCAGCTGAACTTCATTTTGTTATTTGTTGCCCATTAGTACTGCTTCTAGGAAGGACTGACAAAACCATTACTGAAATTGTTCACTTACAGTTATAGATGGTGTTTAAAGGACTTGCTGTTTTGTTGAACAGCACAGTTCAGTAGATTTTCTAGCCTCATACCGATAGTTGGTTGCTATGCTAGCGACAGCAGAAGTGCCACTGCTTGTACCAAGTGCAATCATCATTGTGGCATCAGAAATGAAAACCAGCTGAAAAAATAGGGAGTTTTGCCCCTGAATTTGCCAGCATGGAGGTTTCTTGCTAGGCCTCATAGCACGTGGGGAAATTTGGTTGGGATGGCTCATTCAGTCCAGGATCACCTAAGCATCTGTTCCTCCTGCTTTCTGGTGCTGCTGACTTTCGGGGCATGGATCGCAGCCAGTTTGTCCAGGAGAAATATGATAAAAGAAGTTAAAAGTTCTGCTATTGCGCCTCTCTAGTGAGATGTAATTAACCAGTGGGGAGTCATGAGTCTGGAGAAAATTTCTGCCTGTTCCTACAGGAGAGGCAATATGACTTCCTGAGGGATTTCATTCTGTTATTCTGTGAAGATGGTGCCTGTGATGTCTAATCAGCAGCAGGGGTGGAAGGACAGAGCATGGTCAGAGCAGATTAAATCTTCATGGTTTCCAGTTGCTATAATAGCTTTTTTAGCTGCTAATATCTTGATGGAAATGTGATTTTCTCTCTTCTTTTTTTTTTTTTCTATATAACACTCATACATTGGGCATATTTTTATCCAAGAAGGACAAAAATTACATGCAAGACACCAACCGCCTCTGCCAAGCCATAAGCTGCAGAGGACAAGGACACTAATGAAAGTGTCACACAGGTGTCTCTTAGGTCCATTTTCCATAGGCTGATGCCTGAAATACTTACCCTTTTACCATTAGTATTTCCTAGAAGGATTCTGCCTGGACATGTCATCTACTGCAGAGAAATTCGGCTTCAGCAGCCAAAGGGGCCAGGCCTGTGCTCACAGCAGGACCAAAGCTGGGGGTTTTGGTCATGCAATGGAGCACGCAGCCTGTTGCTTTCAGCCCCTCTTTGGGAAGGGTGTCCAGTTTGCCAGCCTCTCTACTTCCAAGGAAGGCCCTGGGACTTTCCTCAGCTGAGCTCTTGGATGCCACTGGCTTTAAACTGCCTGGCACAGCAGAGCTGTTTCTCACAGTGCGTCTTGTTGCAAGAACTGAATCATTCTGAATTTCATGTGCAGGTGGTTTTCCTTCCGGGGGCTCACTCAGCACAGAGAAGGAAAACTGGCTAATCAGTTTTACTTTAGTTTACAGCCATCCTCTCAAGTGGTATTCTCCAAGGTGTGAATTATAGATGTTTATTTGTTTAGAGAAAGCCTTGACTGAAATATAATTAAAATTATATAAACATTTGTATTACTCTTACAGAGTGTAAAATTAGACAAAGTTTTTTCATGAGAGGTTGTCTTCTAACCAAATCACCTGTCAATGTTTGAAGTTATAAAGATATGTTCATATAGGTAAATAAATGTGTTATCTACCTGTCACTTGTGATACTCAGTAGATGATAAAAATAAACTAGAATAAAAAGGAAAATAAATGTATAGAAAGTGGAGAAGGTAGGCTCTCAGGTATATTAGTGGTGAGCAAAGAAAATTGGAAGACAGGCTGAGAAGTGATGACATGCTGCTTGGTTTTTTATGGACAGTCATTATTTCTGCAGGGAACATCTGCTCTGCAAGGGTTCTTTGCAGCAGCTCACCAGCAGAGGTGAATAACCCCAGATTACCTCATCTTCAATGCATATTATACCTCATCCACATTTCAGTTGATTCTGGCTCCTTCTGTTTTCAAGTTTAAATACAATTCTGAGGTTTCTGGTTGAAGTCCCTCTCCTCTGTGGACAGAATGTGCCATAAAACCAACGGGATGCTCGTGCTTGAAGGGACCAGGACATACAAATCTGCTTGGTGCAGCCTTGGCCCCACATAGGACATTCAGTCAGATGGAGCCACAGTTTTGATCTGCTGCAGAAAGGGGATGTACCTCAGCTGTACCCAGAGGTTATAAACATAGCATGAAGCTATGTGTATGAGAAAGGTAACCTTATTAAAGAAAGAGCACTCTGCTAACACTTAGGAATGGCACCACTGAACACCAGCCTCTTCCCTTTTGAATGGTAAGTGTTCAGTAGTGGACAGGGGCTATTCCAGGGCAGCTTCGATGGCAGAAAATGGTCCCAGATAATGTTTAATTTACGTAAAAACTGATGTGCTTTACCACTGCATTGATGCTGCCTCAGTGGCTTACTTGTGTGACAGTATAAAAAGTACCAGGGGCCATTTCCTTGGGCCAAAGTCTTGGGAGCTGATGGTCCCTTATCCATGTCCAGCAGCACTGGTGCTCCCAGTAGCAAACCAGTGAGGAAGACTCACAGTTGGAGCAGGCTGAAATGGAAGCAAAATAGAACTTAATCTGCATAGTCAGGGTTGAGGATACAAAGCATGGGATTTCTTTCCATGAACTAAAACTATGTGTAATATAGACACATATATTGGAGCTGGTCCTGCTTAACTGTGCCTCCTGTTCCCAACAGGAGAAATATTCAATTTTGGGGACACATTCACATATATGACGGTTTTAATCTAAGATGAGATAAATCCTTCTGATACTAAGTTACTCTTTTAACCACTGTGGACAGAGAAGTTTAGCCAACAACCTTGTGCATATGTTGCATATGTTGCATATGTCTGCATTGTAAATGTCTGAGTTCAGATGAATCCAGCTCTGAAGTATCTGTTGACTGTGATTTGTGATACCTGTCTTGGGAGATCCTGAAAAGCTTCCCAGATCTGACTTCCTTCCCTGGATAGCTCAATATCTGGAAAAATTCATCCTATTATCTTTAGATGTTTACTTGTGGAGGGGCAAAGGTCTTGGCATGCTGAGCATGTTAAAAGTTTTATCCAAGTTTACGTAAGATATTCCTTTTGTTTGCTGTGTGAATTGTTCTTTATATGAAGGCACTCAAACCCATGTAATATCAGCATACCTAGCTGTGAAAATACCAGAGACACTGTCTTTGATATTTTCAAGAGGATTGAAACAATCACTGGTAATCACTCAAAGATATGAAAATTACTTACCCAAGCGAAAGATACAGTGCTTGACTTTCCTTTCAGTTACACTGGTGCAAATTGAGAGTTGCTGGTGTCAATTACGTTTTGTCTGGTTTAACGGAGATAACAGTCAGGCCCCTTGGCTTCTAATCAAGTTTGATATTACCCTGGTGAGTTGTTATAATCCCTTAAATGGCACCATGTGGTAAGAAATCAATTGTGTTATGAAAATTACTCAGCTCTTCAGTTGTGCTAGTGTAGTCTGGTCTAATTGCCTAATTTTACCTTCTCAATAAAGAAAATATTCAGAATTCTCTATTGTACCACATCTCCAGTAGACATCCATATTTGTAATTCTCGGTATAAAGAAGAATGACAAGTGTATTTGGTCAAAGAAGTTTTGAATATGCAACTCAATAACTAGTCATTAGTAAGCCCACTGTCTTAGCATACACCTTGTAGTTGTCTGCTATACTTTGTGCACGAATGCTTTTTCTGGCCAGTGCAGATGGTGCGGGTTATTTCTGCTGCTGCATGTCTGGCATTCTGCATGTGAAATTTACGTGTTACTGCACAGTAGTTCTACAAGTGCTGCTGTGCACAGAAAGCGTGTGTATGTTCTTCTCAAAACCAAACACATCTGGAACACAGTTTTGAATATTATAAATTCTGTAGTGGAATAAAACAATGCAAATAAGCACACTCACATACATACAGCTGTTTCCTGTTAGAATTACCAAGGTGCAAATTTCTATAATTTGGGAATATCTTGTATCTTGTAGTTGCTTTGACTCTGGCTCTAAAACCAAACCAGTAGACAGAGTTCATTCATGTGTATGCTTGGTCATCCTGTGGCCAGGGTGAAGAGATATTTTTGTCTATTTTCTGAAGACAAAACATTGTGAATCACTGAACATTTGCTTTGTGCTTGGAGTAGTCTCCACTGTGCAGAAATGCCTTGGAGCACTGTGAGAGGAATTGCTTATGTAAGCCATGAAGAGTAGCTGTGGCATTTAGAGACACCATGAAGTGAAAAAATTGCAACAGCTTGGTTTCTAAAAAGCCATGTTGCCTTGCAAATGACCTGTCCTGCTTTTCACTCTGCTGGTGTGTCACAACAGACCACCATGCTTCAACACTAAACTGCAGTAATGTGTCACCGTACAGGACATAAGATATGCTTGCAGAATGTATGGGGTAGTTGAGAACAAGGTGAGCAACAGGCATAAGCAAAAGCCAGAGTTCTTTTGTGATCATGTGTGTAACAATAAAAAAGACATGACCTTTGACTGGGGAAACCCTTGTGCACAGGTCTGGGTGTACATATTTTCCGAAGCAGTCAGAATTATTGGCATCATGGACTGTTTGTCCTTCTGGATAAGTTCATGCTTCATGAAACCTGTCAAATTGTAACATCAAAACAGTGACATTTCATGGACTTGGAAAAATATTTCAGGGTTTCTTATATCATCTAAGGAACAACCTCTTCACAGAACTAGACCCAATAGTGGAGTATTAGAATGAGTAGCAACTGATAACATTAATGCCCAATATACTTCTTACTCATTGGTCAGTTTATTATCTGCTTGTATTATATTTTTTTTTGTTTCCTTTCTTTTTTTTTTCCAATGAGGAAAAATATGGCACTAACAATGCTTCCGAATCATAAATTTCTTATAATTGCTTTATTGTGGTAGAAATTAAAAGAGCAGAACAAAGGGAAGGTGTTTCATATAAAGTGACAGTTGATTTTCCTCTGCTTGCCCAAAAAATACCTCTTTATCCCAGCCTACTCTGAATATCATGCTTTATTTTCCAGAGAAGATATTCTATGCTTGGGGCACATTTCATTAAATCTTTGCAAACCACTGATGCCCAGAATACGTTTTGCTTAGCATAATCACATTAATTCCAGTTTTCACAGACGTATGTGTTCCACCCTCCACATCTCTTAATCGCTAATCCCACCTCCATGAAGAGCTTTTTTGGGAGAAGCATGCCATGAAAGATGAAATTAAATTGTTCTGGAACCAGTTTCTGAATGTCACATGGAAGTTTTTACTCTTGGCAACACTGATATCAATGTGCCTTTACTTCAGAAAAAAAGTCTAGACATGAAGCAAAAACCTGTCTTTTTTTGAAGCTTGAAACATTTGCAACACAGGGACTAGGCTTTTTCTCAGTACTGTTTCATCCTAATCATTACTGGGGAAGTGGAACATGGTGATTGATCAGGCTGGAGTAGGTTCCATTGGTAGCTCATCAGCTCAGTCCTGGACATGGATTATCCCTATTGTTGAGCAGGCATGGTGCCTTGACTGAGACTGGAAAGAGTCACATATTTTTAAAATGCTGTTATCTGTTTATATTCATGCTTGCCAATCCTAAACCTTCCCATTCCTATTGTTTTTTGAGAGGGAAGCAAAAATACAGGAATATGAGTGAGGAAGAAAAAGGGAGAAGCAACCAAGTGAAACACTGGCATAACCAAGCTGGAACTGTTAAAAGTGGGAGATAAGCATTTGTAATAATAAGGAGGCACTGTGGAAGTCTAGTCTGGAAAAGGCATTCAGTATTGAGTATTTCAGTGAGAGCTATCTCCTCTGGTTTTTTAGGATATTGGCCCCAGGTAAAGGATTAATGAAATATTAACTTGACAACAACTACTTCTCCTGGATGCAATTGTTCATTATCTGAAAAAATAGTCCAAAGAACTTAATAAAAAAGAAAATATCATTATTAAAATTGTCTTTCTGAAATGATTACACATGGAAAAATTATCTAAGGATCATTTCGTCTTGATTGTGTGCCATGCTGTGTATCAAATTACATAAGATTTATGCCACAAGCAGACATCCTTCAGGAGCATCTGACTGGCAAAAGCTTATTCTAGCCAAGAGGCAATGCAATTGTGTAAATCATCCCATTTCAAAGGTATAGTTCTTCAATCAATCAGCAGAAGGGGAAAAAAGTTCTCAATGTGTTGGTCATAGTACATCTATCTAACCTGGGATGTTTTCCATTGTGTGACGGTGACATTTGAAGCTGTATGGGGCAATTTGTTTATCTGTGCAGAGTCAGATCCTGCCAACAGTGCACTCAGCAAGACATTGCTCCATAAGTAAATGAAATGGGACTGCCTGAAGAATGAGGCTCTGCTTAGACTGAAAAAAAGTTACAGTCTGGCCCTGAAAGAATTGAACCTCAGTTACAAGAAATGGATGTGAGGTACAAGAAAAGATGGCCTTCCCCTTTCTGGTCTCTGAAAACTTTTAGCAACTTACAGTTCATGGCTAATGTTTCCAGGAAATTAGGTGCCTGTTTTCATTCCCTGCTCATATAAATTGTGGCAACAGATTGCATATGGAAATGCAGTGAATTGTTAAAAGTCTTCAATTTCATGTACAAGTTTAATTACTGTAATTTTCTTCATAAAGTTTTTCATTTTCTACTTTAACAGTAATGACATAGATAAGTAATAATAATAATACAATTGTAAAGAAGGATTATAACATGAAACAGAAATTAAAAAAAAAAAAAAAAGAAGCCAAGTTTCTGTGTCAGCAACACAGCAATAAAAATGCATTAAGAAAAAAACTTGGTCTGAGAGGGAGAAGCAATTTCCCAGGTACTAAAGCTCTAATCTAAATTGTGTTGAAGACAGGGATTTCCCCAGAGATTATGATAAATCTTTTACAGGTTCCCAAACCAGTACTCACAGTCTTCAAGGCAGTGAGCCCTATTTGTCTGATGTTGATGTCTTTTCTTTCCAACTTCTGTATGCACAGTTTCTGAAGATTAGTGACCTCACAAAAGAGTCTTGGGGATTCATCTTGGCTAAAAGAGCTAGTATTTGATGGTTTTGCTGTAGATCTTTTACTGGCACCGCTAGTGTACCTGAGAGTTAGCCACATGGCCAACATCTGCCACATGGCATTCCCTCACTTGTCTTATTTGCCTGGTACATTCTTCTTTCTTTCTGAAATTGTGTCTTTTACTCTTTCTCCACGATCTCTGTTGTTTCTCTTCCTGGAGCAATCCTGGATTTACAAGAAGCCTCTGATCCAGTCCTTGTTGAACTTGACCAAGGCCCATAATGTAGAAAGCAGAACATTGTTAGCTCATAATCACTTGGAGCACTGTGGTGGTTTAACCCCAGGCAGCCACTCAGTCTCCCACCAGTGGGATCAGGGAGAGAACTGGAAGAGTAAAAGCTGGAAACAAGGAATTAATTCATGGCTCCCCATGGGCAGGCAGGTGTTCAGCCATCTCCAGGAGAGCAGGGCCCCATCATGTGTAATGGCTTTCAGTTTAAAGCTATTCTCTCTTGTCCTATCAACACATGCCCTTGTAAGAAGCCCCTCTTTAGCTTTCTTGTAGGCCCCCTTTAGGTACTGAAAGGATGCTGTAAGGTCTCCCCAGATCCTTCTCTTCCCTGGACTGAACAACCCCAGCTCTCTCAGCCTGTGTTCATAGGAGAGATGATCCAGTCTTCTGGTCCTCTTTGTTGAGAAACTAATGGAAAAAATCTGTGCCAAGACCCTCTAAGAGGTTTTACCCCCACGTACATTGGACTGTGTTTACACAGGGTCACCTCAGCATAGGTACCTCCAAACCATGATTTTCCAAACCTCCTGAGCACTGGGCAGAGATGAGAGAGTTTAGCTGTGTATTAACAACTTCCAAGTAGCGTTTCTCATTTCTTTCAAGTGGGGCTAAAAGTAGACTGTGTGGTCTCATTCCAAAATTTGGAATCCCTGTGTTTTGGGGAGTCTCCAGATGCTATTTCAGATTTTGAAACAATTTTAAAATTCCTTGTTTGTTGCATAGAAAAAATTGGGATTTGATAAAATACTGTGTAACTGTGCCTCATTTCAAATATAAGGAGCAGAAAATCTGAGGAGATGAACAGGAATTTTGTCATTGTTTACCCAGTACAGATCTGAGAAGTTAATTTTTCGCACAACTATTTTATCCAACTTTACTCTGAACTGGTTCCGTGTTCTCCTTGCTTGCACCACTTGCTGCTACATAAGATTCTCAGGCATGCTGTGAGCTGGAGTCAAAGGGAAGTTAATATACTGTTTTTAATGCAAAGCTTTTTCTAGGGAGGTCTTTATAGGATTAGTGTGGGACCGCCCTTACATAAGGAGTAGTCCAAAATACACTAGCCTCTTCCTTGTCTAGATGATATTTGTCTGAAAGGGACAGATGATGCATCTCCCTGTCTCTCTGCAGATGTTCTCAGGCAGCAGCATGCAACATTAATCACCCTGATGCATCCGCTGAGCTGTCAGGAAGGTTTCGTGCATCCCTGAGCACTGTGGAATCCCTTTCCCAAGGCATCCGGTCCTCCTCACATTCCTGGGACAGCAGGCACTCTGTGGGGTGGAGGATATGAGCTGAAGACAGAGAGATTCACCAGAGGAAGTTACTGGCCAGCTTAGTCCTTCAGGATCAGGAACACCCCTATCTTCCTCACGGGTGTCATCATCTTCGTCAAAAGAGAAGACTCTAGTAGAGAGATCAGTAAAAAGGGGTGACAAGCTTCTACCTTTTCTTCCTCAAGGAGCCTAGAAGCAGAGGGTGGCAGGGCCAGTTATAGACTATCATCTCTAATTAGGGAGATGCACCAAATGCACCTCAGAACCAGAGAGGTTAGTATAGTAAGAAATGCTCCTTTTGTTGCTTTGTTCTTCTGCGTCTGGGATGCCAGTGTTGATCAAAGCCATTTTTGTATCACCTCTTGGCAGATTTTCCCAGTGCGCTGCGTTTGGTAATTTATAGCAGAACACTTCAGCAATAACCGTAACTGACATGTGAAAGTGGTTTATACTCATTTAAAAGATTGGTCAATATAAAATTTAGGCAGTGTTTGCAGGAGAGGTAACATTGCATATTATAACAGCTGATGTAGCTGAAAAGGCACGGGCACGTTTCCAAACACCCATGGCCTTCTTGGGATTGCTGCAGAGACAGACACTATAGAGAAACAAAAATCCAATGCCTCCCTTTCAATTGTGGCATTTCTAAAATGCCTCCCAGTGCTGCAAATCAGTATGAGTTTAGAATAATCTGATTTATAGCTGTAACACATGTTGTGAGACTGGAAACTCAGTAACATTTTATTACCTACTAAAGAAGTTGTTTATTTAAATGATTACTTCTTGTGACATATACCAGAAGATAAACAGTGTACAAATGAGTAAAATGTGTGACTGAATGCTTTGTGACTATGCTCTTCTGTTCATTTTATGCCATTCATTGCTGAGTTTATTCCACAATAAATACAGATATTACTATTACATGTTCCAGAAAAAAAAAAAAATCTTCAGCTAAAGGAATCTGTGTACCTTACAAGAACCACATTTTATCAGATTCTTATTCTGATAGTCCACTGCAATTGAAATTGGTAAGTTCCTATTTTCGGAGTGAAAATCAATGATAATTCATGTGATAATTCTCCCAGCCAAAAAACCCCCAAACAAACTAGGAAACTTCATTTTAGGGATGCATAATTAGATGTGATGGGAGGATGCCTTATTCCATCCAAATGCATCACATTTCCATTCCTATTAGCATGATATTTATGGATATAAAGGGGAAAAATCAGTTTCTCGTCTGACGAAAATTGTTTATCTACTGCTCATAGTATTGAACTAACCTTTCCCCCCACTCCCCATTCTTGAAAGTATTATTTAATGTAAATTCCTGTCTGCAGATGTTGTGCTGTAAAAGGTGGTCTCCTTTTCCCTCAAAGGTATGGTAGCTCATTTTGAAAACTGATGTATAGCACTGGTCCGTCTTGGTCCTCTGCCTGAAGGAGCAGTGAAGGACTGAAAGGGTCCTGCGGTCCTGGCCTCATGATGCTGGGAATCGGGTTTCTACCTACCCAGTGTCATGGGAAATGTTAAGGGCTCATGTAGCCAAGACTGTGTTTTGCCTGATGGCCTAGGAAGGCCTTCTTTAATCGGGGAAATTGTGTCTGGTGGAGCTGAAGCTTTCTCTTCCCATCTCCCTTTGCCTCTCTCCCTGACACCCTTTTCTGCTGACTTTTTGCTGCCTGCTGGAGAGGAACTGAGATTATTTTGATAGTACTGTAATAATTTATTATCTTTTCTTCCATCTCCAAAACCTCTCCATTTCAGCCAGTGCCTCACCTTTACCAACTTAGTGTTCTGCTAATTGCTTGGTTAGACCTTACAGGTCTTTTTCTGGGATGGGGGCAAATAGCAAGACCCAGCACTGGCACAAACATCAGCTCAAGGCATGACAGGCCATAGTCTCCTTTTCTCCTGGGCTCCAGCTGCAGTAAGCATTAAACCTGTTCCTAGTGAGGCTGGCTAATAAACCCCATCACATCCTGTCTGGCATTCTTCGTGCTTAATTGCAGGCACATATTGAGCTTCCTGTTGGAAGCAGTTGCTTGCATTTCTGTTCTGTCAGTGCACAGACACTGGTATTTCTAGAGTGGGATTCACAAGGATTATTTTAGACTTTTACAGTGATTATTTCTGCCCAAAGCCTGTGACGTAAGTGTAAATGGTAATCTTAAATGCCTAATTGTAAAAAATTTAGGTGTAGTGTCTACAGAGTAGGCATGGATCATTAGGTGAGATTGATCTCAGTGCTGTATTTTACAATGATCTTCCATTTTTAGGTAAAGTGGGTAAATGTCTACTGCTCCAGCATCCACTGTCGCTAGTAATGGAACTAAACTGGGAGGAGAAACATTTTGCTGGGGACTGCTCTCTGCTCCAGACCCTCACACCCATTGATTTATACCCATACACCACGGCCTGAGCTGGAGCAGCAGATCCTACACAAGTTCAGGGTTGACTGGAAGTTTGTCATTCTCACAACCATGGTCATCCAGCTCAGGGCACTGGGACCCTCTTAGCTTGTCATCAGTGATGGAGACAGGGGCAAAGAAAACATTAAGGATCTCTGCCTTATCTATGTCCCTGTTTGTGAGGTGACCATAATGTTATTTGACAATTTAGCCTTGGTCAAATATAATCTAAATATTTGCTGAGAACCAGGCTGGTTTTATGTTAGGAGAGCAATAGCAAAGTCCAAAATGGGGCTTTCTAGAGAAATCAATTCTGATTTTACAATTAGCCTGTTAAAATTTCTGCATGTTGTAAAAAATGTTGCAAGCCAGGCTAATGTATTAACAAATATTTGTCTTGGGCAGGATGGCTATAAAATACAGCAGAGCTGTCATGGCTTTTTTTTAACGATCCTAAAATGTAATCGCTGTTTTCTAATTCACTTCTTAATATTTTAGTGTTTCTCACATCTCCGTATCTTCAGAAAACAACTTCTTCCATTGAAGTGCTGACATTTTCCTTAAATAGGAAACACCAAACACTAAACTTCATCTATGGAAAATAAATTATTCAGTAAGTCTTCTTTAATTATCTCCTCTTTGACTGCTTTGTTGCCTGAATTGTTCATTGCTCTTGCAGAGAAAATGAACCCCTGGATTTCCCTGATGGTTATTGTAGATGTCAGCTGTAGTGTTCAGACTCTTCAAAGGATCACTCCCATGGCCTAATCTCCAGCGCTCCCCAAAGCTCACCAGTGATTACTTTGGTGTGTTTTAGTAGTGACTGTGAGGTGGGGGGCAGTGCTCATTGCTAGATTTTGTTATCCACAGAAAAAGCTTTGTACCATCGAAAAATGCAAGCTGCATACTGATTAATGTGCCAAAGACAGCTAAGGTCATGGCTACATATAAAGTGGGAAAATTGCCATGTATTGATAGGGTAATCAAACAAGATGGAGGAGTGAGTGAACCGTAAATAACAGATGTTAGCCACGTCCCTTAGCGGACTATTGGAAGGTGCCTGGATGCTGTTAAGAGTAACCTGATACAAGCAGTTGCACAGAAGAGTAAAGTAGCTTTAATCCTGCACCATGTGCCCTTCTGTTTACTTCCCTGTTTTCACAGATAAGTAGCATGGTGGTATTTGTTCTTGAAAGCTTCTGCATCTCTGACCAGCAAACAGACGGGAGGCAGTTGCGTGGAAAAACCCATCTGCTTCGTTCACTGCTCCTGGAGGAGTGCTGCAGTTCAGGCTCACCCTAAGTGACTGAAGTACCGTGTTGGGCTGCGTGGGATTTTGCTAGAACATCCTGGCAAATCAATACGTTCCATGTTTGCACTCAGGGCTAGATAGCTGAAACCTCTGTGAAGGCTTACTCCTCCTCCCCCAGAAAGCCATCCAGCGTTCAGATGTTACCCGGCAGGGTTGGATGCATCAGTCAGTCATTCAGTCCCTCACTGACCGAACTGTGTCCTTCAGGCCAAACTCTGACATATCAAACAGCTGAGGCTAACTCTGACTGAGGCTAGACTGGTGCACAGCTCAAAACAATTTTTTTCCTGTAACACGCACTCAGTGACTGTCAACACTGAACCTGCAAAGTTGAAGTTCCTTTCTCATGTCCAGACCCGAGATGACTTTGTACTGAAGATAAACACGTCTGAAGAGCCATCTTGGGCTTTGTAGTCACTGTCTTTGCAGTAGTGTGCAGCTGTGGCATGCTGTTGACCTCTTGAAAACCAAGCAGCCAAGGCTTCCTCTTTCCCCACAGCCTTCCCAAAAGAACAGCAGATTTTTTTTCGTGAAAGTATTTGTACTAACAATAGTATCTTTTTTCCTTTTCCATTTTTTTTAGCAAGTTGCTTCAGTCTTTAATTCCTGAACGTGACAGGTGAACTCTTTGGGCCAAGTTTTAACTTGCAGCTTGTATTTATAAGGGAGAAGTAGGACATGGAAGACCAGGCTTTGAAATGGAAATTCTGCCTCAGCTACAGCCACAGCAGTGCTGCTCAGAGCCCTGTTTTGTTTTCTTTTTCCCATAGTCAGCCAAATCAGGCTCACCACTCCTTGTTCAAAGAAGTGTTAACTTTCCAGAATTCCCTGTGCTGCTGCTTATGAGTCTTACAGACGTTGTCAGATGTCGTATACAGTAATCCATGTCTTTGAGCAGGTCTTGACTATCTAAGAAAAGACTATTCTTCTCTGACTTCCAGAGTCTTGGAGCTGGCTCTAGGGTACAGGGACTCCAAACAAAATAGAAGGTATATTTTCATATTCCAGTGCTTGCCTGTGATTCTAGGCCAGTGTATGCATTTCTGCTGGACAGCCCTACCCCAGCTGTATGCTTCGGTGTTACCAGGCTGCCATTAAATCAGTAGCTGATCGACAGTCTGTTTAGAGTAAACCACTATTGGATATTTGTGGAAACAGTTAATGCATCACTGGGAAGTTCCTTAAATGTTTGCTCGATAACAAAGTGAAGTGATAAAATGAAGGTTAGTTGATTGTCAAGCTGGAGCTTCCACACGATTGGATGGCCCCTGTAATTGTGAGCTACTATTAGCATATTTCTTTTTTTATGCTGTCTCTTCTGGAATTAATCTTGTTTCTAAATATACAAATTCTGATCTAATTCCATTTGGAGAGGTCCTGTGTTTTGGCAGATGGCAGAACTTTCTGCAGAGTGGCTTGCAAATGTTGGGGTGTGAAGCACACTTGGCGGTGATGCTTGGAAAATGATCTGGTGGGATTTGTGAAGCATGTTGTGCTGGTATGCAGTACCTGGGAGAATGAAACCATGAGCACACTGTAGCATGCCCAGACCTTGCATAGGGTAGCATAAAGCATCGCTCCTTGGCATTTTCTCCAGTGCTGAAACAGCAGGATTTTAGCTGACTATCTTGCCTGGCCATCTGGTGAAAGAGTGTGAAAGAACTTTACAGGGACTAATTATTTCCCAGATTAATACTGCTGACAAGTACTCCACGAGGCAGTGTGTATGTTTGCAGTGTGTTGTGCTGCTAGAAATGCCATTAATTATTTTGCCTGTGATTCGCCGAACACTGCGATTCTGTGTGCTGGCATTCTGCCCCAGCATAACCATCTGTGTATACTGTAGTATTTATTTCAGAACTTTCTGGAGATTTTTCCATTTTCGGATTTAGCAGCCTGGATTAAGTGAATGTTAATAGAAGGTGTTAAAACAATCTAATTTTTTTAACACAGTTTTCCTCTCAAAGCTTGTCCAAGTCTGCTTACTAACAATATGCTCTGTGGGTTGTACTCTGGATGTAACTGCTCTCAGGCACTGCAGTTTAAATGGAGTGTAAGACTCTTATGCATTGATTAACTTCTCCATGTTTTCTTCTTAAGAGAAGTCACTGTGACATAGTTGCTTTTATATACCTTTTAACTAAGATACAATATTTATTATGTTGTAATGAACGTATGAAAAATACAGCATTGGTTATCCCTGTTAAAAATATTGATGCTGCACATGGAGACACATCAATAATTTGATCAAAGATATCAACATAATCAATTTAACTATCAGAAATGTTAAAATAATAATAGAAATATTCCTGGTTTCAAAATATTAGAAATACTGAAGTTTAAACTGCTTTTTCTTTCATGACTTCACTAGATTCTGATTGATGATGATTTTCTTCCCAACACAGAATTCTGGTGCAATTCCACATCTAATCAAAGAAGTGTTCCTTTTAAATTGATTTATCTACAGAGCTCTTATTAAGAATAATTTCAGATTAAAATGCCCATAGCTTCTCTTCGACCTTTTGTGTTACTCACCGAGTCTTCAAGGTCTTTTAACACTTAAGGTGTACAAAACCAGTCTGATATGACAAACTCCTCTAGGTTTTTGTGTTGTTAAGACAGATGTCGTGCCTTATTTACTGAAAAATGGAATAATCACCCAGTGGAGCAACACATATGGTCTAAATTCACTGACCTGTATTCATTGATAAAAAGAAAATCTCTGGTGGAACCTCAGAGAGGGAGGAAGCATCATGTTATCCCTGGATTACATGATGGAATCATGGATGGAAAAAATGGATGGAAAACATGATGGGAAAAAAAGGAATCAAAGAGCTTAAAGAACACTGGGGAGTTTATCTAAGATAAAAATGGTTTTGGGGGGGGATGACTGTGTGGAAAAATAAGTCTTTTTAGACTCTGAGAGTGGAAACAGAGGAAAGTAGTGGAATTTGTGAAAGTTGGGGTGGGATAAAATGGAAAAGGTAAGATATATGGGGTAGCAAGAAGCACCTTGTAAATGAAGCAGGGTTGCTATCCTGAGGGAGAAGGGTGTTCTTGCTTGGGAGAAACCTCTGGATTTTGCACACTGTGCTCAGAAATATCACCCAACCCAAACCCCAAAGCTTTTCTGGAAAAAAAAATCATTGCTTATAATTGAGAAAGGAACAGGTAAGATAGACTACACAATGCAGACTCTTAGATTATTAAATTGCTTCAGGGGTACAGTCACTGTTTCTTATCACAATGACTACTGCAGTCAACCTAGAAACCGCTTATGAATGGCCAAATAAAAGCTGTATTCTTGCTCTTTTGTTACCTTTGTGTTTGGCAAAGGTTTTCCTTATTTGCATGAGCCTCTTAGAGCTCTGTCACAGCACAACTCAGAAGTTTGCTCTTGATGCAGCGTCTGCCTAATCCTGACTCTGACTGAAGAGGTGCTTCCTACCCCAGTGAGAGCACCTGTGCCATAGAGCCAGAATGATGCTGACACGATTAGTGATGACCCAGAGAATTAGATCTGTTCGTTGTGCAGCAACTCTCTGCTCCCAGTGCGTGGCTTCCCAGAGAATCTGTTCCTCTGTGTGGTTTTAAGTCCAGAGTAGGTAATGTACGAGCTGAGTCACCTCTGCAACAGAAGACAAACTCTTGAACTGCAAGAAGACAAGTGCTTTTACAAAACAGACTATTTGACTGCCTAATTTACATTCAGCTACCAGAAGCCTGGGTGGTGGTTTTCCTTGAAGGAGTCAAACCTGTTTTTCAAAGGCTTTTCCAGAGCCCTGCCCATAGGATCCAACCTTCTAACTGTAGGAAATACTGTTGCAAAGCAGGGAGCCAAGATTTACTTGAGTTTTACCATATGAAAGAGTCAGGATGATTCAGGCCACAAGCTTAACTTGAATTTCCATCAAGAAGAGCCCTCTTCTCTCGGCAGGTTGCAGAGTATGCCTGTATGACTTGCTTAAAGTCAGTGCTTACTTCTTGGGAAGCAAAAGTTAGTTGAAAAGAAACTCTCCTCTACAGAGATGAAGTGATTTGCCCTTCACTAACATTGGCTGGAGTCCGGAGACCGGAGTTTAGACCTCCAAGTCTGAGACTCTGGCCAGGTGTAGAGATTGCACTGTAGGTGTCTAGGTCTGAACCACGCCTCAGGCAGCATTCAGCTCAGCAGAGAAAATCAACTCATCTCAGTCTGAGCTAGGTACATAGAATGAGTTGAATGAATCATGCCCTGAAAATACTTAATTTTCTCTATTGTTTGTGAAAGGAGCTTGAGGTGACTAGTTCAGCTTGCAGAAAGGTGAGATGAGTCCAGCCTCTCGTCATAGCCTTTACAAATGCTGGCCTTTAATAACAACAGATTGCAGTGAATTGCAGCTCCTGTTGGATCCGTGCACTGGAATAGGGAATAGACTGGACTGGTTGGGAGATTGCCAATTGAGATTTCAGTCTTAAGCACAGCTAAGACAATCTGCTGCTATGTGTTGTGAGTGATGGATCACAAGTAAAATGTAAATCTTGATTCCAGTCGCTTTTACCAATATACAAACAAAGGATAGGTTGTTACAGGTTATTGCAGATAGGACATGAGCTAGTAATAAACAGCTTTAGTGCCAATGGTGATTTAAATTTAAGGTCCCCATCCACACAGTTTACAACAGTATTTTTCATCATCTCACTTCTTGTTCAGTTCTCTGGAGGCCCCTTTTCTCACACAAACATCTGCCTCATGCCCCTTCTCTGGATTATAGGACTGGGGCTCTTTTTCACATATGTTCCTTGCTCCAGATTCTCTAAGCTTTTTTCCTTTCAATACAGGACCAGCCTGTTGTCACAGCAGCTTGGGTTGACTTAAGCAACATATAAGGGTAGAAAAATTGAAACGATCCTGAGACGTGTAGTGTGAAATGTCTTCCCACTGAATAGCTGAATGACAGAGCATTAGACAGGATAAACCTGAGCATCACAGATAATTTAAATCTCTTGCTCCCTCACAGCGTGATGGTGCCCTGTGTGCCTGAGCTATATCTGTGCAAAGGGAGTAGGCTGGATGTGAGGTTTGAGTGCTCTGTCTTAACTTTCCAGCTGCTATTTATATTTCATTACCTCACAGACCATCCAGCTGAGAGCAGGACCTTGCTTTGTAAAGTACAAGGAGTGTACAAATGGTTTTGTACAGTCTTTGACCAAATACGACAGTCTTTTGGTGAGTCTTGAACAGGCTTTGACTAAAAAAGCAAGTTAAACACACAGGGCAAGTGAGGGGTGAAATAGGAGAGAAAAGTCTGTGGGGAGCTCACCATGAACCAAAAAGAGGTGGAGTATACATCTCTATGTTTTTTGTAATTTGATTTTATGCCTTGTTCAGTTTTTTCTTGGATGTCTTTAGTGGCCCATGCTAATCAAGCAGGTGAAAGACATCTACAGCATGTGAATCCATCTGCAACAATGAGTTCAAAGGTGCTAAAGCAATAAAGGATCTGGTCTTATAAATTACTTGGCACACCTTCAATTTACTGCTTTTAACAAAGACTGAGGTAGAGCCAGGAGTGAGCAAGGCCTGTATCACTAAAGATTAAGCAAATCTCTCCCTCTTTCCCCCAACCCTAACGTTGTGCTGCAACATTTCAAATAATACCTCCTCATTAATCTATACTTCTAAGTGAAATATCTGCAATATATTTTATTACATTCTTCTGTCTTGGATTGGTTATGTCATAGTTGATCTCTGAGGTCTCTCCAAATGAATGAGATTAGACTTCTTTCCAAATTTTCTCTGCTTAAGTGTGTTACTTTGATCTTTTTGTGCGCCAAACAGGACCAAAAAGAAAATGGAATGACTTCTTGCAGCAAGTAATTGTTTCTGATAATGGAGAAGGATCATTAAAATGTGTTTGCTTAGCTGCAGATTGACTCTGTGTGGATAGGGAATTCAAATCTGAGCCTTGCTAAGATGTTCCAGGCGTCTGTGTACTGGCTGTGTGAGAGTTCCCAAATGGATGCAGCTATGCCAAGAGCCCTGTTCCCATCAGAGCCGTGTGTGCCAGTTTGTGACTGTTGATAGGCAAGGACTCCCAATAGCAGGGTCAAATTGTCTCTTCTTTTTCTTAGTAGAGCTTCACTATGACACCTACCTGGAGGGCACTTTCTAGTCCATAAGTCCTGCACCACCTGCCACAAGCTTCACATCAGCTAATCCCTTCTGAATTTTCCAATCTTCTGTTTTAGAAATACCTGGATAGCAAAAACTCTCTGCTTTAAAGGCTGGGAATTATCTTCTATTTTCTACCTAGATGTATTGACTGCTATGTTGTACTCACTTGTTTTTGTGACCCAAATTTAAATACCTTCTCTCATGTGTCATTCTCATACTATTTTTTCTTGGATTAACCCTCTTATGCTCCCCTACAGAAAGAGAGATCAGCTGGTCCCTACTTTTGTTTGACTGGACTAAACAAGCCACATTTTCTTTACTCCTCTCCCAAAACCAGGTTTTTATCTCCCTCAGTTACCTTAAATGTCATTATCTGCATATTGCATTGAACATGGCTTGCCAGTTGGGTCACTTGGTATCTCACCAGTGCTTTATACAGAGACACTTAAACTTGTGAGTCTATGTTGAAAAGGCTTCCATAATACTCCATTTGGCTTTGTTTTGGCTGCATCATATCAGAAAGTTGCAATTACTTTATGATCAGCTGATTCCAGCAATTCCAGCTGTTGAGTGTTTGGGTTTTAGCTGTTACTTGTGTTATGAGTCCACAAGGGCAAGACAGAAGTGTTATGAGCTTACTTACTGCCACAGAAAGCAAGTGCTGGAACAAGGACAGATCTGGACACAGCCTGATGCCACCACTGCCAGATGTGACATCAGACTTTTCTTGCAAAACTTTCTGGTTTTAGGCAAGATAACATTGATACCATGGAAGTCATGGAAATACATTATTTTCATTATTGTCCTTGTCTCCAAGATAACATCCCTGGTTTGTGTAGCAGCACAGAATAAGGTGAAGTCACATTCAAAACAGTTACTTTGCTTATCAGAAGGAAGCAGTTTCATTTTTATAGGGCACAGCCATGGCTAATCACTTTGCTTGCATTTGTGTTTCTCAAAAAACATCCCACAGTATATGATAAGGATAATGGCTTCATGCCACAATTTCTCACCCAGCGATCCCTTTTCCAAGGACAGGGAAGGGGCTGATGGCAGGAGAGCTTTGGACCCGCTGCAGGGGAGGTGCCTGTGGAAGGTGTGTGCGCTGATGGTGATTATCAAGTAATTAGAACAGGAAGGCAGAAGCCAGCCTGAATGCTCACATGCTGTATTCAGAGAGCAAAGCTCCTAGCTCCTACCATAATCTTCCACTGATCAAACAGGGATTGGGTTAAGCCAGGACTTGGCTGACTGTAATACTCCTCTTGCCAAGGAGGTCAAGGCTAGGCCAGGCTGGCTGGGAGCTGGTGGAGAAAATGACGGAGGTTAGTTGATCCTGTGTCAGCACAGACAGATGCTCCCCAATCCTCTGGGGACCTCTCTGAGCTGAGCAGCTCTCTCCTTAGGTTTCCAGGTAAGTGCAAGGGTCAAAGTCTGGATCTCATTGGAAAGAAAATAAATTAAAGCAAGAGAAGTCTGCAAGAGAGCAAAGAGAGTGAAGAATTTCTCAGTATCTAGATCAGATGAGAAAAGGATGTGGTTGCTCCAGAGTGTCCTTTTTAGCGGAACACTGGGAGACAAGGTGTAACAGGGAGTTACTTAGCCTGACTTCATTCACTTCTTAAGACTTGATTGCATACACTGTGGTTTTCTTTCATTTTTTTCAACTTCTCCCAGGTCCAAAGGGTTTTCTGTGAGTGACAGTTCTGCCTGAGAAAGGCAAGAGTTGTTATTTGCAAGTGGGTGCAATTTCCTTCTCTTCTATGATTATACTTCCCTGTCGTTTTCCTGGTTGTCAGCCTATTCCAGTTTTTTCCTTTCATTGCAAATAATGGATTTCTCAAACACTTCTCCTCTTTTATTTTTTCAAATAATCTCATTATCCATTAAGATTGATTAACTATTTCCTGCCTTCCTGCTTTCTCTTAGCTTTCCTTCTACTGTCTCTGCAAATGTTCTTCAGCACTCTGATGGTTGTCCTCTCATCCATTGTGGGACAAGGCTTATTAATAGAGGCTCTGCACTTTCTTTGTAGGTCATGGTGTGGCTTCATGCCATTTAACTTGGACCCCTTTATCCTGCAATGTCAAATAAAAAGAGCTGGCCAAAAACTATTGACTGGATCATGGGAAAATGTTTAAAAAAAAAAAGATTTTTTTAAAATCTATTTAAAAAATGCTTTTTCAGAATTAACTTCTAAAAAATATATTTAGTTATCATTGTCATAACTCCCTTCTTCCCTTCTCTACTTAAAAAAAAAAAAAAGATAGAAACTTTCCTGCCAAAAACGTATAGAGTTTTAATGGGGTGACAGGGTTATTCTGATTGAAAAAAATTAACTGGCATTAGTAACCCCTGTTCTCTTAAAGACAGCAGATGTTTTGCTCGGAACATTCAGGCACTGATCTCTTCTCTCCAGTGACCAGTGACAGAACCTGAGGTAGTGGCATGAAGCTGTTTCAGGGGAGGTTTAGGCTGGATTTTATGAAAAGGTTCTTCACCCAGAGGGTGGTTGGGCACTGGAACAGGCTCCCCAGGGAAATGGTCATGGCACCAACCATGTAGGAGTACAAGAATCTTTTGAAAAACACTCTCAAGAATGTGGTGCGACTCTTGGGGTGTCTTGTGCAGGGCTGGGAGTTGGACTCAATGATCCTTGTGAGTCCCTTCCAATTCCAGATATTCTATGATTTCTTGCCAGGAACTTATGCAAGGTTCAGGTGCATCTGGAGGCTGAAAGCCTGTCTTGCACAGTGCCCTAGACAGCTGGGCAGAAAAAGACGTTTTGATGCAGAAAGTAATGGGGTGTTCCAGGCACTGCATGCCCTCCCCACAGGGTTTGACTGTGGCTTTGATACCATGTGAGAAATGGGGCAGAAGATACTCAGTTGCACTCTGGAGGATTCCACTGACTATTTATGGTTGTTTTTAAATCTGAAGCCACAAATACCATGTGAATGAGGTATTTTTGTATTTTTGCCTGATTGTATTTTTACTGGGATACTTCGTACATAAGCTCTTTTAAAGAGTGAAAAGTCCGAAAAACAGAAAAAAGCATTTCAGATTTCAGAAGTAGTAGGCCATTACTATTCAGTGGCCGATTCCTGCCTTTCAGGCTTATTTCATTGGGATTTGGAGCCTGAGAGTATGGTGAGGTTCTCCACAGGATCCCAAAAAGTTACAGTTTTATCAGCTACGTTTTCTTGTATTTCCCCCAGCCACGTCTATGCAGGTAAACTAAACAGGGAGCCTTCCTGAACACTTACTTATTTGATCTCCTCCTGGTTAAACAGTTGGAGTGGCAGCCAGTGTAACTTTGGTCCATGAAGGTTAATATTCTCCCAAACATTTCCTTAGAATATCTCCAAAGTTTGAACATTCAAGGATGCAGTTGCAGTTATCCATCCTCTTTTGGGGGATAATAGTGTTTGGAAGGATAAGGATGGGCTCATGGGCCATTTCAGGCCAGCTGTCCCTGCTGCCCAGGAACATTTCTAGCCATGTGTACTTTTAGTCTAGGTGTACTTTTAGTCTTGGCTGGAAGTGCTACCGTACCACTTTCTTTCCTTTTTCTTTTTGTTAGAGGCTTAATGTCCTTTATGATTCTAAGTATGTAATTTCACCAAGGGAGCTGTACTATGAGAACATAAATGATTTTATTTTATGGAAAAAGTTAGGTGCCAAAGGGGCATTTTTGTTGTTTGGAATAATTCTTGCCTATGTAAGTTGTACAACAACAGAGCTGAACCAAATGGGTGGAAAACACTTGCACAAATAGCAGTAATTGCAACTGAAAGGTGTAATTGTTGTATCTTCATCTGACATGATGAATCTGAAATACCATTCATTATAAAGAAATCAAAGGGGACACTCTGTGTAAACAAAGTAAGACAGTTCACATAAGATAATTTTCACTGATAATTTCTTTTTATATGCAAAACCTGATCTAAAGATACTCTTTTTGGTGATAAGAGCTACTCTACGGAAGAACTTACGTACGCTTCCCACAGTGTTGTCTTTCAGCTAAAGACAGGACAGTTCATATCTAACAATTAATCTTGTTAATAAATGTAGGTGTTTTATTCCCAAAGGTCCTCTTAAGAAATTTCACTGTGTATTAATTCATCTGGGAATTATTGTGGTGCTTGATTTGGGTGCATTTTTGTCTACAGATTTTTACTGAACTACTCATTGAATTCTCTTCAGTACACAGGGTGTGAAAAAGGCAAATTTGAACTTCATGGGAGTTCTGTCTTACCCAGGGCTTTTAGCTGCTGTGTTTAAGTCAAGGCTGCTCACAAATGGCTTCTTCCACCGTCCTTACTGCAATATTTAAAGTAAGAGCAAGATAAAATTAGGTAATTTCCAAGTGTTCTCTGAGCACTGAGATCTTGAGCCATTACGAAGTAGCAATATACAAGTATGTGAATGTAAGAGCTTAGAATTTAAAATCTCTTGATGCAATTATGATATAGGACTTCTGCTAGTGGCATTCATTAATCTGGTGGTATTTTTATTCTAACATACAATTTACCAAATGTTTTCTGGATTTATTTATATTTGATGGGGGATGAGGAGGGAGGAATGCGGGCTGACTTTAGCTTGTGGGGTTTTTGCATTCTCTAAACAATTGGGGATGAAACACTGGTGGAGATGTCTCTGAGTAACAGAGATAAGAGGTATAAACAATCATTTCTTAATTACTTGGATGATGAGCCTTGGTTAAGATGCTCAGCTTCCAAATCCTGAACAGATTTTAGACTGGGAAGAAATTAACAAAGACAACAGAACTCGTCATTTTTTCACTGTGTCAGTGGGCATCTTTGCTGGCCTGAACCATTGCCTGTGCAGGCAGCACATCAGCTCCCTGCTGCGCATGGATCTCAGGCCTTCTTATACCTTCATCTTGCATGTCTGTGACTGGTTTCTCAGGGACTGAAATCCTCTAATTTTTCCACATTCTTGGTGTCAACACACAATGCCTTTGAATACCCGAGATTCAACTGTATGATCAAATACTATGGTCTCTGTGATCTAATATTCCCTTCATCCTAAAAATCAATTCACAGGATCAAAATCAATAATGCCCTACACATGTAACCTGTCAATTCTGAAATCTGTTTCTTGTGGCTTGTCATTGTTTTTGCTAGCCTTGTGTAACAAAAAGTCCTTGCTAAATCATATAACTTTAAAGAACACCCTAAAAATGTAAGTATGTGCAGTAAGACCAAAGTGCAGAAAAATTTTGATTGCATTTCAGTTGCTGCCAGTGCAGTTGTATGTGTTTGCTTTCATGTCTGTGATAGGAGCACAGACTTCAAATCACGTAGCAGAAATTGGATCAGGACACCATCATGCACTCACACCACTGGATTTTTTGCCTACTCCTGCAACATACAAAACTTCCTGGCATTTTTCAGTTAATAAAGAGAATAGATATTGTAGAGTCTGGTTGATGCTTTGCACTTTCCCCAAGGATAAGATAAAAGAATTTTCTGCATGCTTGTACTTTGAACAGAACGTTAGATGTCAAGACTATGGGAGAGGAAGGAGAGAAGATGAAAGTTGAAACATTATTAGGTATACCTGTGTTACAGAGGAAGTAATTAAGGTCTTGGATAGGTTTTGCATGGATTTAACACCTGCAAAAGTGTCCTCACATCTTGTAACATCCTGCTTTTGCATTATGGCAATGACCACTGGTGTTGTACAGTGAAGATTCTATCACTGTTTTTCAAAGAAACCTCTGTCTTATAAAAGACCCTTCTGTAAATGGTTTCTTTTCATTCATTAAAAAAATCTAAGTCTAAGCTGAAATTTACCATCTAGTGTGTCATTCCTGAAAATATACTTTAGTTATTTAAACTTAACTTTATGTGCAAACAAAGGAAGAAAACCTTTCACATGGCTGTTCCCTACTTCTAAAATTACCTGGTGTGTGGTGATTCAGATGCTAAAGTTCCTACATAAGCAGTCTCTTTTCAAAATGAAACCTATATTTAGTGTAAGATGCAGCTTTTGAGTGCAAAAAAGGCAAAGGGGGACAAAGGTATATGAGAATGGCAGCTTAGCTAATGTTTGTGTGCACTCACTTCTGTCAGCAGGCTTTCCAAGATTTTTCAATAAGATGTCAGCTGCATATATGTTGCTTGCATTGAGTGAATTATGGGGAAATATCTCCACAACAGCTGTTCTATTATGTCTTATCAACTGTATATGTATTTGTGTAATAGGCCACAAATTCCACCTTCTAATAAGTTGTTGAATATGTATTTGCAGTACAGATTTAATATCTCTGCAGATCAGATAACGCTACAGAAAGTTTGCCAAATGATACTGGCATGTAGTTTTTGGCAACAGCCTTCCTTCCTTGAAAGAATAAAAAACCCAAAACACTGAACACAGAGAAGCTATTTATAAATAGGTCTTCCTTATGTTTTTTCAAGCCCAGCAATGGTACATTAGCTGATTGAGTCTTTTGTGAGATGGTTTAATATAATGCCACAATGGTATTTAGACACTTTGCCAAATAAAAGAAGACAAACCACAGAGTTACTAAAAAGGCACTCTTGTAGTTTCTGCATTGTATTTACTGCCATCATTGTCAGTTAACCAGTGGAAACTTTCTTGAAGTTAATTCACTTTCAGAAGGGTGGAATACCCAAGTGGCACCCTGGTTCTTTAGTGTTACTCCTGGCAAGGGGATATTTTCATTCCTTCATTGTGCTTTTGGATATTTATATTCCCTTATTGCCTCGTGTAAGTTACTGTGAGTAAACAATGAGACTAAATGAACAAGCTCCATATATAATCCATTCTGTAGCATGAGGGCAATAGTTTCATGATGTTTATTTTTCAATGCTCTCTTTTTATCAGTTTTTAATGATTATAGCAATAAGCTTGGTCCTGTGCCATTCAAGGCAGTAAAAATGCCCCTAGTAAAGCTCATGGTGCAGAACTGAGTCACAGCAGGAGAAATGTTCATTTTGCTTCAATTTTCCTTTCCTCATTTTCTTTCTGTTACCATTAATAGTGTTACTTTAGGAGTATGTTAAACAGACCATCTTAACTGCTATTTCTTTTTCAGATCCAGCCCTCTAAGCAATTACATCAAAGTTATTAAAGTGGTTATCTGACATAACACATATTAGTCCAGTAAAGACAAAGCAGGTGTGACTTAACAGCCTTTATCACTCGTTTTGTGTAAGCATTCCAAGAAGATCCCTAGTACTCTGTCTAGGGATCATGCCTGCTGTCTATGCTTTGGCCAGAGCCATAACAGCTCTCAGAGATCCCATCCCGAGAAATACTCTCCCACAAAACTGGTATATGATTGGATTTATATCCCCAAATCATCATTGACTCATACACTTGTTAACTATATAAAAGTATCCTGTAATGTTGAACAAGAACACCTGACTTCACTTTGAGACTGACAACATTAAGGTCTTTTTATAGATCATGGTAAGAATGTGCCAGTATCCTAAAACATTTGGTGTCAAGACATCCTGACTGCAAAAGTGGGAGCTTCTGACACTAGATCATTCTTATTCCATCTCCATACCCTCCAAGTGAATGTACGAATGCATTACAAACTTAACTGATTCATTGCCCTGTCACTTTTTCTATGTCCAGAATCCTACAACTGTTTCTTGTACAAACTACCAGAGCTCTTCTCTATCCAGACGTTTCCAGACATTAATTATTTTTATTTGGAAGCTCTCATACAGGCAGCATAGAAGCGTGAACAGTCGTCTTTCCTCATGCTGTACAGAAGTGAGAGTTATTGTATTCACAGTGCAAACACTTTGGCATGTCCATAATTTTACTGCTCTGAGTCATCCCCTTGACATCTGTGAGATGACTTAAGATAATAAAGTTCAGCATGTATGGAAGCATTTGCTGGACAGGAGTTTATAGTTCCCATAGTCACTATTTATCCATGTTGCATATATCAGTTTCTTTTATTGCTTTTTCCCAAAGTTTCACAGATAAGTTATAGAATAAGACTGGGAGGGAGGTCACATTATCCATTCCTCTTCTTCAAGGCAAGATAATCTAGAATTGCATAATTTCTAAGATTTGTCTAAAATGTTCTTAAAAACATCTAATGATAGTTCCATGTCTCTTAATGAAATTTAAGTGCAATGATGAACTACCTTACTGGTATGCAGAGGTTAATTATGGGATACTGCTATACTATTAAGCATTTATCTCACCTTTTTCCTGATGACCTCCAGTTTCTTACTGAAACATTGACATGCTCAGAGCTGTACATGAGGTGCAGATCTCTCCAGTTTCAAGGAAAAGCAATCTTTAGTTTTCCCATTAGTGTAACATTTCTACTTCCGAGGGTTGTATTGTCATCTGCCTAACACTCTTAACAGCTTTATGTGTATTAAAAGTACTTGGAATGAATTTGAAAATACAGTAGTTAGGCCATATACATTCCTTCTGTAGTTCTTCGAGAGCACGTAGGTAAATTGATGTCTGCTTTTTTCCAGTGCTGTCTTCTTTTATAACTGTTTCCAAACAGCTCCAATATCTTTCCAGTTAAGGACACAATGAGTGAATATTACTGACTACTTGGCTACCGGTGCACTGTGGATTATGAGGTTGAAGGAAGTCAACTAACGGTAGACATTTTGTTTAGAATTTTTTTTTCTAGTTGCTGAAGCAACTAAGAAAGAAAAAAAAAATTGCAACTTTGATTCATCGAGACTTCTTTACATTGGGAAAATGAAAGGCACAGTCCCACAGACTTCCTGAAAGTAGATGATGTTGTATTGGCATCATAGGAAAGTTCTCTGTTTTGAAGATCAGTCCTGTAGTTTTGATGGTATTGATATAAGTGAAGGGGATAAGGGCAGGTGGGATGACTGCCCTGCTTCAGGTTAGACCAAAGCTTGGCCGTGTCCAGCTGTGCATTCTTGCAGTATTAGTCTTCAGTCATCTTTACATGTTTATTCAGATTAAGAAACACATTTTGCAAGTGGTAGAGTTGGTTGTAGTATAATTTTTTCTCCTTCTTACAGATTGAAATGGTCTGCCTTATTTCTTCAGTTCTTTTTTATTTTCTGCTTATTTTCCTGATAGAAAAGACTTCTGTTTCAGTAATGTATGTAATTACCCTTATAACTTGGAATTTGTTACTCTAATAGAATGTAGGGTTTAATTGAAGGAATATGCTGCTGATTCAGGTAGAATAAAAGAAGTTTTAAGTAATTTTGTGTGCTGCTTTTGGCTTGAATAGAGTTATTTTTCTTTACAGCAGCTAATACATGGCTATGTTTTGGGTTTGTGCTGGGAACAGTGTTCATAGTTCAGGGATGTTTTCTTTATTGCTGAGCAGAACTTGCACAGAGTCAAGGTTTTTCTCTCTCTCACACTATCATGCCAGTGAGTAGTCTAAAACTTTTACTTGCTCCACAAAGGTGAATATGAGCAACTGAGTCTATTCTTGTCTGTGTGTCACTGGGAGAACGATTAATTTAACATAATGAAGGAAATAGGCACCATAATTTTCTGGCAGTAATAATTCACTGACAAAAATGTCACAGATGTCAAACAGAGGGAATTTCTTGTCCTGTTTCTCTGACACTTTTGAGTGAAAAAGGATCTTAGTTTAGCACTCACCTACCAGGTTCAGCAGAGAGGGTGTTCAGAGTAAGGAGCCATTTTTACCTTCAGTTTTTTCCCCACAGGAGTTAATGGAATCCTGGAACAGCTAGGCATTGCTAAGTGTTTTTACAATGAATAGTTTAGTGTTTAGATATATAAAATGTGTGTTTTGAATGATGTTCTGAGTTTTAGCAAATGCACTCACTAACAAAGTAGCGCTGATTTACATGCACTAAGTAGATTCCTATAGGGGTCACATTCATTTTGTCGCCTTGCTTTATGTCATCTAACCATGGCCACATTTTGAAATGCCTTGGCCAGGAGAGATAGAGGCAGCCTAAAACTCAATAGATTTAAAAATAAATATTGTGGCATGAGAAGGATTGTATTCTCCTGTTTGCTGAAGACTTGTGCCTGCCAGTTTTACCTGAGCTACTGTAACTCGCTGGTAAATGTTAGGTGTGTCTCTGCCACATCCTTGGTGGCTCCAGCATTATTGATTCTTCTAAACCAAAACTGAGGCTTTTAACTGCAAAGTAGCCTTACGCTACTGGTGATTCTTCTCCATTCCTGGAGTGCTGAGCAAATAATGACCGCTACCTTTTCTAGGTACTCTTTTTGAGCAAAAGTCACTTTGTTGCAGATAAAAATAATAATTTCAGGCTGCACTGTGTCTTGTTCAGAGGCGTTTCCAGCAGTGTGTCCTTGCCAAAGGAATTTCTCTCCCTTAGAAGTTGCTGCTGTTAGAATCACGGAAAAAAATTGATTAAAAAAAAAAGACTTCTGTCTGACTTCACCTTCTCCACGCCATGCTCACAGCTGGACCAATTTTAGGTCAGGTTGCTCAGAACCCTTTTGAGTCCTTCAAGGGTGAAAACTGTATAACCCCTCTGGGTGATCTGTACCAGTGCCTCACCTCTGTCATTATGACATTTTTTTCCCTCTTACATTCCTTACATTCCTCTTACATTCCTTATTCAGCTTGATTTCCTTTTTGCTTCTTCTCCTTTGCCTGGACACCTAGGAGGTGAGTCTGGCTCCGTCTTCTCTATTATTTCCCTTTTTAGGTAGTTGAGAACAGCTATTAGGTCACCCCCATGCTCCAATTTTTCAGGCTAACACAACCCTGACCCCTTGGCCTTTATTCATACTTTATATGCCCCAGATCTGTAACCCTCTTGGTGGCCCTTCTCTGCATCCTCTTCACTATCAGCAGCCTGAGGCCCCACACTTGGACGCGGTGCTCCAGACGCCTCATGCGTGTCGAGCTGAGGGAAGGGTCACTTCCTTGACCTGCTGTCCACTCTCTGGCTAAAGCATCCCAGTACGTGGTTAACCTTTGCTGCAAGGACACACTGCTGACTCACATTCAGCTTGTCCTCCACCAGCACTCATCCCCCAACCAGCTCCACCAGCGAAGCTGGAAAGTCTTGAGCAGTTCCTTTTGGGAGACTACATCCTTCTTCCTTGAGTTTGCAGATGCAGTCAGACTGGAGGAAGAAGGAAGGGAATTTGCAGGTGCTTCCTTTACAGCACCCTTTTTTTTAACCTGATTTTGGTGTTTTGCCTTGGAAGCCCAGCTCTTTGGCACATGCTTCAAAGCCTGAACCTCTTCCCAGCTTCAGAAGGAGGGAGGGGAAACAATTGTGTGATTGGGGTAAGTGGAGAGTGGGACTACCACAAGTTGAGACATTGAACTCAAAACATTCCTTTCGCTGTGGGCTTAGGAGGTGGGGGCTTGCTAGTTTTCAGCTGATCTGTGTCTGATAGGTACAGGAGATGCCTGGGGTGCGACTGTGGGTGCTAATTAACAGCATTAAAAAATAAACATAAGCAAAAAGCTATTAAATCCTGTCATTTTATTGTATATAAATTTGATGTTGAAAAATACAATAGGAAAAACAATCCCTAAGTTCACGACTCTTTTTGATTGTCTGTACATGTGTAAGGAATGCATCGTGATAGAGTGCTGTAGCTGAGTCAAACTTTTGTTAATCTACGAAAATGGGGATGCAAACTTTTGACAGACAAGTTGTTCCAAGTGTTTTTGAGCAACATATACAAACTTTTTAAAGTGGAACAAATGTAATTGTTTACAGAGCAGTCTTGGCTGTGGAGTACTTGTAGTACACTTTCAGGATCACTAGCAGCAGGCGGGTAATGCATTGGTTGTGCTTCACCTTTCTGAATATTAAGATTTTGCATTCTGCCTTCTGTGCTCTTAAGTGAGAACTCCCTTGCTGAGCCCTGGGCCTCCACACACATGTGGTGCAGGTGGGCAGTGTGGCATCTGAAGTTCCAGCTTCTCAGTCAGAGTGGCCTGAGTGGAATAATTGTTTATGTTCCTCCTACCTTACTAATAGTTGGAATTACACCTGGAAACCTACTTCATGTGCTTAACTGAGCCTGATAGGAAAGTAAAAGTGTGAATAAAACCCCACCAAGATTTATGCCATTCAGTTAGTTGTAGTAACTGTCGTAACCAGGCTCCTTTAGTCCAGAGCCCAGTCTGGATTTTAACCCAGTTTTCATCCTGACACTGCTTTTTAAAACAAATGAACAGTGTTTTTTCCTCCCTTAGGTCTGTAGTCACAAGTCATAATTATTTCTACATTTTGGCAATGTAGATTTCCAAATCTCCAGTGTTTGATCTACATTTTGGAAATGCAGTGGCATTTTGGAAATAAAGATCAAATTATGGAAGATGGTTTTTACTGAGGTGAAAGCAAATGAACTGAATTTCTGATAATGCTTCACATTTGTTTCAGTTGTTACTGATGGGGATTGCAGTAATGTTTAGAAAGTTTGACTGCAGTAGCGTTTCTGAAATTTGACAGAATTACAGAACTGGTCGTGGTTCAAACTGAAATGTGCAAACCTAGCAATCTAAAATTAGGGTTCTAAATTCATATTTAGGTATTCAGTTAAGAACTGACATATTTACCTGCCGTTGAATTTAGTAGAATTCAAAAAATGATGTGGAAAGACAGTTTACCCTTGGCTAAACTTGAAGTTAAACTGAGTTCAGCACCAGCTGTAACTGCTTTATCAGCAGTGGGTGAATTTGCTGGAGTAGACAAAGCTTCTGAGTTTCTGGGTTTTTTGCTCAATAGGAAGCAAATTTATGAACTTTTTTTCATGTTTGAGTGTTATAACTAAATCTATTTATTTCTGTCTCCCAGATGTTTTTTGGAAGCCAGGAAAGATTTAGCAGTCTTAGCAAAAAAAACAATGATCATTTTGGAAACATTTCACAATCCCCTTTTTGCATCAAGGTTTTGTGCTGCACAGAAATAAATTAAGCAGTGTTTTGGGGCCCCATGCATCCACCGTCCAGCTGTTGCAGATTTTATGATGACCTGCGGTTCATGTTTTTGGATAGAGAGGGACATAGTAAGCTTCTAGCTGGGCTCTGTGAGGTGAAGGCGCTCAGAAAGGATGGGCAGAATCCCTTTGCTGCTCCCTGCCTTCTGAAAGAGAGCAGTAGGAGCTGATGGTGCCGCTCACACCTTCACTGCCATCTCCTGTCTACATCAGTGGCACTGTGCCCAAGAGTGCCCAGTGGTGCAGCGGGGCATGTGTGGTGCCCCTGCTGGCATCTGGGCAAAAGAAAGTGTGCAGAGGGCTGTCCCCATGCCTTGTGTTTGGGGCTGACACCGGGGTAATGTCTCAGTGTGTAACAGATGGGCTGTGCTGTGGCAGCTCGGACTTGATTTGATACATAATTTTTCTTACATTTGTTTGCACTTGTTTGGGAGTTTTTGCCTTGACTATTGATTTTCTCCAAGAAAACTTCTTTATTGCTTTCTTTCTTGCCGTTTTCATTTGCTCTATGGTGTCTTGGGGTGAGAAGTGATAATTTTCTCTCCTTTGGGCTTTTGATTTGAGCTTTTCTTGTACTGCCTGTGTTTTGCTCATGGCTGTGGCAATAAAGATATACGTGGCTTGGGCTGAGGTCTTGCCTTGCTCGATTTACCAGCTCTTACTACTTAAATAGCCAGGGTGCCCTTATCTAATGCTGTTTTTCTTCACAGTGGCTTTCCCTGAGGTTCTGAAGTTTGTTTTTCTTTCAAGTCCTCAAATTGAACAGCGTTGTGCCCCAGAAAGTATGAACTGTTGCTATATCTTTAACCAGGTGTACTTATCTGGAATTAAAATAAACCCAGACATTTGTTCAAAGGTTAGTTGCTGTGATTGTCAATCAGCCTCCTAGTTGCCATTTTCAAGACAATCAGAGACTTCTGCCTTTTGGGGGATAACTAATTAATAGGATTGCTTGTATCAGAGTATGTTGTCTTATCCAACAGTGAATATTTGAAAGCAAGTAGAAATGTAAAAATAAAGAAGTCTTGAAAAACAGCTATTCAGGCTTATGCCTGGTGGAGACTTGATTGATGTTAATAATTAAAATAATTTGTCAGTTTTGATAACGAGAATCTTTAATCCCAAATCTTGTACTCCTTTGAAACAGCAGTCAGCAGGATACTTTCCATATAATGTACTTTGGGAATTCAGCCCTCACAGGTAATAAATTATTAGAGTATTACATTACAAAATGCAGTTTTGACAAAAAAACCCCACCAAACTCATACATTTAAAAGTTTCTTATGAAAAGAAAATGATATACAGTATTTGGGAAGGTTTTTGATGTGTTTGCATTGAAGACATACTGATCCCCACAGTGTGACTGGAGATAAATTATGAAGCTGTACAAAGATTTCTGCTCTTGCATTGCCATTGCCATTGCCATGGCAGGAAAAACTGTGGGTCTGTTCCTCAGGGAGACCACATAAATGCAGGTTTCTTTAGCCAACAGCACGTGCTCATGGTTGTTTCCCATCCTCAGTAGGGCCTGTGAGACAAATCACTCCAGTGCTGAAGAGGGGTGCTCAGCCAAGGAAAAGCAGTGCATTCCTTTTGCTCTGCCCACAGTGTTATGTCCTCCAGTTGCCATATATAGGTGATTAAGGATATATATAACTGCTTCTAACATGGAGCATCTTTTTCAGGGTTTTTTTCAGTTTATTCAGAAAGGAAAGTTGCCCTTGCAAACCAATTACATATCATAATACTGCCAGCTGTTACAGTGATTTCCAGGGCTGGGGTCTCAGGCTGGCAGCTTATTTTTCAGTCCTGTTGCTTCAGGTGCTGCCACCTCCCATCCTGTGGGAAGGTCAGGGGACAACCTTGCTTTAGCACCTTTACCTTTGGCTGTGCTTTCAGGAATGTCGCATGTGGCGGTGATTTCCAGCAAACTGGAAGTTGTGCTGCTTCCAAGGGATCTCTCAGGTGTGTTGTATAAGGAAATTGCATTATTGCAGCCTTGACCCAAAAATCCCTCTGGAAATACAGTGAAGAGAGCCAAAAAGAAAAGTCTCATCCTAAGTCTAGTGAAAGCGAGAGCCACGATTTCTCTCACTGGCTTGTTATAACCCCATTACTTAGGAAAATAAAAATACTAATTTGGGTAGAGGAAGTAACATTTCCATGTTGCCTGATTTGCCATTTAAAAACCTTGTCAAGATGAAGTAAATTTGATCTTGAAATATTATTTGGAACTGAAAATGAAAATGTTTGGTTTAGAAAATTTTGAAGCTAAATATGGCAAATGCTTAAGTCTGTTTTGTTCATAATAATCTTTATAAAATCAATTTGATAAACCAGCATAAATTTATTAATGATTTGGATAATATAAAATTTGTTTTATTATTTATTAAAAATTAAAATATAATGGAAAAAATTGCCTCGGCCTATGAAACAATAAGCTGTTCTATCTTAGGTTTTTATACTTATAAAGGTATAAAATACGTAATAATGTAAATAATGAAATCATTAAAATTTATTGACTATAGAGACATTAAAACCACTAAAACACTGAAATTCTGGAAATGCTACAGAGCCACAATCTACAAAAGCTTTTAATATCTTCAAATAATTTCAGTTTTACTTTTGAATCAGAACTGCCTTCCTGCCACTTTCCAGCCTGTAAAAATTTAACATTTTCTCTATCATCTCTGTTCTGCCTATGTCCTAATTGCTTGTCAGGCAGAAAGTTGTCTCTCTGAAGTACTGTCCTCTTCATGACAGACAGCAACATTTCCATAGGATCTGCCAAAGATGAGATTATGTTGTAATTTCCCCAAACAGCTGTGTCTGCTTCGTTATGAATAGAAGCTGTCGGGGACTGTATCCAAATCTTAGTTCTCACCCTTCCAAATCACATTAACAAAATTATCACATGCCTGGGTGAGCCCTTTTTCACCACTTTTAATTAATTCCAATTGTATGTTACCCACTCCAAAAGGTTTATTGGCTTCTTTTTTTTTTTTTTTTAATATCCTAGTATCAGCTTTCAGCTTCTGTCACCATTAGAAGTAGTTCTTCATGAAGATTTGGGCTTCTCAGGGAGATGTTCCCACCTCCTTTCCATCCAGCACTGTATTTGTTTCATCTGTGGGCTCAGCTCTTGGCAGCGTGCAGCCCTGGCATTGGATGCGGTGGTATCTTGTCTCCCAGAGAACGTCTCAGTGAGGCTCTGCCTGGTTTGCCAGTTCTCCCCAGTGGCATTTCTTGGGACGACTGTGCATATCAGGAGGTGTCTGTTCATGCCAGTTTTCTGTAGTAACTGTTAAAAGAGCATCTGTTTCCCACCTCATACAAATATATCCCTCATCTGCTTTCACCCGTCTTCCTGCATCACTGCACTGGTCAGACAACAGGAGTGTCTTTCTCGCGGGCCAAGATTTTTTTCCTGAGGGTCTTTTTCTGCAGGAGTTTATCTGTGGATGTTGTAATGCATCCAAGACTCTCATCCTTTGGATGTGTGCTGCTTGTGCAGAGGGCAGCAGAGCTGGAGTTTGTGCTCAGCCCTTGTCCAGGATGCTCCAGGAATTTAAGAACTTAAAGCTCTTGATCATGATAGTCTCTGAGGGAAATGGCTGGAGGCTTCTCACTTCGTGCTTTGAACCGAGTTGTGATCGAGCAGTTGTAGCTGCCTTCTGAGGACAAACACCCCATCACACCTCCTGACTCCTCTCTGAGTCATTGCCAGATGGGCTGGTGCACAGGTCCCCACATGTACCACAGAATAGTGGAGTGGTTTGGGTTGAAAGAGGCCCTAAAGGTTTTCTAGTTCCTGCCATGGGCAGGAACACTTTCCACTAAACCAGGTTGTTCAAAGCCTGTCCAACCTGGCCTTGCGCACTTCCAAGGATGAAGCATCCTCGTCTTCTCTGGGCAACCTGTTCCAGTGCCTCACCACCTTCACAGTAAAGAATTTCCTCCTAATATCTGATCGAAATCTCTCTTCTTTTAGTTTAAAACTATTTCCCCATGTCTTATGTCTATCTGCTCATATAAGAAGTCATTCTCCCTCCTTTTTATAAGCTCCCTGTAAGTACTGAAAGGCTACGATGAGGTCTGCCTGGAACACTTTCTTCTCCAGGTGAACAACCTGCCTGTGTAATACTGTTTCTTGGGCAGTGCACCCTATTGGGTTGAGAGCCTTTACTTTGCAGGAGTGAGCAGCCGATGGGGGATGCTGGCCCATGGCTGACCTTTGGCAAGCTGCTGGCTCTGCCCCAGCAATTTACAAACCCATTGATTTGTTTTGGTTTTTTGGTTTGGTTTGGTTTGGTTTGTTTTTATGGTAGTAGCAAGAGGCATCAGTTCAGTGGCAGATGGTTAATGAAGTGTTCAGGTGCTTCTCATACACATTTTACTGAAAGAGGAAACAGCCTAAACCATGTGCAGTGTTTCCAGAACACCCAGATGTTTTTAGTGTATCTTGCTGTAAATATTCTGGTTTTAGACTTTCAGTACTGGGATGGGTAAGCAGCTGTAACAATCTGCATTAGGAAATGTTTATAGAAGAAGCAAAATTCTCAACATGTTTCAGGTTTTATTTCTTTATTTCCATTGTTATTTGTCCACTTGTTTTGATAATTCCTTTGCATATCTCATAATCATTCCTGTTCTATTTTTGTGGCAAATTGAAAACAGAACAAACAACCAATAGTGTGGAATTCTTTACCATTTTTCTTTTTTTGATGCCTGTTGAGGATAACAATATTTCTACACTGCTTGTTTAACCAAAAAAAAGCACCACTGTTACTATGCAGAAGCGCGCTGCTGCTTTCTTTTTTCCAGCTACTTTTATTTTATAAACTTGAGCTCTGCTGATGCAGTCCCTGCTGCAGGTCCTGGGGCAAAAATCATCCAGCTCAGCTTCTTCTTCTTCCTGATGTCTCCAGAGGTTAGGGTGAGACCTGCTGGCCAAATGTAGCTTGGAATGTAGTGGAGGAGCTGCAATATCAGATGGGAAGAAACTCTTGTAGGCTTCTTTCCTAGATCATCATTAAATGGGCTCAGGTTTAAAATAGAGTCTCGTAAGAGATAGACATCTTAGAAGGAAACTGATATTGCTGAAGTTAAACAGAAGTATTTAATTCTGTTTGTAGCTCCTTGAACTTTTCTTCTCCCTGTGGGATTCATAGCTAACCGTAGTCTGGCGGATATAATTTTGTTCTACTGTCTAGCATGTTCACATCACTTTGTAAAGGTTTTTTTTTTTCAAAAATACAGTTATTGCATCCTGCCAAGATGCTGTGACATGGACAGCTATGACTTCATTTTCTACTCTCAGTGATTCAGAAGGGATATTTTTACATTATACAGTATCAATGAAATTTTATCCATATAAATCCTTACATATACCAAGTCCAGTCTTTAGGATTGCAGACATGTTTCTTGTCCAGAGTCCCCAGTGATATTCTGCTAAGTGATGTAGTGTTGGCTTTGTTGGGCTTGAGTCTCCCCTTACTCTCTTCTCCTGTGCTGAGGAGGGCATCTGAAGAGTTAGGAGGTTCATATCCCTCTCATCTCAGAGCATTCCTGCACAGCAGGGAGTGACTTCAGATGTGTGTATGTCAGCCAGCATCAGTCAAGAGAGGTGAGTAATAAAAAATAGAGGAAGAGCCAGCAGAACCCAGACACAGCTGAGTCTTTTCATCTCACTGACTCCAAAGAGCATAGTGAAGTTGAGCCTGGACAGTGCCATTTAAAATAAACTATCCTGCATAAAATCCAAGCCAAAGCTTCTTAAATAGCAGCTATTTACAGAAGAATGACCAAATCTAAGGTCCCAAATGTAACACAAAACCATGTGTCTTACTTCCAAATGGGCCTATCACAATATGTAAATGTTCAACACGTTGCCTGAACCAAGCTCCAAAGTTTGTATTCCTTAACAGGAAAAGTGGATTGATAAGGTATTACTTGACATAGATGGTTGATTATATTTTTATATTAATTTAGTAGGCGTTCTGTGCTATCAGGCTGTTCTGTAGCAGAACGGATCCTTGTATTATTTACAATCACAGAATCATTCTGTGTAGCCATTGTAATGGCAGCTGTAAAACACATTACAAAGTTAAGCAGGCAATGTTCTGCAAAAAAAGAAAATGTCTTTGGGTAATTGTATGGATGTTAGTAGTAAGAATGTAGTGGGTTCTTCAAATCTGTGACATCCCTAATCTGAGAGTGGATGGCACAAGAAGAGATGAAATTGGAATGTTGGGTGCACAGAGTCCTTCATGAAAGGTGTTTGCATGAACCACCTTTCCAGAGTGGCTGTCCCTTCTCACTGGCTCTGGAGGAAGCACAGAGCAATGTTAACTGCCTGAGATCAATCTCTGCCTAGACAGTATGTTATTGTCCCTTTTCTTAAGTTCCATGTCTCTGGCCAGCATTGCCAAATTTAAGGGGTTAGTCCCAACTGGCAGCGTACTGAGGCTGAGCAGGGCCCTGGGCTTGAGAGGGGACGGGTCTTTCCTGACCCTCAAATTAGTAAATTTGTACTAGCAACATTAAGCCAAAGTTCTTGCTCTGGTCTCAGAAGCACACCAGAACACCACACGCTACACATTGTGCAAAGATGCTTTCAGTGAACACAGGGACTCAGACTTGCACCCAGATACTGTAGACAGAGCACGGGACTTAATCAGCACTTCTAATTAGTGCCCCAGTGAGCCCCTGGCTAGAAACCCAGCACAGCTGAGAGTATCATAAGTGCTTTGAATTCCAGCTTCTGGGAACTGTGGAGCATGTTCCAATTTCCAGTGTCCATGTTTCTTTACGATGGAGGGTATGAACACACAGGGTACAAGAAATACCTCAGAGAGCGAACTTAGGCATGGAATAGACAGAAATCTCACCTTCATTTTGTTAGAGGTGATGGAGGACAAAATCTGGGCTCCCGAAGCCACATAGGAACCAAAAAGAGATGCACTGTATTGGGACTGGTGTATAATCCTCTATATTTAAAAATACACACATTCATCTGTCTCAGAAAAAATACATTTTTTCGTTGCTGGCCTCCAGCCATAGCTTTTGATTTCTTGGAATCTATAGATCTAGCTAAGAAATGTCAAAGGGGGATGGGGTGTCAGCACAAGAATGGCAGTGATTTCTACAAGGCAAGGAGAGAAACCTATGAATAACTTCTACAGACCAGGAATTTTATTATTTATGGCTAATCTATACAGTGATGCTTTAAATGCTTCAGTAACCACTCTTGGTGTAATTGTTGAAGCAATATGCAGATGTTTAGACCCTCAAGACTGGATCCCACCCTCACCTGGCTATTTTTGCCAATTTCCAATTGTAAACCTATGTGTCTTAAAAAGAGTAGCAACCACTCTTCTAACCAGGACAGTTTTTGCTGTGTAACTTCTCAAGTCAGAGATCTGTGCTACACTAAGAATCTTTGCTGGGAGCAAAGCTGTGATTGAAGCAGCATTTAAAGTGTTTGAAAACACACTGTCCTGGGGTTATACCTGGGAGTGCTGTTGATTTTAACTTTGATTTAGTTAGCATGATTCCTGACATCAGTGTAATGTTGTCTGTTTGGGTTTTTTGTTTTATTTGTGTTTGGGTTTTTTTCCCGTAGGTTGGCTGGATTAACTGGCTCTCATTCAGAGGGAACTTGGCAGAACTATTTTGCTTTTGTTGAACCTCTCTACAGCACATCATAAAGATTTCCTAGGTCCAGAAGCTGCAGAAAAGACAACTGAGCAGCAGAAAAATGTGACTCGGAGAAGACACTTCAAGCCTTCTGATGATAAATTTTCTGCTGATCACTTCTAATTTGAATATGTAATTGAAGCATGCATAAAAGTTAACCTGACAGGGAAAAGCACCTTCTCATTAATTAGAACTGCCAAAAAAAAAGCAGTCACCTGAAGCTTCAAAATGAGTGCTCCACTAATTCCAAACAAGTCATGTTATTCACAGCTTCAGGACAACCACAGTGAAGTAAGAAACAATAATGAAAGCATAGTGAATGTTGGGGATACTAATGCCAACCAAATTGTAACAAAAGTTAGAACCACTGATGGGGATGTTAAGAAACATGATTTGACAGATGAGAGTGGGAATATATACTCTGGAAGAACAGAGAAACTTACTCATCTGCCTGCAGAGCAGAATAAACTTCCGACCTTCAAAGACTCTCGGACCTGTCATACCAATGTACAGGAAAGTAAGCTGCCCTCCACCACAAGCAGGGAAATGGGGAAAGACTGTAGGACCAGTGAAGCTAAGGATATAGCAAGGCATATCAGGATTAGTCGAGGACAAAGTCTGTCCAATTTAAAAAGTAGCACAAATGACGCCAACCTGGAGGTTGTCTCCAAAGGTGATGTTGACTTCACCCAGAACTTTCCTAAGGGAAAAATGTCCAGGACTGTGGAAGTGGAGAGAATAAAAAGGCTTTCTTTGGGAAGACCAAGTAAATTCTCTCCTCAGCCTGAAACATTTGCAAAAGACTGCGTTGGCCGCGTGTCATGTAAACGTCTGCTCTCTGCATCATTGGACTCCATTGACAGGTCTCACCACTTGGTAGGAAGCACAGAGAAATCACAGAAAACATCCACGGATCATTTTCTTGGGATGGTGTTTCGTCCACTTGACAATACCTCAGAGGAAAATACTGTATTTTATTCCAAACCATCTACCTCAGGGAACAAGAAAACAAGTAAACCAGAAAATGTACCAAATGTTAGTGTTGAAAGCACACTGCAAACTCATTCTCAACATTCTCAACATTCAGCTGTTAAACTCAATGAGATTTCTAGTAAATCAGAAGCACAATTAGGTCAGGGTGAGAAAAGTAAAAAACTGGAGCTTAGGACTGCACCATCTCTACAATATAAAAATACATGTCCACAAAAGATAGAGAGAATTATGCTGGTAGAGTTCCTGGGGTGTCCAAGACCTGAAAATACAGCAGTGCAGGAACAGAAAAGCTCTGGGTCTGACACGTCAAAATTTCAAGTATCCCATTTCCAAGACACCTGTAATAAAGTAGAGGACCCATTTTCAAGCCAGGTAGTAACTCATCTTGATGATAAATTGCAAAGTGGTAACATCACCATCAGTGGGGAAGGAAGAGGAAGCAATGACAGTGATAGCAGGTCAACCAGCCAGACTGGTGAGGAATATTTTACTGATGAAGAAATGGAAACAATATTTCCACTCACCTGCAGTGGTAAATCCAGCATCAAAGTGACACCTAGAAAAAACAAAAATTTGCATGAAGCTGACACAGGTTGTGCTGAAACAGTTGGTGAACAGATATCTCCAATACATAATAGTAATCCACCTGACAGCAAACCCTTGAAAGTTAATGAGAATAAACTGATGCTAGTCAAAGAAAGCACTGAGGATGCTGTTGTGCCTGCTTCTGATCCCTCAGATCATCACAGAGTGCGCAGTGCAGAGACAGTATCAAACCAACAACCTGACAGTCACAGCAGTGATGTGGAAACCTCAAGTGTTTCAGTTTCAAGTAAAGAAACAGCTAATGTACAGAAACATCCTCCAGAGGAAGCACCAGAGAGCTGTAACATTCCAACAAAGGCTGATGTCTTTTTATGTGTCCCAACTCCTGTACGCCCGGTGGCAACGCTGGATGTTAATGGTCAGCCCACGCTATCAAACAGTAATTCGAAGGACCCTTGTGTGCTTCATGATGACAAACTGTCACCCTCCTCAGTGCTACCTCCCATTGACAGCACACAGTTGCTAAACATATCCCCTAAAGTGCCTATCAAGACTGCTTGCAGCAGCGCCATCCCAAAACCTATCCTGGTCCACCCCAAGGGCTCCCTCACAGATAAGGCCGGTGTGGACAGTGACTGCAGTGAAAAGCTGGAAGAAGGCATTGAGATGAAACCTGCCATACCCCGGCCCAAACCTGTGAGACCTAAAATCATCACGTACATTAGGAGAAACCCTCGCTCGATAGAGCAGCTTGACCCTTTGTTCGCACCTGCAGGGCTGCCCTTCGACGGCCCCGCGTGCAGCGTGCCCATCTCTGCAGAACAGAAGGCCTCCAACGGAGGGGAGGCGAAGCCCGCCAGCATCCTATACGACAAATTTAAACCTGACCTCCAGAAGCCAAGGCTCTTTGGTTCTGGACTAGTGGTGTCAGGAATTAGGCCCCCAGGTCATCACTTCAGTCCGATGAGCGAGAAGTTTCTGCAGGAGGTAAGTTTCTGCAGCTTAGACAGCTGCTTTTGTGTGCCAAGTGATGATCATTTGCTTATTTGCTGCTGCCAGAAGTTAGTTCTCAAACCTCAAATAAGAAATAATTCCTAAAACAATGTGGGTCATTAGAAATGAATTTACCTAACTGTTTCTGATAGTGACCCTGTTGTGATATTTTAGCTGTGACTGGAAATTTTCACTGTGCTCTTCCAGTATTTTCCAGCAAATTGGTCACCTGCTAGTATTACAAATAGAGATGTTTAGAAAGAAAAAGACATGCTGAATTGAATAAATGAATTTTTTTTTTGGTTTGCTTCCCAAAGAATAGCTTTGGGAAATGATTGTAATTTGCCCATAGAGACTTTTCCTTCCTAATGGGAAAGTTGGCAGGTTTTTGTAGACAGAGCACTAGAGGTGTAAACTAATTCCATTCTGTTTAGCTGCATTGAAACCTGGGGACTATCGGAGGTCTTTTTGGATTATACGTATCATACAAAAGAAGATTTACTTTTAACTAATTTTAATGCTGTTTCTTACACTGACTTGCACCTCAAATAAGATTGCTTCTTTCCCCCGGAAAGCCATCCTGAGCAGCCAGAATGTGATGGAAATCCCTCTGGATGCCTTTGGCTCCAGATGTCTCATTGTGTTTCTCCCTTGCTAAGCTGGGCAGGAGCCTTGGTTTCCTGAAATCCCTGCTGAGGTGAGCGCAGTGGAGGAAGGATGAGCGTGCTTGGTAGGTGGGGAAAGGACAGGGAAGAGCAAGCTGCATTCGCATCTGTCATGTGCTCTTGCATCCACTTCTTGGGACCTGTGGTAGTTCAACAACAAAGCTTTTCATATGAACACTGAAGATAACACAAGTGATTTTATTTGAATGAGTCTTTATAAAAGGGCTATGTTTTTTTGCTCTGTGTCTTGTGGTGTTATTTTATTGTCTTCCTCATTCTACATACAGTATTGATCCAAGGAACAGCATTAAAACAACAAATTTAGTGACAGTGTTGGTAGTCAAAAGCTGGCAAATACCCAAATTAAGATACTGTGCATGAGTGTAGATTGACCCTTATGGCATATTAACCAAAAACCTACTGAAGTGTGCAAGGATTATAGTAATTTCTCATCACAAACATGGAAAGACAGGGCCTGCTGTCCTTTTTCCTCTAACATCAGTTTTCAGCTCTGTCTCTTATATTTTATGTCCAGAGAATGAATTACTAAAGTCTTTGGGAGCTTATCTATTCCAGCCACCATTAGTATATCTTCACAATCGCCTTGTAAGGTGAGGGGAAATTACTAGGTTATTACTGTTTAATGCATGACAATGGAAATGAAAGCCAAAATGACCCCTACTGTGCACTGGCTGTTTGATTGTTTATAGGGTGGCATGACCCTCTGAAGACCACAGGTGTCTATGACAGTTGGAGTTCAGATAATCAGGCAGGATCAGCAGACACATCTGTGAACAAAGGACAGAGTTCTGTGCACTGCATGAGAAAGACTCAGGTTGTGGCAAGCCTGCAGCACGCTTTTCTCTAGACTAGGGTTAGAAGTAGGACACCTATGGGCTGGAGAGGATCCAAAGCATCTCACCCTGTTCCTCCAAGAAATATGACTTTTGGTGGGTATTTCAATGAGGGAAAATCTGAACGCAAGCAAGCTGCTTCTTCAGAGAAGCTGGATTGACTGGAGAAGAGGCTGAGAAGAAAAAGTCCAACTGCAGTTTGCATTATGAGTTTGCATTAGCCCAGGAGTCAGGAGCTGATAGCAGAAGGTGGAATTTGCTTTCTTGGACTGCCACCCTAAAAGAAATAACCTGGCTGTCCTGCCAGCTGGTGGAATACAAAGGGGCCTGATTTGGCTCCATATGGATGAGGAGAAAGGAAAATGATCAATCCATGGAGGTGAACAGATGCTTAGAAGAGCAGCTGGGCACAGTATGGGTTCATAGCAGATGAGTGGTGTGTAATCTGAAAGAAACCAATTAGGATGCATTGAGAAAGATCAAAATCAGTGTGCTGAAGGGAGAGTGTTGAAGACTCAGAGGTTTTAGAGACAAGGACACTCTGGCTTCATGGCCACTGTCTTGGTTGGAGAAAAAAGTCCCAGACTGACCTATTTCACACATCCAGTATGGTCTTTGGACAGCTTTGATTAGCATTTTGTAGCTCCTTATATAGCTGTGATAGTGTTAATAGCTGTAAAGAGTCAAACCTGTCATCTCGAAGCATCATTCACCCAAGTGGTAGGAACAATTAAATATCCCTCTGGGTGCCAGGAGCTAGAAGAAATAGGAAGGTGCTGTCTCAGAAGACTCCAAGAAAAGGCCTGGAGCACTCTATGAGAAAGACTCGAGGGCTGCCTCTGTGCAGTGAGAAGCCTGCAGGGCTCCTTGAGCTGCCTGTGCCAAAGCCCACTTAAGGGCAGCTCAGACAAAAATCCCAACTCCAGCAGGAAGGCAGTCCTGCTGTGCTGAGGGGCTGGGTCCATAGCGGAATGGAGCTAAGGCTGAATGGGCAGCCTTGCCTGTGGAATTGGCAGCTCCCCCAGTGCTTTTCTTCAGAGTGTTGGCAGAGTGTGTAGATAGATCTTTCATGCCCATCTTCATCAAAAAAGAAAAAAATAAAAAGAAAAGAAAACCTCTCAAGGTGAAATGCAAAATGCTTAAGAAAACCAGTCGTTGTTCAGAGCAGGTCACTGACATCCTTCATCACAACATGGGCTCCTCATCTCATTGTGGACCTCACCTTCTTCTAGTCAGCACCAGTGGGTGTTTGTGGGCACTTAGTGCTCCCAGTTGCCTCCGTGAGAAGTTACAGGGCAAATTGTGGGACACAAAGACTGTAGCTGTCCTAGTGAACGGAACAGTGGAATGACATGGCCTCCAAGGCTCAGGCGAGGTTGTCTGTACTGCTGGACTGGGAGCATGCTGTCCAGCTCAGGATCCAGCTCTGCCAGAGCGTGCTCACCCAGAGGCTGCTTCCAAAGACCAGCATGGATCAGCCTGGTCTGCAGAGTGAGAGTTTACCTGTACAGATACAGTCTGTGTCCTGTCAGAGAGTGGTCGCTGGCCACTTTATTCACTATTTTATGGCTGCTGCCAAGACCCCTGATCTGATGAGGGTCTGTAAGGAGGTCTGCTGATCACCAGCTCTCCTGCCTGTCTCACCAAGTCTCTTCCTGCCCCATTCAGCCACCTCTTTGGGTCTGTTCCCCAGCACAGACATCTTTGTGCTCCAGAGAGGATGGACTAAAGTCTGTTGAAACAAAAAGTTTGCTGAGGTAAAAAGGAGTAGAGGAGTTGTTTTATATATACATATTTAAACCAAAAAAATTCTCCCCTTGATCCTGTTATTTGAACTGCCTGAACTGATGTTGCCAGCTCTTTTCCCAAAGAGTTGCCTGAAGCAGGCACTTGACAAGCAACTTCTTCCTTGAGGTATTAATATTTGATGATGTTATAAACAAAGTAACATGAAGGAAAGTGCTGGGCATCCGCACCTGCTGGCCATGCTGCCAGCTCTGCTTGGGAATACCCAGCCTGTGGAAATTCCTGTATGCTCAAGGTATTTGTTGCAGACTTTCTAGCTCATTCTAACGAATTCATTAATGACTGTGTAGGGAATGAGCAGACATCCCCACAGAAGAAAACTCTGGGCTGACCTTCTTAGTGGACAGGCTGCAACAGATCATTTCCCTAATAATCTTTCATACAAAAATGTAGTGTGGGGTGCTAACAGGGATCATATTAATCCATATCTTTCTGAAGAGCTTTAAAATGGCAATAATTTTATACAATTCTATTGAGACCAGTTGAATTTCACACTTCATGAATTCACAGTTAAATAGAAAGGAAGAAATAATAAATCTTCATAGCAAGTTTATGTCTTCCAAAACTGGGATCTTCAAAAAATAGTGTCTAATTCTTGAGAGATATTTGGGCAAATTCAGCTGGACTTGATTATCTTAAGGGTCTTTTCAAATCTAGATGATTCTATTCTAAGTCCTTCTCACTTCTTTCAGCTTGAGAAGATGTTTTATGCTTGTGATTGGTTGGTTTTGTGTCCATGTTTGTTGCCCTTCTCTGTTAGTCCTAGCATACTGTCAATGAAGAAAAAAAAACGGGGTGAAAGAAGGTTTGAATAAACTAAGCCAGTTTATAAAAAATGCATATTTTCTATATTTAAAGATTTTCTCTTTTCCATTTACTGAAATATGTGGCATTGGTGTTTTATTTAAATATGAAATAATAGTATGCATAGTATAATCTGATAGAAATAAATTTATCAGGGAGAGAGAAGGTAACTGAGGCTTGTCCAGAAAAACAATCTCATATCTAGCAGTTGAAAGTAAGAAGCCAGTTGTCTGCAGTCCAAGCCTAGAGAGTCACATATACAGTAAAAAACTGCATCCTAACTTGTAAAAATAGGTCATAGGAGTATAATAAAAAAGGAAACAGAAATATCTAATGGCAGGAAATAGGACTGCAAACAGAGGAAAAAATATAGGGCAAAACTATAAAGCTCAGTGTTTGTTGCATCAGCCCTCCTAGTTCCTGTGCAAAGGCCTCAAAGATTCTGTATTTCATAGTTTAAGGCCAATCTTGTCTCTTAGCATATTAAAGATTTGCTAAATTAGGATTAAAGCTCTTGAAGGAGCTAGGATCAAAGCTTTTATAGCCAATGTTGAAGCGCATATTCTAATGCTTATAATTGCTAAATAGAAATTGATTTGGCATATTATATGCATCATAACTTTGAGCAGAGTTAATTAATTGGCAGTTACATTTCTTCCTAGGTAGCCTGTGGCACTTTTTGATTAATTTTTAAACAAATTTAGTTCAAATTTCCTATTTCCTATGCTTTTTTTCTCTTTTCCCATGGCCTAAATGGGATGACTGAAAAAATATTCATAGGTCCTTTCTACATTATGATGATACCGCATTTTATAAGAAAATGGTGAAGAAGTTGGACTCTTCTCAGAAGAACCAACAGTTCTTTGCAAATGTGAGAGATGAAAGCTCTGCACTCTTGTCCTGAGTCGCGAAGCAGCACAGAAAGGTGGGAGTCAGAGCCCAGCCTGAGTGTACGAAGGTGCAAGGGCTGAATCACGGAACCAGGTCATTCCTCGACTGCAAGTTCAGTGCTATGAGCCAGTTTGCTGGGAATACTTCCAGCTGGGGACTTATTCTGCTGTCCTTACAGTAAATGCCCGTTAAAATATTGAGAGGTTTGTCACTGATTTTAACAAAGCAGCATCTATTTGTGACAAATAGTAAACGTTTCACATTTGCAAATCTGATCTTTTTTTCTCCAATTCACGTGGGCAGATGGGTTTTATAGCTCTGATTTGGAATATTCAACAGGCCTCTGAAAACGTAAGTTAGAGAAGGGTGCTCACGTCCACAACCAGCTCTCTTTCCAGGAACGAGAGGGGCACAGATCACAATGAACATTTTGCAGTGAGAACATACTGGGGGTCCTTTTGTCTCACAGAAATTATTTGGCAGTACAATTTCTCTGCTAAAATGTACTTAAAACACCTCCAGTTTTATTTTTAGCTATCTAAGTTAAAACCAACTTCTCCCAGAACCGTGTCCTGGTAAGAATATTTTAAATAACTTACAATAAAAATTCCACTTAGACACTCTCTTGGTGTATCTACCTCTGTAAATAATATAACCTTTTGTGGCTTAACAGTCACCTTCGTTTTCACTATTTGAAGGTCTTCTATTTGTCTGTTTTCTTATGGGGAAGGCATCAATTTTTTATTTGGGTGCAGTTGCATATTGAGAGTGTAGTATACATATTTTTAAAGAGCAATTCATACAGTAAGACCATAACTTCCTGAAAGTTTACAGTGCTCTGAAGACCAGATTCACACGGAGGCAAATTTAGCCTTTATAAGCAGTCTGGAGCTCCCTATTGTCTGGGTTTGTTCATTCATTGCGTAATACCTGTGTCAATGATTTTTCTGTAGGTTGGGGAAAGGCCTGCGAAAGATGAGTTTTGCCCTCCACCGTACACTCACTATGAGGTCCCACCGAGCTTTTATCGGTCTGCCATGATACTGAAGCCACAGCTAGGACTGGGTGCAGTGTCCAGGTTGCCGTCTGCCAAGAGCCGGATTCTCATTGCGAGTCAAAGGTCCTCAGGTAGTTGTCTCCATCAGCAAGGAGAAATAACAAGTGCTCCCAGCCTCTACCATCCTGATGCTTCAGGTAAAGTATGAGCTTTCTTTCCTTTCCCTTTACTGTAGTCACCAATAAGATACCTTTTTTTGAGACAGAAAAATCACAAAATGAGCAGCATTTTGACCTGATGCTGCAAAGCTCCAACAGTACTCTTTGAGGTGTGTCTTTTTATCTTGCAGCAAGGCTGACTAGGGAGTCTGGGGCTTGTGCAACGGTTGTTTAGCCAAAGAAAGAGAATAGTTTTCAATAATAATTCTCATTTTTCACCTTTTTATCTTCGTCCGCCTTGTAAATGCCTGAAAAATCTTTGGTTTTGTTCTGGGGAAGATAATGGGACATTTTCTTCCATCATGGAGACCCCACCATTCAGTCTGGATTTGACATTCCCCACCGTGTTGTGCTCTGAAAACCTGGGCAGCATTCAAATGTGCCAGCAGAGATCTTGATTCTCTAAAGGCCTGGTATACACTTCTTTGGAGACAGCACTTCTAATACCTTTTTCTTCCCAGATACTGCCCAGCTTAGCATGACCCTGGGCAGAATTACAGGGCAAGGAAAAGCACAGGAAGAGCTGGAAGGAGAAGTGTACAATGCCACAAGAAAGAGACAGTAATTACTTCTACAGGACACTCCTTGGTAGCCTGGAAAAGCGTGGAGGTTTTAACAATGCACATTTAAACAGGGGCATGTTCAGAGACAACTGAAAATCAGTCATTGCCAGAGTGAAATGTAGCAGCTGTTTAACAGCCTAGAACTCTGCAGAGATTTTTAAAAATGGTCATAAGGGCTAAAGTTAATGAATGACTTAAGATCATATGATCCCTCCTTTTGCCGAGGATAGGATTCCTTCTGATGTATGCTTATTAAACCTGTTCATGAAAAACTATTTATAAAAACATTCAATATGAGATCTTGGAGCCTCTGAAAGCAGGACTGCTCCAATGCATTACCTTTTTAGAGTTAAAAGTGTTCCCTAGTGTTTTTCCTAATCCCCTTTATTACGATTTGCTTCCTCTTTCATCTGGAGTAGCTGCAGGGTCTCTTCCTCTTTGGAGGTATTTGAAAACTGTTACCCTCTCTCCCCAGCATCCATTTCTCCATACTAAGAAGGAGGAAAAATTTAGAAAAATTTAGAAATGCACCAGGGTGCCTTGACTTCACCCTGAGAGGACAGTCTCAGTCAGTAATACAGGTTGATAGGATTTGGGGGTTATCGGAAAATCAAAGTTCTCTGTAACACAGTGCCTCTTGCCAGTATCCTTTACTATCTGACCCTGCATCTGGAGTTTATCTGTGCTGATACCATTAGCAGAAGCTGACCAAACTCAGCTGTGTGTGACTTCTGAGACACCCCAAGACTGCAGGCTGGGTAGTAAATACTGTTTCAGCCCTGTGACTTGAGTTCAGTCAGCACTGAGCGTGGGAATACAGGTGCAGAGAGTAATTGGATCATAATTTCCATTTAAATGAAACTGCAAGAGGCTGTGAGTTCAGGATATGAGTAGGGTAAGCCCTTGTGTGACAGAAACCAGTTTGGGAGATAGACATAAGAGAAAATGCAAACAGGACCTGTTACAAAATATCTGGTCTTTTCTGGTCCTCAGAAATGGACATTGCCTTCATTTTTATGCATCCATCACCCATCTATTATCCACGATATCCTGCATTGCTGATGCTAGCAGACATGACTTTTCCTTAGCCACTTTTAATCCATACGGGAGCTTGTCTTGTATGTATTCATTTACTGTCTTCCTGTGTTATGTGACATTCTAAAATCTAAACAGGATCAGCTTATCAGTCCCATTTTTTGTCTGTAGTACTGCCTTTAAAAATGCCAGTGCATGAGAAGTGTACCTAAGTAAATTGCACTAGCTGTTACTGTGGTTCTATTCCACTAAAGCTGTATTTCCTAAAGTTTTCATATTTCTCATGGGGGTTTTTTGTTATTTTTTAAATTTTTAATTTTTTTTTTAATTACTGATTATTTTTTGGACCTTGTCTGCTTTGGAGGTCAAATTTAATTCATAACTCTCCCTAATTTCCTTCCTACCACTGTTATTTTGCTTGTTTCTCTCCAGTCTATTGAAACCTTGCTGTTTCAAAAGGGTATTAAAGATAACTCATGGTACTCCAATAATCTGTCTGTCATCTCTTTCAGGACCCCAAAATGTGTCTCATCTGGTCTTTGGGCTCTGACTGTTTTTATGGATTTTACATTACACAAGACTTGTTCTGGAGAGGTTGCTAATGTCTCTAGTTTTTCACTGTCCACCCCAGGACACATTGTTTTCACTTCTGGCATCTCACCTTCTATTTTCCTTGCAAGATGAAGAATGTGTCTCATTTTTCTGCAATACCTTACTCTGTTCAAAAGTGCTTTTCATTGCTCTCTTTTGGTTCAATACCTCCCTTACTTATCTTTATTCTACTTCTGATATCTTATGTTGGTTTCTTTACATTCATTTATTTTTGGTATTTTATTTCCCAATTATCCATTCAAGATTGTCTTATAATCACATTTTCCTTGACCAAAGCCTTTTTTCTTGTATGCTTCAAATGACTTAATCTTTCTCTCAGCAATGTATAACTTCATAGGTCAGCTTACCAGACTTCTTGTCTTTAATACTTCCTTTTAAGAAGAATGAATTGCTCATGAAAGAGGCTGATGTGACAGAAGATGAGACAAGACTGGTACAGGAATGCAGAGGCATCAGAGAACTGGTTCCTGTGCCTGTATCCACAGCAGAGCACAGATGCAGACCAGAGATGGGTTGCTGGTTGCCATGGAGGGGATGGGTGGGACAGCAATCCCTGGCATGCCAAAGCTGTTGGGGTGTTAATTAGAGGGGCTCATAGTAGGGTCAGGCACCTTTTAGCCATCTATGTTAAGGCACCCAACACCATTTTCAACCACTTTCCCTTAATTTGGCTGGTAGCTGTAGTATTATTTGCATTATATTTGGTCTGCATCACTGCTTTTGCGCTGCACTATTTGAAAAACGGGATTAAACACAGCTTTGATAGAGTCATATTGGCAAACATGAGCAAATGACATGCATGAACATATGGTCAGCATCCTGGATGCAGAGCCAGTAAGACTTGCTCTCGGAACTTGTGGGGTGTGAGAGCTTGGGTAACTGCGGCAAAAGCAGCTAGGGACTAAGGGGTATTTTTCTCTCAAGGATACCAGGCCTGCCTTCAAGATTGCTGATCAGCATCTCTTGCTGCTTGATCCTGAGCTTTTAATCCAGTTTCCAATCCTAGTGATTCCAGTCCTGCCCTGAGGTAATGGAAACAGAAAGATCTAGCCAGTCGCTGTCCCGTGACGAAGTGTGAGGTACTGCGGAGGCTTTTAAACTGAAATCGCCGTGGCGCAGTATCGAGGACTGCAGCAGTGCCTCATAATGAGGATTTTATTCCCCTTTGCCATACCATTCATATTGCAGCAGTCTGGTTAAGCAGCACTGATAAGCTGAGTGGTTTGGCCCATGTATAATACTAATCCTCATAAAACTGACTCTGAAGTAATTGGTAATTAAATCCCTGAACTGCTGTGATGGACTGCAAGTATTATAAGTACATTAAGGGTTTTGTTAGTTTTACGTTATGCCAAGTAGAAAGTAAAATAATGATGAGTGTTCCCTCAAGTGTGATCCCTAAGTGTGATGCTTAAAGTGTGGCTGGACCAGTGATCCTTCTTCATCAGTAGGATATAGAATATGTGGTGGCATTAGCTGCAAATTCCTTATTAAGCAGTGCTGCTCCTTCAGTGGTCCTTTGCCTCAGATGGGTCAGACAGGCAGCCTGACTGTAAGAAAAAGCATTCTGCAAAGTAGGTAAAATAGGAAGTCATTGAACTATGATATACTTAAAGGTGCCATAGAGTCTCTGAAAGCTTAACATTTGTTTATTTTATGTAAATAGACTCTGCTCTTTCCATGGGAAACTTGTAATTCAAAACAAGCAATGAAGGATACTGTGTCTATAACATGTAAAATATTAATATGTTTTCCTTGGTTATAAAGACTTCTTGAAGCAAGTGTGTTAGGATTTGCATTCATTAGCTGATTATTTTGATGGAATTAATGTCTGATTTTGAAAAGTATAACAGAGATCTCATCGTTAAAACTTCACTTTAATTATGCTCATTAATTTAACTTAATTCTACGTTTTTCAGTAGTGTTTAGGGTATTTTTCCCAAAGAGTGAGTTAATGAAATGTTACTTCCTTATCACCTCTCTGTGTATCAAACTTGTCAGTCCCGAGGGTCTAGCTGCTCCTCTCATTTCTAAGCAAGTCAACTTTCGTTAAAGATAGAATTTACCCATAAACCAGGACAGCAATATTTCTCATTACTCAGACAGACACATATATATACATTTATTTGTGTCTTTGCATATGTATAATGTATTTCATCTTGAATTCCACAATATGTCTACAGCCCTCTCCCAGCAGGAAAGCTTTATTTTCATGTTTATTCTCAGAAATAAACAATCTATTAATGACCTATTTATTGAACATGTAAATTAGATTTGATGATAGAACAGAGGTTTTGAGGTTTCTTCCTGAAATGGTGCCTTACTGCTGCTCCACCTCTGTCTGTACCTGTAGTCTAGGGTACTTGGATTTGAACTGGCAAGCTTCTTAACTGTTTAAGGAAAGAGGGGACAAGGGCAATAGTTCAGAGAGGAAAATATTCTCTGTCCTCCACTAATCTGCAGAGTTTTCAGTTGGCACTCTCTGTTTTCTTTGAGAGAGCAATCTGACTGTACTTCATTTGAAAAAAAATAAGTTTCAAAGGGACACAGACATTTCCTCATGAGATTTTTTAAGGACATTGTCATCATACTTGGGACATAGCCATCTGCCACCTCTCTGCTCCAGTTACTGTGTCTTCAAGGAACTAAACCCCATCATAAAAGAAGGGTTGTCTATATGACACTTGTACCAAGCTGTCATTCATATGAACAGTATGTGGAACAATCTGGGTGTATGAGCAGTCAAATACTTCCTACCCTGCCTCCTTCCTGGTGAGAGCCAAGCGTTGTCTCTGGGTGGACATCCACAGCCCTTCTGAGCAGCCAGTGAGCAGCAGCTGGGCAGATGAGATGCAGCTCCAGTGCAGAGAATTGTTCTGGCTGTCTGTGGAAAATGCAATGAGTGAGTCTCATGCACGGCTGATTCCTGTGCTGCAACTTTTCGAGGGATGCTGCTGCTTTTCACATTAGCTGCCAAGTGAACACAGACATTTACAGCTTGAATGAATTGTGAGATGACGAGTTCTTGGGGTGTTGAGAATGTGCTAAGCAGCCTTGGTTTGCCTGGGAGCTGGGAAGGCACAGAGCAGCTTTTGGTGCTTTCAAATCTGAATCCTGAGGGAATGAGCATTTACAACCATATGATGGTGGACTGACCCATCAGAAATTAATCAATGTTCAGCAGTGAAAACTGTTTGGCCTTTGGAACTGAACTGTCCCAGGCTTGACAGTATTTGGATGGGAGACCATCAGGGCAGCTGGGCTCACTGCTCACCTGCTCACTGCTGTTTAGGTGTGAATCGTTAAAGCCTCTCTTTTAAAGGCCCCTTCCTCAGTTCTTCTTCAGAGAGAAGTTGTTATGTCTATACGGGGAAACCACAAAGGTAGTGGCAACAGAACAGGTTTCTCACTTGTGTGATTTGTTTGTAATCTGCAAAGACACCAGTGTTTAACTCTGAGCTGGGTTAACTTAGCTGGTATTATCTCTGACTGATGCAGTGACATTGGAGATAAGTTCTTTGCCCCAGAACCCCCAGTATGAAATGAGAATAGTGATGTTTAGAGCATCAGAATGTGAGACAAAATGACATCTAATGATTAAAGTTTTAATAGAAATGCTGGTAAAAAAATTTTTTTTTAAAGGGAGAGCAAAGATAACCCAAAAACCCTACCACCAGATAACAAAGACTTGCCAAGGATCCCTGAATTATGGAGTTTTGAAGTCTTGAACTGCTGCTCTTTTTCATAAGAACATATCTGTATAACGCATTTCTTTAATTTTTCATTCATTTCAGCTGAAACATATTTCAGATTTCACAGAGAAGTTACATGAAAGTTCTTGTAAGAAGCTTCTTACCCGTGCATGAAGATGCAATTCTTGTGCAGTGGGGATGCATAAGAAGTGAAGTTCAGACTTTCATTAAGTCTCCCCAGGCACATCTAGTTTGCGTCAATCAGTCCCTACCTCAAAATGTTTTTATGTTTCTGGATGGGAACAGCTTGAAGTGTCATAGAAAATCACTTGTGTGCATACAGACAACAATACTTAATTCTATAAATTAGCTTCAGGCAGTGAGAAAACTGGAAAGATTTTTAAGCTTATTTTGGCACATTTTTGTTAAAATAAAAGCTGCTCATTAAAATAACTTTTGTTTTGAACTCCCAGACCTTGTTTGCAGGAGTGCTTCCATACTTTTAAGAAACAGAAATAAAGCAAAAACCATGCATGAGAAAACTTGATGGTATTTAGAACAGAAAGTGCATACAATAGGCTGATGTCTCATGTATTTTAATGAGAAAGAAGACACAAAATTACTTAGCTTTAAGGATTTGAATGCATCCCTAATGACGATAATGTCCTGCCCCCAGGTCCTCATGGTAAAGAAGAACTGGATTACAAAGAGAAGTGGAAAATAGTTTAAGGATGATGATGAGTTCAAGATGCAAAATGTTGTTAGTTCAGGGGGAATTTGAATTGAAGTAATAAACTAGAAACACACACAAAAGTGTGAGAAAGAAAACCACTGAATCTTCTGCCCAAGTCTGGAAGAATGACTTTGAAGAAAAGGTAAAGATGGCTGAGCAGTTTGTCACCAAAAACCTTTTGGTTTTAAGGAAATTCTTCTTCTTGAGTGACACTTGTGGTGCTTGGTCATGGACTGCAGAGAACAGTTAGTCTGGGGACTTGGTGTGGGCATCCCTGTGGTTGAGCTGGGGACCTGGGAGTCTCAGGTGAACCACACTGCCCTAGGGCAAGCACATTTGAAAAGCTTTTTGAATAAAGCCATTTCTAACTTTATCCCACTGCCCCAGTGGAATTTCCCCTGTTTTGTTGCAGGAGGTCTGTGATATTTATAGTTTGTTGCTGTAAAATGGAAATATCTCTCCCTCCACCTCAATTTTCAGAGATGCTTAAGAAAAAGAAATCTCAGCTTATGTAATCCAAGTGCATTTTTTGGAAACCTGTAAAGCCCACGAGAGACAGCCCCATACCTTCTCCCTGCTGCCACTGACCTGGCAGGCTCCTTGCACGTACAGGTGCTTACCACGAGTACTTGTCTTGGCTTCTGATCTGGAGGGTGCTTGGGTTTGGTCCAGTCACTGATACAGCACATGGAATATTTTGCAGTGGGTAGGGAAGAAGTCCTGGCTTTGGAAGAAGTCTTGGTGCTTTGCAGGTAGCAATAAATCAGCTGTAATAGACCACTGTCAAAGCAACGCTGCTCAAACCTGGCAATAAACTGATGGTGACCACCACTGCTTATCTCTTCTTTGTGCTAATGTGCCTGTGCTGCCCTTCACCAGCTCCTGGAACCCATGGCTACCTCTGAGCCCCTCTTCACGATATCCAAATGAAGCCAGATTCAGGATTGTAGGCCAAAATTGACTCTGTGATGAAGAAAAGTGAATGGGGATTTTAGCAGTCTTCTATTACGTGCTGTTAATATCTGTTATTTTCCTTTGGGTTACTCTGCACAGCATGTACACCTCTGGACTGGCAAAGGTGCTGCAGACATCCATCTCCTTGAGTCTTAATAAAGGGCTCAGCCTGGGAAAAGTGGGTACAAAAACGCATTTTTAAGAGCCCAGAGTACATAATTTTGTTTCATTTGTAGAGCAAGGAGCATTTTTTTATGTCTTTACAGGAATGTGTTTTATAGGAGAACAAAACTCTTTTTAGCTTGGTGTTCCACATATTTCTATTTCAAAAGGAAAGGCTTAGTTATGTTAAACAAAGCTTAGCATTAGTATTGTGATGAGGTACACAAGTATCTTTCAAAATCCCCATAACATCTTTCTGCTCAAAGGAGTTAGTCTTGTTTTCTCTAAAGTCTTCTCAAAGTGAAATGCTTCATTAAAATTAATAAGGCTGTGACCTACATAGTTTACAAAAGAACTAAATACTGTAATAATATGACCATATTCTTACTGTGGAGTTAATTTGTATTTTTCTTTATATTACGAATGTTGACTTCTTCCTTTGAAGTTTGTGTCAGGCTAGTGTGCAAATAGTGGTCACTGAATAAGAATGGAAAAAGGGTGACTTTGTGGCCTTTTCTGGCAGAATGTGTTGACAGTTTTTAATGCTTTCTTGTCTCCTATCCCACTGGTCCTGATTAAACAGTCTAGCATCAGTTTTTGGAGACTGTTGTTAATATTTTTTTAGAAAAATATGTATTTTTGCTGCTCAGGATTCCACAGGGAACAGGCATCTGTTATTCTCAAATCTAGGAAGAAAAGCTCTGTCCAAATGTATGTACACTTGAGGTCTGGAGTCACTTGGTATCCAGACCTTCCAACCAAAAGCAAGCTCTAATCTTTGGTTCTTGGCTCTGAAGGCAAGACTGCCATGATCATGGACCTTTGGCCTGAGAAGAAAAGGAGGAACATTTGTGAAACTATGTTCTGTATTCACCTGGAAAACTTTGCCTGAGCAAGAGCAGCAGGAGACAGGTTAGGACAGAAGCTGAAGACAGATGAGTGGTTAGTAACCACAGGCAGACATCACAGCTGAACCGCTGTTGTGGCCTAACTTCAGGTGTTACAAACCTGCTACCGGCAGGTGTCTGAGACTTGGTTGATGTCACTCACATGGGCTGATGGCTTAGCGAGGAGAAGTCCACCAGTGGAGATGGCCAGTGGTATGTAAGAAAAGTAGGACTTTACAGGTCATGTGCTTGTTCCCAGGCTGGGCACAAGAAAAGGGCATTTTCTTTTAGTGGAATTTGAAAGAAAAACTTCAAAGAAGTGTTTTCTTTGATTAAATACAAAGAAGTCCTGTGTCCTTGAAGAGGATTGTTGGTGTTCTACAGTAGTTCTCAAAATTGGAGGTTATACATACTGTGTTGGTCTCTTTCAGGTTTTTTTTTTTTAATTGGCACATAATAAATGTAAAATTAGAAAGTGATACAGCATTGAAGAAGATAACATTAAAAGAAATTCATAGCAGTGTTGAACTATGTTACTTTGCTGGAAGTTTGAGTTATGCCTCATGGGTACTTGGCATATTTCACCTTTTAAAAATGATTGTGACCGGCAATTGTTCCACTAAACTTTGTCTTTTCAGAGCAGCATACAGTAAGACATCACTGCAGTTTTATCAGCCATTAAAACTTGTATTCAGTCTTAATACTGCCTTTATGTAGCTGGGAGATACAGATAATGGACAGTGTCTTCCAGTTTGGTTTGTTTAACAAAACTGTCTTTCTTTTTCCTTCTTTCAGTTGATCTTAAGAAAGGATCGTGTCCAAGTGCTGCAAAATCCAATCTCCCCAAGCCCTGCCCGTCTGGACTTCGTCCCCCAGGTTATTCACGGTTGCCAGCAGCTAAGCTGGCTGCGTTTGGTTTTGTCAGGAGCTCAAGTGTGTCCTCTGTCTCCAGCAACCAGTCAAACGACAGCGCTCAGAGTGACCAGAGCAGGACAACTAACCGTAAGTCCCAAAAGTGCCCTTCTTTCTGGAGGGATATTAAACAGATGTGTTCCAGGATTGTCCAGACTGGAGTTTCTATCTAATTTAGGACTAATGAAATCTGTGCAGTACTCGCTAATCTCTTTTGTGCCACTGACTTTGGTTTGGTATCTTGATTTCCCAGTGAAATTTTAAAAAATTAGTAATAATTATTAAATATTAATAAACAATTATTAAAATCTATCAACTATTCAAAATATTAATAATAACAATTTAAGAATTTCAGCCCCTATTAATGAATAGGGGCTGAATGTGAAGGGGTTGTTTTCCCTGCTACAGAGAAAACCCCATTAAGAGTGAACCTGAGGCATTTTTTCTTGTACTGTGTTTTTACCTGGAATATCCCTTCTAACAATCTGAAAGAGTAAATAAACAGAGTGAACTGTATTTGGTAAGTAAATGGCAGCCAGTGCAGAAGAGGACAAATATTATCTAAAATAAGAGGTATAGTCTTTCTAATCTACTTTACTTCTGCTTCTTAATATTCAGAATAATAAACTTAGTTTAGAAAATTGAGCAAAACTGCCAGTGATATGAAAGGGATCAGGGCTGATATCATAGTACATCTACCAGACTTTGAATGATCCCATGGCGGAAATGTTGTTCCAAATCCTATTTTCTGTAAAGGCAGTTAATTTTATTAAGTACAAAATAATACCCACTGGATTGTGCAGTCCTCGGGGAGTGTGCGCATGCCCTGGGTTCGGAGAAGGAAGGGGGATTGAGGGATTTTCATGCCCATTTTTCTTTGAAGACTGGATTGAGCCTGAACTGTGTCAATATCAAAGCAAGAGGTATCAGCCCAGGAGGGGTGCAGACGGGCCACCAGGTGATAGTAGGCAGCCAAGGAGACAAGATGCTGCAGGCTCCTAAATATTTCACTGCTTGTATTAATTTGAAATTAATTAAAATAAATACAATTAATATAGTTCAAAACCCTAAGGATTTTCTCCTTACCCTTTACAGGGGGTGACTGAAATGCAAAAGGCTAATGTCAGCAGGGACTTTTAACTATTCCAGTGCCCCCAGACATGCTTGTATCTTGTTTTACTGTTGGACTGATCACTCGTTTTTGTTTATTTCCTGATGAACTTCACTTTGAGGTTAGTCAACCTCTTTTGCTTTGTGCTTTTACCTTACTTTTATGCCTTTGGAAAACTTTTTCTTTTATCTGGTGTTGAAATCTTTTAGTCTTTAGTTACATAAAACCTGTGTTAAGGATAGAATTACCTGATATTTGATTAGATCTAAACTACATTTCTGCAATTGTTGTTTAGCAATTTCAGGTGCGAATCTGAAAAAAATTACATCTATAGGTACAGCACTGTCCTTGAACACACTGGATTTATACAGGTTCATACAACTCTAAAAGCAAAATACTCCAAGCTGTCAAGTTTGAATCAATTGATTCATATTAAAAAAGCTGTGAAAGAAGCATTAGTAATCTCAGGTATAGGAATCTCAGGTATCTGATTCTTCAGTTCTCTTAAAAGAAGTTGATTTCATTTATATATTCTGGTGTATTTTTATATTATCTTTGTATATTAGGCCCATAAAAACTGAAACCATATTCCAATCACTGAAGGATGCAGAAGTATTTGGTTTCAGCTGACTCAGCTGAAGATGGTAGTGCTCTTTAATGTTGGGATGAGGATGTTGTGACCAGCTTGTGCATATTACAAGATCAGTTTTGATGGGTATGAAAATTACCCAGGGGAAGTGTCCTGCTTGTATGAATTCATGTAGAGATGAGCTCAGCCCATCACCTGATGAAAAACAGCATCTATAACTTTGCTCTTGCTGCCAAGTTAGGTAACTCATCTGAGCTGTTGTCTAGTTTCCCTCCACCACCATGTGAGAGAAAGAAAATGAGCCCCTCCCAAGGGTCATCTCTCTCACGTGGCTCCTGTTACACGCACAGCTGTCCAGCCCAGAAGTCTTTTACTTTTCTTTAGTTCCAAATGGATAGTGCTTCCTCCAGGACAAGGATGAGCGAAGGAGAAGGTGTGTTGCCAAGCAAGTGAGGGCACATCTGGTGTTTAGGGTGCCAGCCCTCAGTAAGTCATCACATGAGGTGACACCTAGCATCACCTGCTTGCTTTGGATTAAAGGCAACACAACTCCTGTTCATGGGGCACATAGAGGAAGAAAAAAAATGTTTCCTTACTGTTAATTTATTAACTTTCATAGAAATGTTATCTGTATGAAACTGTACCATTTGTTTCTATTTATTGTCTATGTGCCAGCAAGAGTTAAATTAGTTGCCCAGCGCCCAAGGAGCACAAATTAGTTGCTTTCCATTCTACTGCAGCTTATTTAACACAGAGCAGCAGTGCACTTCAAGATGCACAGAAAGGATGTAGGGGAGAAGTACTGTCTCAGGAATCTTAGCATGACATATTATTTCTTCCCTTCACTATCTGCTGGAAGAATGGTTTATTTAAATTAAATAAACGGCTGATTCTGTAGCTACTACCTGAGATCATGTCTTTGACTAAATCAGATTTCCTAGAGGGCAGGAAAAAGTTTTGCTGTTAATTTCCTAGCTCAGTAGGGTAGAAAATGCAAAATTATCTAGCTTTAGAAGTCTTCAAACACACATAACATAATTTTCTATTTAAGCAGCTTCTGTGTGTGTCAGGAAGACAGAAGTAGTTGATAACATCTTACAAGTGTGCATCTGTTATAAATAGAGGAGCTGCTACTGTTGTAAGTTGAGGAGCTCACCTCAAAATCATGACATATTTTAGGTTACTAAAAAGCCAATGACTATGGCTAGGTGAGAGGAAAACACTGGTTTTAGGGGACAGCGTTTTTGGGTAAACAGTGATTCTTTAAGGGGCCCTGGTGAGATCCTATTCTTGCTTTTCTCTCCTCTGCCAGATGTCTTGTGGTGCTAGTTCTTCACAAACACATTTCTTTTCAGAAGTCCCAACAAGTGTCTCTGTCTAGGGAGTAAAACCCACTTGTTTCGAGTAAGGAGATGTGATGTTTATGTTGAGGGGAAGTTTGTTAATGGAGCTGTGATGTGGCAGCTTTGTTCTTTACCAGATTTCCCCACTTCCTGTGACCCCTCTGGAAGCAGTAAGCCTGGATGTGCACGGAGCCTGTGCTGTGCTTCTTGGTTGACTTCCGTTGACTTAGTTGACTTGGTTGAAGGAGATACCTCGCATATTCAGATTGACTCAATTAAATGGATTTGAAGCAGTGGGACTATGCTCTTTTCCCACGGTGAGACAGGACAGACTGCTCAGCACTCACCTGCTTGTCCTCGGGTCTTTCCTGGAGTTTCATCCCAGGGCTATGGGTATAAGCCAGGCTGCTGTTTGCTGATAACATGCCAGTTGTGACAGTCTTGCCACCAGCTGCTACTCAGGATCAGTTGTAACAGGGCTCTGCTCCTATGAGATTTTGCCCAATTTTGTCTTGAGGCTGAAGGGGCAGCTCTAGTATCCACACTGCTCAGCATCTCACCAGCTTCTGTGGTAGGGAAGGGTCAAGCCAGGGCCACTAGTCTGTTTTGGCCATTTAAAATCCACTTCTTGCTGCCTATGTGTAATTCGTGGTTTGCACGCAGGGAAGCCAGGGTCTGTGAAGCTCATTCATGATGATGGTGGCACATAAGGCAGCTTCTCACCTTGCTGAAGGAGGTGGGCTGCAATGTCAGAAGCCGAAGACTACTCTATTTCAAAGCTGGGTTCTAGGGTGGATCAGGGGAGCCCACCATGGATCACTACTGGCTGTGCTGCCCTGCTCAAAATGAAATGGTTAAATGGTTCAAGGCGGTGAGCTCTTCATTCAGTACGGATGACAAGGGCAGTTGTGGTTGAACCAAACAACTCAGAGAAGTGGAGGCAGTGAGAGCTCACTGTACCAGTGGGGTTGGGGGGCTGTGGTGTGTCCATCCTTTGTTGCTACTAACGTTCCTCTCCACTCAGTGTGGAGCCTGCATCTCCCCCCCTGCCACTTCCACCCCTCTCATCCCGTGGTTTCCCACACCAGGACAGCTCTATACCGTAGGGCAGTGAGGCCCACGTGAGGTTTTCTGCTTGGGCAAAGCCACACGGCCTGACACCTATGGAACATCTGGGGAAGCCCAGGCTGAGGCTCAGCTCCAGGTCCTGCTATCAGTACTCCACAGATCTGTTCTGTGCCATGGATAGGTTTGTCCACTAATATTTTTGTTCAAGATTACCTGAAAAGTTCAAATTTAGCCCCAGCTCTGGTGTACTACTACTGAGGTTTTCTAAAATGCCTGATATTTTAAACCATTATTTTTATTTAGAAAAAGGGGGTTTTGTATGTCTAAAAACTTTTTTGCTTGTTTACGGTCTAAATTGACTCAAATTGAAAAATTGAGATGCTTCAGTCTAAGAATGAAAATATATTCTGCAAAATATGAGAAAAAGTGAATGACTAGAAAGTCATGTTAAGGTTGAAACCACTACAATTTGAAGTAGAGAGAAAGAATTGTGTAAAAATAAAGAAAAACTTCCAATTTAAACAACTTATAAAAAAATACCTAACTTTGGATATTTTCCCTTGGAATTTTAAATACACTATATGGAAGCTTTCCCTATGTCTGCCCTGATAAAATTTGCATGAGAGGTTCGCAGCATCCACCAAAGGACCACAGTTGTGGAATGTAGTTCCCAGTATTATCTTGTGATTCTGCAGTGAGGTAACATGATGTTCAGACTGTACCTTCTGTTTTACTGGTTTGAGGGGCTTAGAGTTCTCTCACTTGCATGTACCTGCATTTTGAGTGATTAGCTGAATGTCCTGCTCACATAATTAGCTTCATGTACTTCATCAGAATAGACTCTAACATGCTGTAAGTACCACGTGGGAAAGAGTTTGTCAGGCACTGTGGAAGAATTTGATGTGTGGAGGATTGGAAGAAGGATGAATTGTTTAGAATGAGTTAAGGTATGCCAACTGCTATGAGTTCAGGAAATGGAAGAATGTCAGTATAATATCGGGAAATACTTCATAGTCATAAGGTCTACTAGTCTCTTGAATAATCTTCCAAGTCAAGTGATGAAATCCCTGTTGCTTAAGTTCTTTAAATAGAACAATAGCATGGTGTTAGAGGCAATTCTTCTCTGTCGACGTGCTAGACTAAAAGACATAATGCTATTCAGTACCTACCCGCAGCTCTGAGTGCTGAAGCAATTTATTTTGAGACTGAACAAGAAAATGATGATGAAAATTTCAGAACTTGTTTTAGTATCTCATGACAGTTATTGTTTTGTTAAAAATTATAGAAAAATGAAACTGCCTGTTTTATTGAAATAAGCCTCCATGATCCTTTCTTCAATATGTATATTTCTTACTGGTTTTTGACCTTGCATTGCCTGGCCTTGCTAAATGTTGAATTTCCATTCTAACAAGCAAAAATGTCAAAGTGTCAGATTCAGGTGGGTGGAGAAATGAGGAAATTAAAGTGAGCACAGAAGCCTTGAATAGATGCCTAATTGCCTCCAAAATGGGTAGAATGTTCAAAATTGTCTCATGGTAGACAAGTATACCAATTGTTCTTAAATACATAAGTATTATGAAAATACAAAGAATTTACTGCATGAAAATTAATCCAAATCATATTTCTATGACTGATTTTCTGTTCAGTTTTCTACATGATAAATTCAGGGGTTTTTTCCCTTCTGATCTTGTTCTGATATTAATGCCTTGATGGAAGAATCACTTTATGCCATCTTTTCACTGTGAATAAGACTAAAATAGAACAGTATTAAGATTCTCATCTTTGTGGGGCGAAGCATCTGGAAAAGTGCAGTATGCCAGCCAGGAAGAGCAAGGGCTATAAGACATTTTAGCTGTCTTTACTTAGCAGCATTTACTTTTCATACTCCAGTTCCTAATGATGGGGGAAAAAAACCAAACATTCAAAGAATGACTTGGGGGTGTAGGCACAGAGGTTTCTCTCTGTTCGCAGAGCTTGAAACAACAGTGCTGAAGTGTAAGTTGTCTATTAATTCCAGGGGTTTTTAGACATGGTGCTTGCAATAATATTTTAAATGTGATAATGCTTTAAAAGTTTAGATAATGTTTTTGCTATCTCCATTGTTACCTCTTCCCCTGCCAATCAGAGCACACAGCAGAGGGGAGCAGTTCCACACTGGGAGGATCTTCACCACCTCTTGTAATGAATAAGTAGAGGCAGGAAGATCAAGCTGGTTTGGAAATGCAGAACTACTTTTATATGAAGATGCCAACCTGAAATATTTTAAAGGGTTTCAGATTTGCTGAGCTTAAGTTTGTCAAAACTGAAGAAATCCATGAAACTCTGAATTCTGCAAAGCTTGCTTTTTATGAGCAAAGAGCTGTTGAAAGAATTTTGCCAGGCTCTCATGCCAGCTCAGCTCGAGTGCTTAATCATCAAGTTTGTTATTGTTATAAAGTGCCATATAAAATCTGCGGTTTTAGCATAAGAAGTCCGGTCTGGGAGATTCTGTGTCTGTGTTCTAAAATTGTCCTAGTTCAGATCTGGCAAGTCTAGTTCCAGTTTTTGGCACTTATTTCTGTCTGGTTTTTAAAAAGTGGCTTGAATTATCCACCTCACTTTCCTGTCCGTAAAATGGGGCGGGAGAGTACAAATGTTTGCGCGTGTATTGGGTAACAGGACGACAGGGAAGAAACAGTGACAAATCCTCTTTCCTGGCCCATTTCCACACAGGATTATTTGGCTGATTATGTGCACCTAATTTAGTCATGGTGACTCTTAGTGTTTAATCTGCAGAGGGTAAAAAGTAGTTCAAACCACTTGCACACCAGGCTGCCAGACACCAGTTTCACTGGAGAAGGCAGTGCCTTGCCCCAGGATTAGATTATTCCCATTGCAGACACCCAAGGTGTCTCTGTCCTTTAATTCTATGGGAAGATGTTGATTCAATGATCAGTCTCGTGAATGTAGCTACTGTGGCAGCCTGCTTGGTGCCCTTATACTGGGAGGTTTCATCTGCCCCTTCTTTATTTTAAAGGCTGTCCTATGGCTGATTTTGTGCTTTCCTGGTCAACAGGAGATCATGATTACTTTATTTATGGCATTATGATGAACTTCATTAATTTGTTAGAAGGATACAAAGAAAGCAGTGAAGCCATTTCTGAAATTACTATTTTTTTTTCAATCTTTATATCACATTTTCTAAAACAGATCCTGAAGGGTATCCCCTCTCATAGGGATGTGAGAGAGACATGAGGAAGAAGGGAGCTGATGGTAGAGTGTGAATTTTACAGTCTGGGCAAAAGCCTCAGTCAGTCCAGAGGCAGTAATAGGCACAAGCACAACACTCATCTTTCTGGGCACACTCAGCACTTGGAACAGTGGCACTTAGAATGTCCTTTTGAAAATATGAAGACAAGCAGCAGCTGGAACGTGTCTGTCACATCCAAATTAAAACCCCTCTAAAGACCACAAAACTCTCTATAAATTGTCTCCTTTTCATACTCTGATCTTCCTATTCTATCTATTGAGGGGGGAAGTACTTGTTCAGAAGTGAACCCTGTGGGTATTCATTGAAATGGATTAATCTTTTAATTTAGCCCAGAGAAAAATTAAGGAATAAAGCTTTGAAGAAATGAGAGCTCATCTGTTTCTCTTTTTCTTTTTTTTTTTTTTTTCTAATTTTTTTCTTTTTTTTCTCTTGCCTTCTAATGGAATCACAGTTAAAATCTTCATAGTCTCCCACTAATGAAGTACGACCTTGCAGAACTTTCGAGAAACTTTCTGCTTCACCATGTCCCTCTCATGCATTTCATTTCAGTTTATGAATCAATATTTAAAAAGAGTTAATTCTGGATGTCTAGCTATGGGGCTTATCACTGGAGCATTCCATTAACTTCATATGCAGCTTTTGTGCTTTCTGAAATTCAAGCCTGTGGTAATCTAGACACATTCAACTACACAAAGATACATCTTCAAAAAGCACCACATATTACTTCTGGTTCCATTCTGCATTTGCTATTGTGTGTGAGGTTGAAGCCAGTGGGCACAGTGAGGCATTCTGGCTTTGAAATCTTCAAGTAAATCAAACAGTTGCCTGACTGAACCAATTACTGTCAGTGACAAAGATCATTACAGACTCTGTGATAACAGGCTTTCTTCCAAAGATAACTTTTTTTTCAAAAATAAGTATTAATTTAAAGATACAAGAAATTTGATATGGTAGTTAGGAGCCAACTTTGAGTCAGAGTGAGATGAAGAAAAATACTTGTGTCACAGTTTTGAGTTATGTGAATTTTGAAAGGATTTTTTAAAATTATGTTTTCCCTTGAGTGATTTCTGCTTAGGGTCAGCGAGGCTGTTAGCTTGTTTTCCTAAACAAGAAGCAAATAAGCTTGAGGTTCAGTGTTTGTTTGATCTCTTTCAACAAGGACCAAATTTAAAAAGTGAGACTGAGATGATCTCCTTGCAATCATATTATTAATAGCTGTAGTCAAAAGTAAAGTGTTGTGAATTTGTCACACACAGAGTTCAATCCAATTGCCTTACCAGCAATAAACAGGCCCAAAGTTATAAGTACTGTAAATATTACTGGCAAATCACATTTAGACCAAAAGTTTTCAGAAGACAAAACTGTCCTCTTTATAGAACGTGAAAAATCAATTGACAAAATGGTATGCTCTTGCAAAATGAAGTGTGGATAATGAACACAAACAAATGGGGATTTGCAAAAAGCCTGTAAACTGTCCCTTTTGGGAGGAAGAGTGACTGATCAGTTGAGGAGAACCATGGTGGATTAGTGCAGGTGTGTATTAACAGTGGAGCAAAGGAAGACAAACTTCAAAGATGTTTCTAATCTTTGATCCCATTAGGAATCCTGCAGAAGACTTGTGAATTCTAATTTAGTAGCATGAGAAGTGTTACAGCCAAAAGAGTGCAGCACTATTTTTAGAGGAAAAACTTTTTCCATGTAGAGGTTGGGCTGGAATATCACTCATGACATTTTTTCCATCACACTAAACTAGTCCAAACAGGTTAAAATCGAGGTCATTTACATAAGTCTTCCAGGTGCTCTTAAGAATATTTGAAATAAAAGAAGGAACAGCATCTTTTGCAGCTTTCATTACTTCCACGAGTCTGTTAGTTGTGATCCAAGAACTTGAAAATTGCAGTTTAAACAGCCTTTCCTTCCTGCTTGCTGCTTGACAATCTCTAGAGGCCTGGACAAGATGACACGAGGCTGTAAGCAGCTCAGAATATTGTGGTTCTATGTCCTGTGACAGGTGTGAGACCACAGGCTTTCAACTTGGGATTTCCAAAGTTAATTTAAATGCTAGAAGAAAGCTGACTGAGGTCTGAAATAAGTAAAAGCACCACTGGCAGAAGAATGACAGACTGAGACCCTCCAACCAAGAACACTAAGCTGAATAAAACAGGAACAGTTGCACAGCGTTTTCCTCCAGGGTGAGAGTTATCAGAAGCTGTGGGCTGTTGGCACACGAGACATCAGTGACACCACAATCGGCAGTAGCAGACATTCAGTCCCTTGGAGATGAGCCCAAGAAAGGCTTCCCATGCAGCAGCTTTAAGGATCTACCTGTGGCATTAATGTGGTTGGAGGAGAAAGCTGCTGGCATTTCTGTGGTTTACAAACAAGCCTTTGACTCTCTGTTCCCTATGGCAGGGAGTCAGTTAAGCTGGGCTACATGGTATAAATCTTCAATTTATGCTCTTCCCCACTTCACGATCTGCTCATCTGTCTTGACTCAGTGTAAGTTGCCATCACTTCTTCCACAGAAGGCTACACAGTCAGAAATACTTTTGCAGAAATAGGAACATTTAGGATGAGAGAATAAAGTGCTCTGATTCAGAGGTGGGACTGGGACCTCATCGGAAGAGCTGGCAGTGTTCCCATATAAACCTTGACACCGATCCTGCGTCGGTGGGGTTTGTCTCAGAGTGAGGCATGTCACCCACTGTGTGCTGATTCACCAAGCAGTCATAAGGGTACTCTGTTATTTTAGTGCACTCTATCTGGATTGGGGCATTAGGCAGTGTGTGTTTCTATGTAAAAAGGTAAAAACTTTTAACCAGAATGCAATGGAGATGATGCATACACTGGCCAGCTGGTGGACTGATGCCAGCAGCAACTTCTAGCAACACTAATGCTGCACAGTGGACCTCGGTAACACAAAACAAGGCCAGACCAGTTCGTTTTTGCATGTCACAAACCTTTCTCCAGCTGAACGTGACAATAGTCCTTTCTATTTGTTTTCTTATTTAAAGTAAGCCTCCCAAAGAAGACGAATTCCATTATAGTCCTTAATTAAACTACCACAAAGAGAGAAAATAACTTCTAGTTGGCAGAGAAGAGTCAGGAGACACCCTTCTACCTCACCACTAAAAGCAGAGAAGCAATACAGTAAATGAAGGAGTGAGTTGTCTCCTACCACTGCCATGCATCTCAGAAATAGTGTGCGTTTCTGGTGCCCCTGACAGTGTAATATTGAAGTCTTGTCAGTGGTTAACTTCCTGTCTATCACACGCTGCAGTTACACTGTGCTCCTGCCAGCCATCCCTGGAGAGGCATGCACGACCTCCAGAGAAACTAAGCAAAACTGAGTGAGGAATGATGAGTTTTGAATAAAATGGCATGTCTCAATCAAAACATCTTATGGCCAAACCTGGGAAACCCTTGTATTGTCTTCCCCTGATGCTAAACGGTATGGAATAGTGTGGGCTGGAGCTCAGTCTATGCCCCAAAATGTATGGTATGGGTTTTTTTGTTTAAAAGAGGGAATTAAAAATGCATCAGTTTTAACCATAATTTTTCTCCTTAAAAAAGAATATATAGTTTACTTGGCGCTTTTTATAAACTCTTCTGCTCAGTTCTTACTGCACACAAGACAATCTGTGAATTAATACTACTTTTGTAACCTGAGGAAAGGGGATTTCCCAATGAATATTATTAAAATACTTTTATTTAAACTGAAGGCCTATTTTTAGATGCTTGGATGTGTCCTGGGATAAAACATTCTTTCTCTGACATGTTGTAATGTTGGCTAAATGTATTATGTACTGCTTCTAGGTATCTAAGGAATTTTAATTGTCTCAGAAGTACACAATAGTGTTTTAGAATTAGGATATTTATCACTTGTCACAGCTTGTAAATTTAGATACAGAACAGGCCTGTACACTGTCAAGCTGTGTGGGAAAGAAGAATAAGAGGTAGCGTCATGGTCTCTGTATGCCTTCCAAAGAACAGTTTGGAAGCATGCTCTAAAAATGTCTAAGATGTAGTTTAAAAAGGTGTCGTTTAAAAAAGCTTAAACCTAAAAGAAAGATGCAAGAAAATTTAGAAGAAAAAAGCTGATGCTAAGAAACTGTCTCTTGTGTGCACAAGTCAGTCCCACTTCTTTGGCAAAGCGATAGCTGCTCTAAGAAATGTGCTGAATTATGCATGGCCTACCAACAGTCCTGCTCTGGAGCTCAGTTGTGATGGCTTCGGGGAATGTGTGCACTCCTGAACTGCCATCTCTCTACCCATTGTGTGAATCAAAAGTACCTGCAGATAAAAAATTCAGATTGATTGAAAAAAGCCTCCAAGCAGCTCACTAAGTGATAGCAGCTTGCTATCAGTCACAGCTGGAAGATTAAACTGTGGACTGTCATAGTAAACAATTTGCAGCTACGATTCATTTGGTATTCCCCACTTTGAAGCATGACAGCTATCATGTTTTAAAAAAACCCAACTAGTAAAACTAGTCTAAAACATCAAAGATTGGTATATTTTAAATCAAACTGGCTTTTTCCAGGAGCCCACAGTTTTGTAACTGTAATTTTTGATTTTGTTTTTCTTTTTAATTGGGTTGATGGCTAACATTTCCCTAAGTGGTATCTCAGCACCTGTCATAAGATGGTTTCTGCTCTTAGCCAGGGTGGTGGGAAGCGTCTTGGCAGGGTTGAAGCAAAGCAGCAAGGTCTATTTATGACTTCTCCCCTGCCCATATAGCCGGATATTTGGAGTGATTATCCTGCTAATATACATTATAATGCCTATTTATAGTTTTTAAAATGTGGTCATTTTGTTAGTGTTTGATTCCAACATGCCTGTGCACTGTCTGTGTTTTGCTGTTTTCTCTCGTGGCTTTAGACAAGGGACTCCGTCTCTCATTGGTGCTGCCCGTCACTTGCATGGCACCCAGTGATGATTCGGAAGACTGGTGCTAAGTAAGAGTTGTGGTGACATTTGCCTCTACTACAGCAGACAGGAAGCTTCACCCTGCTTTTTTTGCAGTTTGTAATTAACTAATGAAATGTATATGTAATTAGCTTTGATAATGCTTCCAGGAAAATACTGCATGCTTGTTTGAAAGTTTACCTCACTGAATAGGTATTTTAGTGGGAAGTTTTTTGGGGAAGGAAGCTCCACTGGAGTTTTTAGATGTTTTTCACTGGGTGGGTTGTAAAGAAGTCAGGGTTTTCCCCAGACTTGGATTTCTGAATTTTTTGCAACTTCCATCACCAACGCAAGGTCTTCCCACTGCCTGACATAATGCTCCTGTCCCTTGGAGTCAGGCTGGGTGTGCTAGCATCTCACATTGGCAGCTAGGGCTGGATGAACCAATTGTGGTGGATAATATGCTCAGTCGCATCAGACCTGTGAGCGTGCACAAATTCTGCCTGTGGCTAACAAGGTGCTGCTGCCTCTGCCTGCGACTGTGGGGGCGAGGAGCCGGCTGCTGGTACCTTCGGACAGTTCACCTCGCTGCAGCACTCAGAATCTGCACCAGGAGCACAGCTCTCAACTTTCTTTATCCCTGTCCTTGCCTTGACATTAGACCTGATAATACAGTTTTGCCTTGGGAGTGGGACACGAGATGTAGGAGCCTATTGCAGCAAAATAAACTAGGTCGGTACAGCACTTAGTATGTTTTATGTCCCCCAATATGTAGTGCATATTCCTGTGTATCAGGTGATATGTTATTTATGGCATTTTGGTTACACTTAGAATAAATTTATTTAAATTTAACTTCTCTTCAGCATTAGCTTGCAGATCTGGAGATAAATAAGCCAGTTGACACTGGACTTTCGTCACATTCTGTTCTGAGTAGCAGATTTTTGACTAATCAGTTCTGGCAACATTTTCGCAAAGATACAGGAACAAGCCACCTTATAAAAATTACTGTTCATCTGGTAAGGGCTGGGGGACTTTAGGTTTTACACTTTCCTTCTCCTTTTGCAGTACTGTCCTGGAGATTAAGCAATTTTTCTGGTAGTGGTTCAAAGAAAATGGATACAGGGTATGAAAATTTTCAGAGCAATCTGCAGGTGCTGAGAGATGGGAAAGGACAGCTTAGCTGGGGGTGGCCCTGGCACCTACCCTGCATCAAGAGTCCTAAACTTTCCATGAGCCATGGGGGTTTTCAGCATAAGGCTTCAAGACAAACTTTCCAAGAACTCAGAGTGATGCATGGGAATTAAACAGTACAAGTACAGGGAGTAATTAAGGGCTTAAGGATCACTTGCCCTCATACCAACTTGAATAATTATTTTCATTGGCTTCATAGGGTCTAGTCAGTGCCATATACCTTGGAAGGAGAGGTCTCCAGCAGTCTGCTGCAGCACCAGCTGGGAATTCATATCATCCAGGGAACTTGGGAACAAGATGTTTCCACTGTGACTGCAAGTGGGAACTCCAACAATAGCAGATAATAAACAACCTACATTTTAAAATATCTCACTTTGGTTTAAAAAAGCCCCCACAACAGATTATTAGACGCTTGAAGGTTAATCTATTCACAGCTGCATAAAGAGCTCCAGTTAGCTGAAGTATGGAGAACCTCTCCACATGGTAGTGTTAGTGCCAACTCCACTGATTCTGTAGAAACTGCCTGCACTTTTCCTGCTGGCTGAAGGGGCCCAGTGTGGTGACAGATTTTAGCATTTCTGTGTTGCATGATATGGCTAGACACAGAAACCTTATTTTCAGTGGACAAACCTGTTCAGTCAATTTTTTGGCTCTTAAGTGCAATTTAATACATTGATACTTCTAAAGAAATTTCTGTTGAAAGCCGTTAGTAAATGACAATTTGTTTTCTTCTAGAAAACTGTTGGAAAGCAGGCAAGTGTTGTTATCACTGCCTTGTGAAAAGGCTGAGCTCCCACATGAGCCATCTTGGAGCATATTGGAAGGTTTATGTGGGATATTTAAAGCCCAGGTGCCTCCAGCTCTCTGAACCTGCCGTGTCCCAGAATAATTGGTCTGAGACCCAGAGATGAGCTTTCTGGGACCACAACAGGGAAAATGACCACCAGCTGTGGGAACAATGCGCTGGAAGAGAAGTTTGCCACAGCCGTGTCAGGGGGAGCATGATAATGCTTCAAGGCTGTGTTTAAAGTGTTCTGACATGAATGTCACCCTTAGCCACTTGTTCTTAGCTCCAGTGGAACAAAGCTCTGCTTCCTTGGGGAAAGTTTTAGGAACATTTATGCTTTTATATGATGTGATGATGTCCCCTCCAGACTTCCTGAGTTGAGGGAGAACTTCCATGGGTGTATTTCAGCAGTGAAGTAGATATAGTCCTTCATCTCTGTAAAGCTGGCTTTGGCATTTATCATATCAAAGCATTCAAATTTATGAAGCAGTTTCTTGGAGCTCAGTTAGTCCCATGGGTGACTTTTTTACGGAACCAGCAGCTGAGTTGCCTCTCTGTTAAAACTGTGCCAGGAAAAGAGAACTGCATCATGTGAACTGCAGGGAAATAGAACACGCTAATCAAAAAATAGCAAAGAGGGAAGTTAGACATTAAAGGTGCTTTCATGTAGACCACAAGACATCAGTCTAGAAATGTGGTCCTAATGAGTATTATACTCTATTGCACAAGTAAAAGTATAGCCAGAATGCAGCCAGAAAAGATCATATTTGATAAGATACTTTTTCCATTAAGAAATAGTAATGGATATATGCAAGGCATTTCACAAAGCTTTCTCAGGGAGATCAGAGACGTAGGGTCACTGCTTGTAGATGTAGGGCAGCATGGTGAGAAGTCCTTGCTCTTGATGGATGATCAGTAATACTAATCATGATTTGGGGCAGATTTTCTTTACTGTTGTTCATCACATGTGTAAAGGATGGGTCTTTACTATGAAGCTTTTTTCTTTTGTATTTTTTGAAAATAATTCATGACATCTAACCTATATTTCTCTTGCAAGAGTTTATACCTGCTTGTCTTGTTCTATCTGCAGAGGATGCAGAGAATTGCTTCTGCCCAATACACATGTGGAGAATTGTTTCTGCCTAATACATATTTGAAGACTCCTGTCATGTCTCATCTTATTTCCATTCTGTAGAAATGAATCAATCCAAGTACTTCAGCTTTTTCCCATGCCATACTTTCAAAGACCCCTGATAATTTTCTGTTCCATACCTTTGGACTTCTACTTTGTCTGAGTGTGATTCCCAAACCTAGACTAGTTATAGAAAGCTAATATAAATCCCACTTCGTAAAACTTTTCATAATGGAAGTCAATCACCCATCAAGGTCAAGGAAATGAAATCTTTCAGAGTTGATATGAACTTGCCTTAAGGATACCAATCAGAGAACAGGCAGAGCCAGGAAGATGACCCAAAACCCCAGCTCCCTGGCCAGTCCTTGCAAAGACTGGCAAACACACTACCTACAAGCCTTTCCTTGGAGAAATGTACCCTGTGAAATCACTAAAAGATCTGGACTGCCCCCAGGAAGTGGTCCTTTTTCTTCCAAAGCGTGAGATGTAGCAGTGCCTCTTGTATTTATGTGCTGACTGCTCTTGGTATGGTGTTCACTGCGCTGAGCTCCTACAGCTCTGGTCTCTTGCAAGTTGAAGGCACGACAATTTAAAATGTGCTTTATCCTCTTCTCTGTCGCCTTCAAAACCTTCCGTAAATGGAGATGGGCATTCAAGTTTAAGTTCTATTCAGAGCAAATTTGTGCCTTTTAGTGATGAATTAGAGAAGAAAACCCCAGAGCATTTTAAAAAAGAAGAGCTGGTATATTCTGCTTGCTCCAACCAGAGCTCACTTCACCAACTCCATAAAGTAAAACTACAAGTATCTCTAAAATGAAGTTGTAGGGGAGGTTGACCAGCATGAGCTGCAATTGCAGCAAATCATTTCTTAATTATCGTGCAGTAGTGAGTACATTAAGGTGTTCAACCTTCTCCTTAGCTATATGATGTTTGCTGAAACACAGCACATCTCAGCCACATTGAGTAAACACATACTTATCTATCTGGTTTAAAAATGCTAAAATATTCTAATCGTTATTCAGCTGATCTATACAACTTACCTTTGCAATTGCTCAGGCATGTTTACTTTTTTTTTTTTAATAACATACATTTATTCATTTTCTTCTCTACTCTGTTGGAATAGTTTATCTGTAATTTAAGATGCAGTAACTTTGTTACCAGTGGAAATCAATGAATTAATTTGATACCAGCAATTGCTTAACCTACCCAATGCCAGAGGGACCCCAGTGCAAGAAAGGGTGTACTGATACTTTATGAACATGCAGCACTTGCACCAGCACACTGCTGATTAAAAAGCACAGGAGACTTTTCTTCAAAGGATTCTGAATAAAGCCTTTGGTCCTGTTTTCACACGTAGATTGATTTTTTTTTTCATTGTCCTAAATACATTTGTTAGACTACCTCATTTTGAACTGTAGCTGAAGCTACATTAGAGAAAGATTTTGCATGCATTTAAACCATCACTGAAAACAATCAAGAGTTATATATATATATTTGACCTGATAAATATCTCAGCATTTAAAATCCTTCTGAATCCTTGGATAGTGCTACTTAATCTCTTAAACATGCACTTATAATTCCTTAAGAATCCACACACTGGAAATCTAGTGACCCAGTTGTGCTCTGCACTGCCATGTGTGGGAGGTGATTTGGGTTTTATTAATCCAAATAATTTTTAACCCTGTGAACATATTCAGGACTTTGCAAGAGCTCATGAGCATTGCTTGCAAGCTGAGCAAGTGGTGTTCTCCAGCCAGAAGCTCCGTGATGGGTGCACAGCCCTGCGATGCACACTGTGGTGGTGAGCTCTGCCCTTAAAAGATCTTTTAAATGTAGTGTAGTTACTAGGAAATGTGTGTGCTGAAACTTGCATTGGTATCACATACTGTGGCAAGGAAACTGACTGGAGATTGCCTGAAAGTTTTGAACTCAAATAATAGTTTTTTTCAAATGTAAATCTTCTCTATAGTACAGAAGAGAAGTAAATGGTTTTCCTTCCTTTGAGGTACAGTGGTGGTCTTAACGTGACTTAAACTGCATTTCAGGGTGGTTGCAGCCTCTGAATGCTCTATTAGTATTACTATGACTTACAACCCCTTACCTATGAATTATTTCTGTTCCAGAGAGGGAGGAAAAAATTATTATGTATGAAGTAATGTAATGTCTAGTATATATCTCTCCTGAAGCAATAAAGGTGTGTTTATCAGTATGAATGCACTGATCTTAGTCATCATAAACCCCACTGTATGAAGCTGTTAAAAACTATTTGTTACTGGTAATAATATGTATGTATTTATTAGCAGTTGTCAGTATTTTAATGTCTGGCCTCATAACTAGCTGTGCTTAGAGAAATACTGTCAAGTCAAATGTTCCTTCTCTATGTTTCAAATGGTACATTTGGTAGTTAAAATGAAAGAATGCAATAAGAAAAGAAGTTGAAATTACTGTTTGATTTCGCTTACAATAGTCCAGCCATATGGATTGATTAGTTGCCATCTCAGCAATTTAATTTCAAACATCCTATCAGGGCACTTCTGAAATGTGCCTTGCACAGCAGCAGCACTGCTGGTTTCTGTCTGTCCTCAAACCCATTGCTGTCTGCTTAAAAAGCTCTTCTCTTTTCCACACCACTACCCCATTTACCTGCTCCACACACGCTTTGAGACCCAACATGTCACTCACCCCATCCCTGAGTCCTCTTAGCACTGATGTTTTCATGCCAAACAAGTATCCCAAGCTGTTGTTGGGGGACATGAAAGGAGCAGCCTTGGCAGTAGTGTGATACTGTTTGCATAAACAGCTGAAGGAGCACTAGATTTTCAAGGTGATAGGCATTTTGAGCTCACCTTATCAACCCATCCACATCAGCAGATGGAAGGTGGGCCTTTCTAGGAGATGCGTAACATGTGACAGCTGCTGATTATTGTATACTGAAGGCTTTGCATGGTGAACAAGAGTTATTTCTAGAGAAGCAAAATGTTTTTTTTCCAAGTCCCCAATGCAGCTGACCATGCTGGACTGGGTCACCTCACTGCAGGTAAAGCCCACCATGATCTGTGCTTGCCTGTTGTGAGCTGCTGTTGGGTACACCTGCCCTGAATGTTGCCCTCAGGTACTTCTTCTTCTGAAGACACTTCACATCCGCCTCCTCTTATCCCACTGCAACAATGTCATTTGAGGTTCCTCCTTGACTACAGGTCAGACCAGTAGTCCTCACTGTCATGTAGCTCTTGCACCACCTGGAGCTGAAAGCCTCCTCAGAGGGCACTGAGTCACCTCGCATAGCACAAGAGTCATGCATTGTCATTCCGACTTAAATGTACTTCCTTTGTCAAGGGCAAATAAACCTGCTTTCTTCTCATGTAAGTATGCTTTGGCAGTGAATGAGCCCTTTGAGCTAGTCTGCAAATAACTGCACTATAGGATAGAGAATTCTTACAGAGAAGAATGGGAGTGGAACTATGAACATATTTGCATACAGATAAACTATCTGTTTTTCCTGGGGTCTAATTCGGAAACCACAGGTAGGGCAGAGAACTCAGTATTAATTGGACCAGATCAGTTTGCTCATGAGCTTCTCTTCGCTCAGAGAAAGTCACCTCCTTCCAACACTCTGTGAAGTCAGTCATAGTGTGGTCAGAAAAAATGCAAGTGCAGCCCCTTCCCTTACAAAAGCCTTGAGGATCTTGCTACAGCACAAGGGGCATTAAAAACCTCTGTGTCACATCTTGGCCTCTAAAACAGCTGGAATATAAACAGGGCTTCTGTGCCACAAAGCTCTGTCCTTAAAAGTACCATAAAGAAAAATCAGGACTGTGGACTTGTGGGGCCTTGGAGGTCTGCCTGTGAGTGCCAGAGACAGGATGCTGCTTATGCACTGGACAAAACACTGCCACGTCAGAGGCATTAGAATGACATGTTTATCCTATAAAATGAACTTGAAAGGTTCAGCTCTCCAACCACCTCCTCAGGTCTGGCTAAGTATTGTCTGAGACAGCCTGGCTGGGAAAGGACTTGTTTGGATAGGGTGGCCTTGACTGAAGGACAGCTTATTATCCTCTGAGAATAAACATATTTTGCTTGTGGAAGATTTTGCAGGATTTGGGGGGATTTTTGTCCAAAAGAAAGATTCCTGTCTCAAATGAGGTAGATGAGATGTGTTGAGCACATAATGAAGAATAGTGCCTGGGTAAAATGCACAAGGAAGATGCTCTGAGGGGGATTCAGTTGTGTGACTGCAGGTTTCTCGTGCTGACTTGGAAAGCCCAGAAGATCCCCTCCACCTTGTTTGGCCATATGATGTCTCCAATGCCATGCAGATGCCTCAAGGGCAAAAGGATGTCTAAAAATGGCATTTAGACACCTGTGATCAGATGGATTAATCTCATCTCAAGGAGAGACATTCAGATATGCAGACCCTGGCACCTGCAATGCTCCCTGTGTGTGAGCATTGCAAGTGGCTCTAGCAGCATGAGACCTGGCTCAGTATGGTCAGAGAGGCCTGCAGAGCTATGTACCTCCTCCTGAAGTCGCTGCTGATTTTAGGCCTCCCAGCCTCCCTCACCTCCCAGGGCACTTTTCTCATTTATCTTGTATGAAGAAAGCAAGTGAGTAGTACAGGTATATTTATTAAACTGCTACTCTCTATTGAGTCAGCTCTGATCCGTTCATACCTTAAATTCTGATGCCATGGCTTATCTTTAAAGATGAGCTATGGACATTGGTTACTTTTGATCTACCTGCTTTCCACTCGGTTAGCTTTCTGTTTGTCATCATGGATGATGCATAGTTCTCTCCAAAATTTGTTATTCATCTTTAGCTGTGCATGCTTTAAAGCTGAATCTGTTATTTCTACATGGCACATCAGAGATAGATCTTTCCTTGTTATGAAAACAGTCACTGTAATCAAGTGAAGATTGATGGAAAGATTATTTCTGTGAATATCAAGAGTTCCTGTAGTGTGGTATTTTCCATCTTAATATATTCAGAAACTGGATTACAATACTGACACCCCCAACCCTGGTATTTTTGTCCTCTCTTTTACCCCCATGTACAGATAATGTACTGGGCTGTGATTTCCCCCCGACAGTTGCTTGTAGTAGCAGCATCCTGAACTTCTGTACCTGCACATGATGTATCCCACTTAACCAACCCTTTGTGAATCATTTGTCCTTTAAAGCATATGTTTTATTCTAGCAGAACATATGGTCTGCCTTGGTCTGCCTTACATACTATTTGAAGCAGCCAAGCCTCATTCCTAGATGTTTTCTGCCTCATTAGAGTCATTATTGTCTTGGCCTTTTGTCAGAATGGAGTCCAAAAAATTTATTTTTTTCCATTCTGAGTATGCTGCATCCTTGACAATTATTTTTGAATCAGAGGTGTCCCAGCCTTTCTTAAATTTTCAGCCATATGTTGCAGGGTGAATGTGAATCTTGTCAATTCTCAGGAGAGTTTTCATGTATTTATGCCCCCAAATTGTGCCACTGAAGCTCTTGGGTCTTCTGACATGGTGTGAATAAAATTCTGAGAGCATGTTGTCAGTGACTAGCCTGAAGAGCGGCTGAGGATGTTCTTACAGACCTCCCTGCTGCAGAGAAGGGTCCTTACATGTCTTCTTTTGCTGCTTCCTCTTCTATAAGACAGGCAGCAGAAAATGCCCAAGTCTTCACAGGTCCTGGGTATGGATCTGGTGGGAAAACATGCACAAGGATGTGATTTCTTGCCGTATTCAATCACGTGCTCTGGTGGGCTAGAGGGACATGCTTGACTTTACGCTCATGCTTGAGCTAGAGGGACAGCTGCTTGCTGTAGAGATGTTTTTGCCTATCTCACAATGTTTCCTCTGTGCACAGGCTGCAAGCACATGCCAAGGCAGTAGTGGATGGCTTTGGAAGAGTTTGAAGCCACATCCTCAAAGTCTGAGTGTCTATCAGTAACATCAGTCCCTGCTCCTCCTTTTCCTGTCTGACTCTGTAAAAGATGCCTAAATTTGGTCCTTCACTTCTGTTGAGGTGCTCTTTTTAAGAATGCCTGAGTGCAATACCATTTTGATTGCTCACACAGCTGTGGAAATGTTTTTTAAAGCCCAAAATGATTCATTTCATTTAGCATGTGCCACATACATCTGGCCATACCAGGGCAGCTTGGGACCTTCTTGATGAGGGCCCACCCCTGCTGCTGCAGGGACAGTGCTGCAGTGACTTCAGGGCAACAGGAGGCCAAACTATTTGTTTCAGCTACGTTGATTATACAGTGGAAAGTCTGCACTAAAAACCAGCTACTTCTCATTTATTCTGTCTACCTGCCATGGTAACAGTGTGCACGAGTAGTGGCTCACCTGCTTGGGTATGCCCTGAAATCACTGTTGACTTAGTCTGTCCCCGCTATTCCCCTTATTAATTTATAGTTGATTCAGAAAACACAGCCATTTGACTGAGGTGCCTTTGGGTCTTTCAGCTGGCTTCCAGCCAAGTTTGCTTGTCAAGGAACCTTCCTTTTCTTCTGGTGCAATATGTTTGTGCTGGTTGCTAAGCAGATTACCTCCCAGCTGCATATTTAACAGGAGTGAGAATGGTAACACAGAGTTCGGAGGTGCTGGAAAGCAGCATGGGGTTTTTTTTGCATTAGGAAACAGTAAATAAGGGACTAAAATAATGATAGCTGCTGCTTCCCAGGATGGATTTTTTATGCATGAAGTCCTTGAGATTTTGATACTTTCTGTATTTCATGTGGTGTCTTTATTTCCGTTAATGGCCGAAAATGTTTGCACAGGCAGCAAGAAAGTTCATCTGAGGAAATGTAAGTAATGTAAAATTTGTTATGAAATAGATGTTTCTTAAAGCTTTACTATTTCCCTCCAATATCTTTTAGGCAAAATCTTACTGGCGCCTGTGCCGTTGTATTTCCCCTCTTTGTGTAACCCTTTCTGTATGAATGCCTTCAAGTATATCTTCCTCTACTGAGGAGTTACTGTGTTCTCTAAGCAAAGTGATTACTGATCCTCTCATTTCCCATTCATACTATTTCTGTATAAAAATGTGATTATACTGATTGCAGCTTCCTACTCCACAGAGCTCCTCTAAGATGCATATCATAGGGCAAGAGGAAATCAGAGAAACAGTATCCTCAGGCTAATCTTGCTGTTGAAATTGATTTGAGGAATAAGGTTACATTAAGACCCCATCATTTTGACTACTTTGGGTTTGGGGTATTTTGCCTTTTTAGTGTGCCTAAGCTCTGGTCAAAGCAAACACTTAGTAATTGCTAACATCTTTTCTTGTATCCCTTTCTTACTTTGTTTCTGAATCTTTTCTTTGATGCTACAAGACGTCAAGGGCAAAAATTTCTTTCAGCACACTGGGAGCTCCAGCCTAGTACCCACAGAGCCATATAAATCACTAGACAAGTTTGGACTAAACACACATTTCAGATTGCACTTCTGAAAATGAGGAGCTTCTCACTGAACACACTGGACCCCAGCAAGGCCCTTTGTATACAGGGACTGATAACAGCTTGGTTGTCCTTGGAGGAGAATCTGCTGGGAAGGGTAGCAGACTGGCTGAATTCATATCAGCACCTCTCGTCAAGCTCTCTGAATCTCACCCTAGCAAAAGGGCACTTGTAGGGCAGGCAGAGCCACAGCAGTTTCCTCCTTGTTTTCTTTAGGATGATGATACGTTGGGATTTTGGGATGTTCCCAGTGGGCAGCTTTCTTCCACTTCTTCACAGAGTAAGTGACGGCCTTACCACGTGCCCTGCTCTTTACACAAAGCTCAGAGGTGCTCAGGCGCTGTTGCTCGCTGCAGCTGCTGTCCTCTGCAGGGCATGGCTCTTGCTGCTTTGCCTGTGGCACAGTTAATGATGCACATCCAAAGGCCACTTCCAATTTCCTCAAGTGGGGAAAGTGTTCCTCTGTCATACATGAAGTGTGGTGCATCCAGCTGAATAAGGAGCATGTGCTCTGTACAGCTGAAATCAATTTATACTAGGGACTGAATTGTCAGGCTTGGAGAGGAAAAGCAGGATGAGCTCCAGTAAGTTTTCCGGTATCTATTACCTCCACCTGCAGGACTGTCTGTGGGACTACCTACTCCATGGCAATCATGCATTCCCTGATTTACTGCTGCCCATGTCTGGCCCAAGCAATGGTGGCATGGTTGGCTATTGCTATTCAAGTAAATCAGTCAGTCTTGGCACTACCAGCAACACTGTGGAGACACTGCTGGCCAGTTTCCCCAAATAAAGGGGCTGTTGCTTGCTGATGAGTCTGGCCAGTGTTTTGGTGGGTAACATATTCTGGACCAGTCTTGAGGAACCTGAATTGCTCAGGTCTGGGAAGGGTCAGCTCTGACCAAGCAGTCTCATCTTGCCCCGTGTGTCTTATTTCCAAAACCAGTGGCACTACTCTTGGCCAGATCCAACCAAGTTCATCAGAGACAGAAATTTCAACATAAACAGCTACAAATAAGAGGTAAGATCTTACCGATGCTCTTACTGAGGGAAAGCCTGCAAAACAAGCTCATCATCTTTAATAGCAGGAAATCCTCACAGGAGAATGGCATTGGAAGTGTCCAAATCTGCAGAAACCTTCATTAAAAGTACTCTCTCTTAGACACCAGAGGGTCCAGCCAGAAGACACAAGGAACCAGACTGTATTAGCTCCATTGCTGGTAAGATTTTTTCCCTTTCACGTGCATTTGGAACCACCTAATTGCCACAAGCTAATGCTCCATTCTCCACAATCTTGTTCCTTTCACACATTTTAGAAAGCTGGGAAAAAATGGGACTCTCTTAAACTTTTTGCAGTCTCAGGAGTTTTACTTCCCTGCTCTCCTTCTGAAAAGTGAGCTATTGTTTCACATGTATCAGAAACACTGAACAAGCTGACAGCAGATACTGAGAGAAGAGAAAAATAAACAATACTCACACAGAAAACCCTTTTTCTCAATGACCTTTTCTTACCACACTGAGAAGAAGGTAGACAATATTATCATCACTGCTAGCATATTTCCCCCAAATATGCCGGCTAATCAGTAAATATAAAGTTGAAGTGAACAGTTTTACTTACTAAGCATTGCCTCGTGCCTACCTTCATTAAAATTTATCTACCATCATGTTGCCCAATCATCCACTTTGATTAGATCCTCCTGGAATTCCTCTCCATTCTCAGTCATTTTGTGTAACTTAAATAATTCTGTTTCCTCAGCACATTCACCACCTTGCATACTGCTTCCTTCTCAAGAATATAACAAAAGTTGTCGAGTTGCAGAGATACTGAGAGCACCTACATCTTCATCTTGGCGAGAAAACGGTTTACTCTTCCTTATCACTTCTTTTCTCTTTTTCAAAACTCTTGCACTTCCATATACGATTGCGAACTTCCATTAATGTTCTCCCATGGGGGTCTTTCCCAATAGACTTCAGTAAAACTAAGCAAATGTATGGCCTAGTAATTTTGTGCCCTCATAGAGCTCTGCCAGCTTTTTTGCAGATAATGTATTTTGACAGAAATTTTGCTTTTATTTCTCTATGTTTAACCATCTGAGTTATTTGTGCCTTCAGTGATCTTCTTTATGTTTAGATGACTGTATTTTACAGTGTAGAGTGAGAAAAGGTGTATTGCAAAACAAGGAACAGATACCTATTTATACCCTGCAATAGAAATATTAAAAAAGACAAAACCATGGTGATGATGGCCCTTACCATTATTTCTGCAAATGAATGGGGCATATCCATGCATTGCTGAAAATCCAATTAATAGAAGTCCCAGATCGTCTCACTTACAATGATGTCTATGTGTCTTTGCTCTTTTCAAAGAGTATTTGTAACATTTGTAGTTTGTCGCCTACCATGCATTTAGCTGTTTTGTGATTAATGAGTATTAGAAGACCGCAAGTTTAGCTTACGTGCTATGAAATGAAACTGGGCCAAAACTGTCTGAGAATATCCAGCATTGGCTAGATATGATTTTCCTTCCACATATATTGTTATATTAGATGGTATACAAGTACTTTAGAATTAGGAAGTCAAATTACCTTCCTTCTTCTACAGTGATAGAGAATAGACATCATTTTAGGTAGAAGAGGTGCAGAAACATGGATGAGCTAATTGCCAGTTGCACAGAAGGCAGATTAACACAGATGGGTTTATCCTGTGCTGGATTTCAAAGCTGTTGGTGTGACCTGTTATACTGTTGTGTGCATTTGTATTGTCTCATGAAAGTTATCAAAGGCAGGTCTTGGATGTGCAAAATGGAAGAGAAAATAATCTTACCCTCCTAAAGATGGAGCTATCAGAGCAATGGTGGACCAGCTGTTCCACAGCAGAAAGCAGTCTTCAAATCGGAACTTGAGAGCGTTCAGAAAGCCAAGTTAGGATAAGTTTCTTTATTTTCTTAGTTCTGTGCATCTTAGCTGTCAGAAAGAAATGGCTGGTGAACTGAGTCACCCTGCTACCGAGGGTGTATGTTGTTTGTGAGTGAAAGGTTCAACCAGAAGAAAGCACCCTGTCCCTGGCAATCTTTTAAAATTTCACAACTCAAAAAGATTAATTTTGAGAAAGCGCTGCCTACCAGCCTCTCAGTCAAAAGCCATAGGAGTGCTAATATTTTAGATAGTTCTAACTACTTTTTTCAGGGTTTTTTTTTGTTGGGTTTTTTTGTTATTACCTATGGAAGCGAGCACCATAATATAACATTTTTTTTCATCTCAGTGTTCATCTCTGAGGAAGTTACCTCAATGTGTTTACTGGCCTGTTTTTGAGATTTAGCCACAAATGATTCCATGCTGGCTCAGAAATATGCCACTTCAGTGCAGTTCATGATCACAGTGGTTCAAGTATCTACCATGTAAATGCAATGGCAAATAACTTCTTACAGTCAGGCAAAAAATTATCACAGTCTGAAATCTTGCTGCCTGCTCTGCTTGTAGACTAAGCATTTTGCACCTGCAAAAGAAAGACTGCCCCAGTATGTACCTGTAACATCCTGTCTGTAATAGCTAATAAAGGGAGGGTTTGTGTTTATTGATCAGTGCTTGTTTGTAACATTTGAATATGATAGGCCTCACACTACTTAAGAAAAAAAAAGCTATAAAATTGTTTTGAGTTGATATTGCTCTCCCAGCCTCCTCTGTGCAGTGTTTTGTGGGGGAGATTGCAACAAGGTTTGACATTGCCCTGATGTCTTAAGAGAATAAAAATATTTTTTCACTTCTGACTGGAGCAAGTTCAAACTGACTAACTGATTATGGTAAATTATGGCATTGTTTGGAATGGTTTATCAGTGCTGTCAGTATTTGTTTAAAATAAATCTGCAACATTTCTACCTGTTCCCACACCAGGAACTGAATGTGTCTTAGAAATCAGAATAGGTGAATAAACCCATTTAAACACTTCCCAAGCCATGCTTGTAATGCCAATAAGATCAAGCTGTAGAAAAAGGAATGGGAGACATGTATGGACGATATTCACAGTACCTGAAAAAGCTGGGTTTTGAAAGTACTGCTTTATGTTAGGGTTTCTGATCCCAAGACTGAGGCACGTCTTGTTTTTGAATCGCTCAGCTGTTATCTAAGTGTTGCTTCTTACTCAGCATCTCCCAGTAGAGCATCTCACAGCTTCCAGGCAACTGTTATGAAAAAAGCTTCCCAATAACTCCTCCAGCATGCTGGAAAATAGAAACAATAGAAGCATAATGTTGTCCCATGGGCTCTACAGTGTGTGCTGGGGAACAACAGTGTCTTGATCTGTTTGTATAATTAAGGTCTGAAAGCTGATGTATTCTTCAGGTCTTTTGGGCTGCTGCCCTCCTGGTGCTTCATCATTGTCTTTGGCACATGTACCATTAGTACCTAATCCTAGGTCCCTCTGGGGCATCTGGTGATTTATTTGATTTCGTTTTTGGATTGTCCTTCTTCCTGGCATGTTCATTCTTGTCAGTCCTCAGCATTTCTGTACTGATCTTTTAGTCATTAGGATTCTGTGAATCTGTAGGCTTTTGCTTGGAAGCTACACTCAGAAAAAGTTTTTTTGAAACTGAGTGGTATTTGTTTATCATTAGGAGTAGAGAAATTGCAGAGCAAAGGGTTAAGGCTCGTCAGCCTTACCAGACAAATCCAGCACAACATGTTTTCCTACCCATTGTGCCCCAAAAATAGGACCCTGTCTTTTGGGAGTCAGGCAGGTGAGGAGCTTCGGCAGTGAGAAGATGGGACCAGGCACATTTGATAAGTGCTGCAGAAGAGGAAGTTGGAGCAGTGTCCAGCTCTGTCCTCCAGGCGTAGAGCTCTCCCTGCAGTTTCATCTCTCAGCACATCGCACTAACCAGACAAGTGGAGGCCCCTGTGGTACATATATGTGTGCAAAAGAAAGGGGCAAACAGAAATCTGAGGTCCCTCTGCTTGGAAGCTGTAAATCTTAGAAATCTTATTTTACACGTCAGCACGATCACGTTCTATCTTTAATAATATGAAGGCAAGGATTACCTCAATTTCCTTAATGTCTTGTGAGGCAAGCAGCTAATTACCTTCCTGTCTTTAATTTTTATTTTTAATCTCTTGATGAATAGAAGTAAGGAAATTCTGCAAGGTATTTTCCACTAATTTTTCTCTTGCTGTCTGGACATCTCCTTTGCCCATCCATACCTTCTTTGTACCTTCACTTGGAGGAGCTGTTCTACTGTTCCAGTTTTAACTATTCCTGGTATTGTAGAACATTATCTGATTATTCTGCATCTTGTATGCTCTCAATTATAAATCAGCATTATTGTTATGAGAATCACCTGTTACTCTTTATGTTCATCTACAAACATTAATACGAAAGTATAAACAGATTATCTTTGAAAGTGATTGTAGATAAATTCTCAATAAAGCAAGGTATGGCAAAAAGAATCCTTTCCTTCCTGACATTAGCTGTTGAAAGAAAACTAGAAGAGTTTTAATTTCCTTGTGGTTGTCATAGTGGGAAACGGTTGGAAACGACGTAATCTTAATGTGAACAATTTGTATGTCCTGGTTTACGTAGGTAAGATGTATTACACCCACTGCTGGAACCGAATGGAGTAACTTTTGTATTATGGGAAGGAAAAAGATGCTGTAGTTTGTACACATAATGGTCTAGCTAGAGTATTTAGACCTGGATACATCTGTATTCATAAAGATGGAGCAGGTTGATGTTGCAAAAGCTCTAATGTTTGGGCCATTGCTTTTAAAGACTAGAAGATGAAGAGTTCTCCAACCTGCCAAGCAATCAAAGATTGTTCTTTGCAAGGTGTCCAAAAGCTCAAGATGAGTAAAAAAGAAACAGAGAAACAAAATTAAGGCCAAGCTGGATCCTTTTCACCCCACCCCCTCCCCCCACCCCGCTACATATAGTTTGCACCCATTAAAGAGCTCTGCATGTTGTATCTCAGGGGATTAATAATTAATGCATTGTTTTTGAAAGCCTGCCATGTCTCTGCAATTATTTTAATTTATATTCTTTTCCTGAAGGGATTAATTTCCAAAAAAATTTCATAGTTCTTTTGGACTTCCTCTGGTGATTTTAGGAAACGACAGGAGTACTATAACCATTAGCTTAATTTCAGAGCTGAAAAAGTTGAGCAGCTCATAGATATGCAGGAACAATGCCAGAAGTTTGCTTTTTAAGCATTCAGTCTAGATGTAGGTCAAAATATTAAGCAGAAATTAATAAAATTCTGAAATAGAACGCTCATCTGTCTTTCCAACCAACCCTCGCTACTTTGCAGTGTATGTAATTAGAAAAGTTCAGTCTGTGGGGATGAGGCAGGTCTGCACTTAAGGCAGGAGCACAAATCAATGAATCAGGGTCAGGATCAGGTTTGGACACCATAACCAGGGACAGACCCAGCTCAGTGGTCTTCAGGCAAGCCCACAGTGACGAGGCAGGTCTGGTCGAGCCCCAAGTTACCTGTTGGCTAGAGTTCTGCTCTGTACCGGCTGGTCCATGGTCAGGGGTGGGCATGGCTGTGATGTCATTGTGGGGTAGCTTGGGTGGGGACCCAGGGCGAGAGCCTCATCATGAAGGCAGCTCCAAGAGGAGGAGAGCAGCCTTTGTACAGGATTCCTCCAGCCCTTTTTTCACAGAATCCTCACCAGATGTAGATCCAGAGGAACAAACAGAAAAATATTAGAACTGCAGTGATGAATTTGCAGGGTATCAGTGGAATAAACTGAATGTTTGTAGTTGGATGATGTGAAAACACTAAAAAGGACAAGAGGACACTAAGCATTGTCCACAAGTATGAAAAAAAAGAATGAAGCATTGTCTCAGGACAGTACAAAAATATATGGAACTTCCCTAAGGGATGTAAGCAACATCATAGAAAAATAAAGGTGGCAGTCAGAGGAGATAAAAAATCCAAGAATCACTTATGTACAGCCGTATAGCCGTCTGTGAAGGAGGTGGTCAAAGTCTGTGGCTCAGAACATTTTTTAAGTGGCCTCACTGAAGCTTTCTACTTCCTCTTCTAAGGATGAATCCGTGACTGACTGTAACCTCTCACCATTTGCTCCTTTGTTAGAACTCTGGACAATGATTTTTGATTTTTTTGTCAGACAATCCAAACATTTTTTAGCATTGAAGCACTATGAGAAGAATCTTTACGAAATATTGCTGGGGTTTGAAAAATGTTTCCCCTGTGTACAGCCTCCTATTAATTTCCAGAGTCAGTAACTTATGGACACTAACTAAAAGCAGGAATCGTTCTTACATCTGCTATTTGAGAACATCTGTGAATAGATATTTTTATCTTTTCTTCTTCTTCCAGTTACAACAAATTTAGTAACATAATTTCTTGTATTTTGTTATATAGACAGCTATAAATTCCAAAGATAAGACAGTGATAATAGGAAGCCTTACTTAGCTAAATGAGCTTACAGGCATATGGATGAGTGCTCTTAATAAATTTCATGTTGGTATAAAGAGATCCTACAAGTGAGTCTTGAAACTTGTGTAGAAACTTGTGTAAAAGAGTTGCTGAGTGAAGCTAATTAACATCAGTTATTATTATTTCTCCCAAATCTCAAAGGCCTGTATTGGTGCATGACTAAACATTAAATTTTGTATAACTCTGTCTTAGTAAATGGTGTAGTCTGGTGGCAATGTGCTGGTAGGACAAATATTATGTTTGCCGTTCAGTCCGTCAGTGTTTTTCCTTTCTCATTGCCAACATCATTATTAGCTAATTTTAAACTATAGAGTCATAGAATATCCTGAGTTGGATCATCGAGTCCAACTCCTGGCCGTGCACAGGACTGTCCCCGAGAGTCACACCATGTGCCTGAGAGTATTGCCAAACACTTCCTGAACTCTCTCAGGCTGGTGCAGGGCCCACTTCCTTGGGGATTCTGTTCCAGTGCCCAGCCACCCTCTGGGTGAAGAACATTTTCCTAACATCCAGCCTAAACCTCCTCTGACACAGCCTGATGCCATTCCCTTGGCTCCTGTCACTGGTCACCACACAGAAGAGATCAGTGCCTGCCCCTCATCTTCCCCTCACGAAGAAGTTTTGGACTGCAGTGAGGTCTCCTCTCAGTCTCCTCTTCTGCAGGCTGAACAGACCAAATGACCTTGGCCTTTGCATCTGACCAGCAATCAAATAGATATTGCTGCCTTCTTCCTGCTGGTACAGAAAGGCTCTTTATTGCCTGATGACACTTCCTGTGATAAGGTAGAAACACTGAGGTGCACTGGGTAGCAAATATGTTGGGAATCAAAGCACCTGGTGGATCATTTTATTAAGGAGGTAAAAATAAAATTTCTGTGCTCCCATTTCTCATCTATAGAGTGTAATTAGTGATGTATATTTTCTCTGTTGAGAATGCTTTCAATGAGAAAATATGAGTGTTCTGGCAAAAAGGTTTTGAACTGTCACTGGGCAGAAAGAAGAGGAAGGATTCTTCACTTATTCTCACAGTATTGTCCAGGGAGGCTGTTCTCACTGCTTACACTAGCTTCTGACTGTGAATAATTGCTTTACTCCTTTGGGGATAAAAATCCATCACATCTGACTGATCTTTCTGCTGTGGTGGAGACAAAACACTATCCAAAATACTGAGCTTTCCCATCTTGAACCCCAGTTTCTTTGTAAAGTAAGGACCCGAGCATTGGAGCTGTGTGGTTCAAAGTCAGATCAAAGAAATAAAACTGCACTGATTGCATTGGCTGGTGATGTCTTGATAGTGAAAAATGAAGTGTCTGTGATGACCATTTTACATCTGCCTGACACGGCTGACACTGTTGGTCAAGGATATTTATATTTACACAAATGTAAATTCCAGCGGAAACTTGCAGGCATTGTTTTGAAAGGTCTCTTTCCTTGCAGAGACAATACTGGAGGTGACATTAGGCAACTATGTACGCATACTTGCAGAGATTTTCTGTGAATTACTTTAGGCATCTGTCTTGTCACTTTGCCCCTACTGTGTATTTTGCTTTTGCACCTTTTATTTTCTGTGCGAATGAGTAAGCTAAGTAGTAGGTATTCCTGTATAAAATCATAGTTAGGAAAATTTCTGTCTGCTGCCCTGCTGAGACTTCATGGTTGTGAACTTGTAAGGTAAAGTGAAATAGAAAAAAAATTAACCCTGAATGCTTTCAATGTTTATTCAGCCTTTATCATTCTCCAGGTCCTTCATGATTTAACTCAGAATGTCATTGACAGATACACCATTCTTGCTTTGTCTTACCAATTATTTAAAACTACTGTAACTGAGAAGGCCAAGCAGCCTGGGTGATATATCAGAGTATATGTAATGCATTTCTTTCCCTTTTCATAGGAGAATTTATGATTCAAAGTGACAGTCCATGCTTTTTTCAGTGCAGGAAGAAAATGCTGATAATATACTACAATGAATGAAGGGATGGTGTGGATTTTTAACATACTTAAGCAACATTTACTTCGTCTTAAAAGCAAACCTTTTCATGGACTCAGCCCCAGGTAGACCATGGCTTGCAACTAGCTCTTAAAGACTCATGAGCTGTTCACAGGTGATTCTTGTGGCCAAGGCCCTGGTGTTTGGTCTCTGGACAATCAGCATCTCTGTCTGGAGATCTAATGAGTTGCAGGGGTCTGGGAATTTGACACAATTATGTGTAAAATGGAGGCAGGGACTGATTCCTGTCTCGGAAGTCAAGCAACGTGAACTGGCAATGTGTTACTGGGGACTAGCTCCCTCTGTAGCAGAATTGTGTTGGAGATAAGTCATTGCAATAGCCAAAAAATAGAATTAGTAAATTGAATTAATCATTAAGGACAATCAAGAACCCAGTGCTTGAGTCTGGTCCTTGGTACTCTTTTATTTTACTCTTTAAAGACAATACCTAAAACCCAGGTATAGCCTCTAGGCCAGGTCTATCGCATGGGGAAGTAAAAAGACCTTTAGGAAAGCACCACTGCCTCCTGTATCTGTATTATTCCTGGAGCTCTCCTTCTTCTTGCTTCTTTGAAGTATAAGATCTCATCCACCCAGAAATTCTGGCATCTCCCTCTCACAGTCAGGAAAGTCATTCAGTTCAGATTTATGCAGAATGGGCACTCTCTGTAACAGCTCAGGGCAGCATCTGCCTATCCTTGGGGAACTCCATCTCCACATATTGCTCTCTCAAATCCTGGTGTAAGACAACAACACTCAGTAGATGAGCACAAAAGTAAATCCTGATGTAGAAAATATCAGGATGCACTGTCATCAGAAAATATCTCCTCTGACCAGTTAAAATAGATGGCACAGACTGCAGTCTGAGGACAGTACAGAAACCTGTTCAGCTGATCGTGTGTTGGTGTCTCCTTGAGATGGACAATCCACTATACTCCTCCACCTGTGTTCTCCAGGTTGCTGATGAGGTGCTGGTAGCATACTCAGCGCACAGAGGCACACCTGCTTTGCCATACCTATGCACAGGTGCCTCATCTGGAGCTGAATTCCATCCTTCCCTCTCTTGCAGAGTAAATCTTTGAAGATCAGATCATGTCTATTTTTGCATTCACTTTAAATTTCAGGTCAAGGACACTGGGATTTTCTTTTAAGAAGGTCATGTATCTTGCTTGTGGTTCCAGCAGCGCTGCCGTTGGATGTGTGGCTGTCACACAGATTGATATGCTCAAGCTGGCTGGATAATCATCACACCAGCCCTGCTATTAGATTTTATCTGTCTTGGACATGCAGATCAGCCACATCTCCCAGCTGCAGCTCAGACATATAGCCATCCACAAGAGCCTGGAGGTAGAACCTGGGGGATAACTGGGATATTATTGAATCGAGCTCTCCTCCATCAAGGCACTTTCATGCTTGGTGTTATGGCTTTTGTTCTCAGGCGCTGGTCTGCTGGTGCAGGTCTGCTCTGGGGACCCGTCATTGCCACTGTCACTGCACTTGCTGTCAGTGTACCGTTTGTTAATTTTGAGGGAAATCTGGGCACACACATCTTTCTTTTCTTTGTTTGGTTCCCCAGTAGTCACTCCCTTGGCTCCTTTTTTTAAGAGTCCAGATGTTTTCCTGCATCCGTTTAATTACTCGAGAGGCATGCACCATTTACTTGGCATAATGTGCTTTGGTTTTCTGCATGTTGGGGTGCATGCTTCTCTTCCATTGTCTTTTTACCTGAGATTACTGGAAACCAATTTACTGACAACAAAAAGAAAAGGGCCTGCCTGTACTTTGAATATTTCTATCCTTGAGAAATCTTTCGCATGCTGTTAACAATAGTGTTCAAAAAAATCAGCGAGCTATCAAAAATAGAGCAGCAAGTCATGCGCTCCATTTATTTTTGTCTCCCAGCTCTCCACGTTGGATTAGGAAACATTAAATATTTTAAAATGAGGAGGGAAAAGATGAATTCTGGGCTTGATGCTAAATCCTGACTACACTAGAAAAAGATAAAACAAACTTATATAGAATTTCATGATGCATAAATACTCCTTGTTGTTTGAAAATGCATACTTTGGCATTGTTTTGAACTCCTTTGCCATTAAATTAACTCAGCCTTGAGGAAATACTTTAATAGCTGCTTCAAGCAGAGAATCCAAAATACTCTAAAATTTCCAGTACATGATCCAGGTCACTTGCAAACCTGTTCCTGTTCTGTTTCCCCCTCTCTCACATCAGTAAAATGTTACATGTTAGAGAGCAGCTTCTGTTTTCTTTTGAAGTAAATAAACTATTGAACATTCTGTGAAACTAAGTTGATATCTTAAAAGATATTATTTTAAAAAATATATCATGGGGGCTTCATGGTACCTTCCTGTGGTCCTCAGAAATGTCCATTAAAGTTGATTCTTGTTGATGTTTATCCTCATCTGTGTTTCTCTCAGCCCACACTCTGGTTATTAGCTATCACAGCACAAACTGTTCACCCCTTTGTGCTGTTCCTTCACATTGCAGTCGCTGTACAGTGTCGATAGGGTTGGAGTCTGCCTACTTCTTTCAAATGGAAAGAAGTAAAATTTAAATAAAATAAATGAGTGAGCAGCTCTACAGAATGCAGGCTCAAATAATTTAATTGCTTGTATGGACTAACTGCAGTTCTTATCCCTCACTGCTTAAATGAAAACGTTTATTTCAGTTCAAAAATGTTGTCAGCTCCAACACAGCAGAATTCTGACAATAACTGTAAGGACAGCAATAACTCGTAGCAGGTGTGTAATCTGTGCTTGATGTGTGTGTAATTGATAAAAATTGCTTTCAGTTGGTAACAATGAAAGAATACTCCATGCTCCATATATCTGTCAGGATAGCTTTGTACGGGCTTTTGATGATCTTCGGAAGTGTTGCAATAAGACAGAAGGTCAGTGCACTTCATTCTTTTTAAATGAGTTTCCATATGGTCTTTAGTGTGCAATATGAAAGGTGAAGGCACTCTGGGCTTTCTGAGGAAGCATCATTTAGGTTAAGCTAATGCTAGCATGTAGGGATTGTTGTGAAACTCTAGTCTGGTTGCTTGTATAAAGAAGGCTATCAGCTAGTACTCAAGTGATTCTTGTTAGAATAAATCTTCTCTGTCAGAAAAAAAAATAATCATGAATTAAAGATGAAAGAGCCAGGATGAGTGAGTGTGTGTGTGGTGACAGAGTACTCTGTCTTACTGGCAAGAAAAAAAAGAGAAGGATCAAGGGATCAGGGTCCTTAACAAGGGTGGGCAGAGAAACATCCCTGAGGGAGTCATTTGGGTACAGCAAGCGAAGGGTAGGCACTATATTCCCATCTCCTTCTCAAGGCCCTCTCTCCCAAGCAAGGAGCAGCTCTGACCTCCATTCCTGCACTGGTCTTTGTGGTGGAATCAGGATGAGGAGCAGCCATCTGTGAGGGGCACTGTGCTGATTGCTTCCTTTGACATCTGGGAAAAGTTATTCCTCTTGCTTCCACACTGACTAAGATGGGGTAATATTTTCCCACATGTTTCTGGGACAGGAGCACAGTTGGATATCCATGAGAGTCAGGTACTTGTTCCTGGCACTTCCTTTTAAAGGGGTCATTTGGCTCTTTGGTAAGACAACACAGTCTACAGGCAGAGGAAATGCCAGCTCCCTAAATTGCTGATACAATATACCTAAAAAAAGTGTTGTTCATCTGGAGAAAACAGGATTAGTATACAAATTGCATTACTGGTGAGGAACTGGCCAGAGAGAACACAAGCTCAGCTGCCACTGAAAAGGGAATTGTTAGGCTAAGGTGATGATAATAATAGAGTCCTTCCAAAACTGATCTGGGGACTAATCTTATTTAGTATTTTAATTTCTGACCTTGCTGGGGGTTTGTTAATGAAATTTGCTGACTATCTCAGGTGTGAAAGCTGCATCAATAAAGAAAATACTTGTTTATCATACAAAGAGTCAGATGACCTTGAAGTCTCTAGTAATAGAAGTGGGATGAAATTCAATTGTACAAAAATACAAGTTCCTGCACTTAGAAACTAATAACAGGATTTTTTACTGCAAGCTAAGAGGATCAGCTGGAAAAACCTCCATGGGAAGATCTGGTCGTATTTCCTACCCTGTGACCATTAATATAATCAATGGCACATGACTCTGAAAATATCAGAAACAATCCCAGAGATTAATAGAGAGGATTGTTTCAGCACAGGAATATGAACTCCACCTCATAAGACTTTGTTGAGACCTCCTTTAGAATTTCATCTTAATCCAAAGAGATTAGCTCCAGCAGGGACAAAGGCAGAAAGGCTTGCCAGTGGCAGGAAACTGTCCGTAGCCACAAGTGAGTGGAAATTCCCATGTCTCCGATAGTTTGGCAAAGTGAAAGCCCAGAGGAGGTGTAGCCTCTAAATACATGTGGATGGCCATGTAGTGACCAGTGATGGTTGCTTCATTATGGTGAATCTATTTCATTTCACCTTTTGAGGACTTCTAGCAAATACTGTAAGGGAACGCTGCAGTCACAGCTGAACATGTAAGCTGGTGTGTGGAGAGAAGTATCCACCAATTTTCTCTGGGTTTGCTTTACTTTCCCCTGATTTCCAGCACAAATGTGTCCTTCACCCCAAATATGCAGAAAAAGGGCTTCTAAAGTGATCAGAAGGATGAACAGCCTGATATATAAGATAAAACATAAAAGATTTGTCTTGTTTAGTATTACAAAGTTGTGTATATAAATATTGTGATGGGGGGATACAAGTGGTGATAAAGAAAATAATAAATTAAAGGACTATGTTGGCTTGAAAACATCTGGGTACGTATGGCTGTATAGAAACTTAGACCTGAAGTTTTAATGAATTTAGAAAGCAGAAGGTTCTTAATACAGGAGGAAGGAGACTCGGGTAGAACTTCTATGTAGAAATGGCTAAAAAGCCCCACACCTTTTAAGTCTGTTAACAGCACTGTGTGACACGGTTCCTCGCCGTATCAGGAAGTGAATTTCAGTACACACAGTCTCCAGTCAGTCTCTGTATTTTGCTGTTTGTTCCTACCGAGGTACCAGACACATAGTCAGGCCTGAACATCTTTAAGCGTTATAGGAACGTCTCAGCAGCATAGTATGATCAGAGATTCTTCTGCTTTGATTTTTACACATATATAATAGTCAAGATGATTTCATCAGTGCTTTCATTCATCTTAACTTACTCATGTATAATGGAAACTGCCTACATTTAGAAAGTCTCCTTTTCAGAATCACAGATGTGTCATCATAATTGTAACTGCATTCCTTGTCTTATTTTTGCACTGAGTAGAAATAATAGCACATTCACAACAATTTTTTAAGATATTGCTGTATATGTCCAACTGTGTGTTAAGGTGGCAGAAAACTATTGTTGTTTTTTCCAGAAAATGTGAAAATAATTGTATATTCATATTTTCAAAGGGGAAAAAAATTAATTCTCTTTGGCAGAAGTTTTCAGCCTCTTCCTTTTAAGCTTTTAACTTTTGAATTTTTTTTTTTGTTAGTATCATTTTCACTGAAAGAGAAGGTAAAAGGAAAAAGGAGACAGGCAGAAGGAGGGAAAAAAAACTCAAAAGATTGGTGCAATAGCTAGAATAGCACAAATTGTGTTCTGCAAAAAACTGGGAAGGCAGAAAAAATCCATTCCTTATAATGAAATATTGTTGTCAGTTTGACATGAGCAGGGCCCTTCAGCCTAAGGAAGAAAAGGCTGGCTAGATACAGTAAGTCTTCAAGTCAGGAAAAGGTGTTGCAAAAAGTAATAGTCTGTTCTCAATGCCCAAAGTTGATAAAACAAGTAGCTAATGGGTGAAAATTGCAGAAGCACTCAAGTGGGACATTATAAAACCCCTTTTTAAATAACAGATGCTGTAGGCAGGGAAGGTCATGTGGGAGGTTTCAGAAGTGCTGTCATCCAAAGGAGACCCTGAGAAGTGATGTGTATTCCACCTACACCACTGTGTTGCACAGGGGCACTGAGCATTTCTTGCAGGCTCCTGCTGGCTCCCAGGGTGGCTGGAGGAAGGGACCAGCACTGTCCACTGCTGAAATGTCTCTCCTCAATAAATACTATTTGATTGGAGAAATATGAACACACGCACATAGCCAACAGAAAAAAAAAACAAAACAAACAAAACAAAACCAAAAAAAAAATTATACTTCAACATTCTTCCTTTTTCTGATTTTGTCTGTTACATATACTTTGGTCACTTATTTGTAACGACAAGATTTTTTCTATTTATCTCTTATTTATTTTATGACATCCGCAAGTTGGTATGCAAGTTGTTTTGAACACCCCAGAAGCATCTCTTGGCCAAGTTCTCTAGCTGGACAGCTCAGAAGTCTAAAGGGAGATCTGAAGTTATGAACTTGTGCTATTTTATGGGCAGAGAGGTTTGACAATACCTTGATGACTTGGACAACCAAACTCTCCACAAGAACTCTGGCTGAAAGCAGACCAAATAGTAAACACCTTTTTTTTTTTTTTTTCCTTTAATGCAGAGAAATGCATTGATTTCTGGAGAGGTTAATGTTTCTGGAGATAGTTTTTAGAGGTAATTTATAATAAACATTGTCTTCTGGTCATATTGGCCTGTAAACAGCCTGGTAGATGTTATAATGTTATTGTCAGCAGCACATTAGGCATAAACTGAGGGTGTAGAATCTTTGAAAAAGAAAGGAATGGTCCTCTCTGCAACTGAAGAGCAAGTTATCACTACAGAATACAAGGAGGGAAACAACCATCCCCTTTTAAAACACCCCCTTTGAGGCAATGTACAAAGCAGATCATGCAATTCTGAGATCCACTTTGGTGATAGTTACTGTTCTTTAGTGTGTGTCTATCTCTTAAAAGCTAAGTGTGGTACAATTCAAAAAAGTGCAAGTTGAAGTATAAAGAGGATGATAAGGAGTGATTTAAGGAGGGAGATTGGTGGAGTTCAACACATTCACATCTTCTGAGGCAAAGACTTCAGACCTGATAGTTGCTAGTGATTTTTCATTGCTTTCTCCTCAACTGAAAATCTGTGTAAAGAGCAGGCTAAATAATTTACACATGGTTAATATTGAAGTAGCGAGTTATTCCTTCAAGGCCAGCATTTCCTGGCTGCTCTTTCATGCTTGAATGGGTTCCCCTGCGCACACTGAGAAGCCTTCACGAAGCACGCAACCAGCGGTCTCACTTAGCTCGGGTACCTTTTAAAACAACAGAGACATCAATCTTTCCCACAACCTCAGCACATATTTCCTCACTCTCCTCTTTCTTTTTCATTCATAAATACAGTAACTGGTCACACCGCTCATATTCATCACTGTTTCTTTACGAGTCACACTCTATAAAAAAGGCAGAAAGCAGTATTGGACTTCCTAATGCTTCCCAAGTGTTTTTACTTCAAATCATAATTACTAATTTCTATTAGATGCTTTAATATTTCATTTTGTTGGTTCAGTGTGAAGGGGTCTTCTTCTGGCCAGTCTTATCAGACAGCTCTGTCAGTTGTAGCAATAGGACAGTGGTTAATGGCTCTAAACAGAAAGAGGGCACGTTTAGATTGGACATGAGGAAGAAACTCTTCACTGTGCGGGTGGTGAGGCACTGGAACAGGGTGCCCAGAGAAGCTGTGGATTTCCCATCCCTAGCAGTGTTTAAGGCCAGGTTGGATAGGTCTTTCCACAAGCTGGTCCAGTGAAAGGTGTCCCTGCCCATGGCAGGGGGGTTGGAACTAGATGGTCTTTAAGGCCTCTTCCAACCCAAATCATTCTACTATTCCATGAAAATAGTTCTTCCACTTGCTTTATTTGTGATTGTTATTCGCAAATAACTTTCAATACCTGCATGAAGAACTACTGAGAAGGTGTGACGCATCATTTGGATCATAATGTGGATCTGATAAAGAGCTATAAAGAACATATATTGCATTCTCGTATGTGCACATGGATTTTAAGAACACAGCCACCAGCTAAGGCGCATGTGTGACTGCATGGAGTCATGGACACATGAAAGGTTATCTTAAACGGCCCAAAGGGAAAAAAAACCAAAACACATCCATATGACCGCTCTTTGAGCTTCCCCAAGCTGGTGTTTATGCTTTTTAGTGTCCTGTTTTAGTAAAGCAGATAGTTTTATATGACAAATAATTCTGTAGGATGGTTAGGAATCTCTTGCTGTACATCTTTTAAGTAGTCATAATCCTCATTTACAGAGAACATGTTTTGGCCTGCACTAGCTTAATGCAGCAATACTTGTGTCTGATTTCTCCTGGGTGTAATTTTCATTGGCTACAGGAGAGAAGTAAATGCACTAAGGAATGAGTGAATCCATTCAACAAAAATGCCTTGCACATGAACACTTTTACTGGCTGGAGATTTTTCTGCTATGTCTAATTGGCCATGACATATTGTATTACAAATTTCCTTGATTTCAGCAGTTTTCACAGTTCTGTGAATCTCTATTTGCTTGAAGATTTTTCTCTTTTTTTCTCTACTTCTTTTTTTCAAAGTAATTTCCCCTCTTGGCTCTTAGTTATAACTTGTCTTCTAGTAGCATTCACCTCATGGTGCTAATTTACATGCCCATGTCTCTGATCTGGTAAATATTGGGTGCACACACATGCACACACAACCCACTTGCCTGCACACATATAGAAAAGCAGAAATTATTCTGCAGAAACTTGCATCCTGAAGAGACATGTTAAGAGGGACTGACAAAACGTGCTAGTTGTCTGCAATTCTGCCTGTAGTTCTATATCGGTAATTGTTTAAAACTCTATTATCTGCATCAGATTTATGTCTCTGCCCCTCAATTATTAATGACTTGTTTGTCTGAGAGCCTTGGCAGAGAGCCTCTTCCTGCCACCTTCCTGCTAATGGCTTTCCTAGATAAGTGCTTACATGTTGGACAATCACTGGCTGTGCTTGTAGTGTTCTTAGGGAAAGCACTGACTGGCTTCATTCATAAAACAAATAAATTATCTGGTATCTACTCAGGGTATTTCCTTGTTTATCCTTGCCATTGATCTTCAGTTTAATTATTTCTGTTGAACCAGCTCTAGTTACTTCCCAAAGAAATTACATATTAAACTTGTCCCTTCTAGCTATTCCTAGTCTTTCTTGTGCAGATTCCCAGTCCCTAATGAGATATTGCCTTCTTCTTGTACAAACACTCCTATAAATTCACAATTTGCTGTATCCATGTGTGTATTTTCTTAATTCTCTGTGAATTGCTGGATTAAGTGTTCCCAACTTGTCTTTCTGCACAGTACTTTGGATAACCTATTTCTGATCAATCTGAGAAAAATGGGAAGGGAAATTTCTGAGATTTCTCCATAAGCTTTTGACACTCCAGTTTTCTTTCTTCATCAGCTTTTGATATGTTCTTCAGGCTCAACTATAAGAGCTCAAACGTTAAACTGTGAGCTCCCTAGCACCAGTGCCTGCCAGTATGAACAAATAGACTGTTCCAGAAACATTTATAGGAGTTACTGGTCATGTGGTTGGTGGCCTACAGGTGGTTCTATGAGTGGGAAGAGCCTGAGCGTAACAAGGCACAGTATTTTTTAAGAAATCATCATAAAAGTGGCACTGAGATTAGCTCATTGATCTTATAAATGGCACTGAGATTAGAACACGGTGCTAATAAAGCCATGCTTGTGGGTTAAATCCCCATCTGGGCCACTCACTTAGGATTCGATGATACTTGTGGGTCCCTTCCAACTCAGAATATTCTGAGAAGATTAAAAAAAAAAAAAGTTATCTCTGTAATGCTTTGTGCCTGTTACCACTTGGTGGACAGCCTGCATGATGACCACAGGAGGCAGGAGGTGAATTGGTACTGAGCCCTCACTGCTCAGTGAGCACCCCTCCAGGATTGCTCCTGGCATGCTGTTGAAACTGGGATCTGAGAGGAGCAGTGGAAAACCAGGATATGGCTGTGTAATTAAAGATTGTAATCGTAATCCATTTGCACAGGAGGATAGAGTTAATATTTCCTTGGCAAAGTTTTCTGCAATGTTCTTAATTTTGCAAATCTAAACAGTTTTTTGACTCTCATGTTCCAATTACTTGATGCAAATACATTCCTTTTTCTAAGGTCCTTTTTTTGCTGTTGTTAAAAAAAAAGGTAGAAATTGAAAGTTTTAATTTAGAATGAAACTTCCTTTAATATATCTTGGTCCAAAAATGGGATTTTGAACAAGAATTCCATGACATTTGCAAACAATTGGAATAGGAACGAAAATAAATATTTGTCTTCAACAAAATATTTCTAGTGAAAAACAGAAAAGTGGGGTTTTTCTCAGAAAGAATTCAGTGGAGATAAAAGTTGAGATTTTGGAAACCTGGCTGTAAATGGGATGTACCTTTGCAAGGTAGAAAGAAGGCAAGCTCACAGACAAAAATTAAATAATGAGGAAAAAAAATGTTGCTCACTACTTGCAGTCCATTGTTGTGAAAGAATAATCATAGTCTTTCTAAGGAAATTTATGTTTTACAATTAAAATACACTTAATATAGTGATTTAGCAGCACATCAGCCTGTAATAAGCGGAAAATAGGAGGGAATTATCTGTATTCTCACTGTTAGGAAGCTTTCTTTCTGTACGTGAGAAGCATGAGAAGTTCTGGGGTGACTGCAGAGGACGGGTCATGTTTGGTATCCCATTCTGCTGCAGGCACCAGAGATTAGCTGACCTCCAAGGTCATATCTGATATTCTTAATAGACTGGGGAAAGATGCCCTGGCTGTGTGAAATACTGTTATTTATTTGTATCTTCAGTTTTGGGGAACTTGGCGTTCAAATAAAACAAATTGGCCAATGAGAATCAAGAGTGAAACAATATTGTGCAAAACATTATTTTCCAATCACTATAATGCATTTTTTAATGCATGAAACCCATCCCTGGGGTGGTGGTCAAGGAAGCAATTGTATGATAGCCTCTTTTTATCAGACAGCTTGCTTTCTAGCATGGTCAATTTTCCATAGCAATCCATCACACTGAAGCACTGCTCCTCTGAGCCCCACAACACCATGGATAGCTATGGCAGCAGGGAACCCAATATGTAATTACTACAATGACATCCTCTACCAAATTACATGAGCTGGTCACAAAGCAAGGTCACAGAAAATTTGTTATGTTCTTGCTGCCACATTAAAAGGAGCTCCAGCGTCAGACACGTTTTGCATTCTACATTTTTAGCTCTGCATCTCCCTCTCAATCATTTTTTAAATCTTCCAAATTAAAGTATTTTAACTATAGGGCTTTGAAATCAAGATTTTATTTGTTGCCTTTGAAAATATTAATGTACTTAAATGAGAAAAACACTGAGAGGTACAAAATCTGTCTGTTCCTGTACACGCAAAAAGTACATGAAAGCCTTTCACACAATTAACTAGATTTACTGCTGTTGTTGTGTGCTCTTTTTATGGATAACAAAGAAAAGAGCAATCTAATAAGGGAATCAAACAAATGAGATGTCCTTTATGAAGAGAAGATGGTAATGAGTACTTGAAGACTTCTGTTTTCTTTTTTTGTAATGATATGAAACAGCAGGTGATTTCCTTTAACTGTGAAGAGTACAGTAAATTAATATTGCCAAAAGGCATCGAGGAAGACACATTCCACTACTAATAAAATATTGATAAACATGTGAGGTTTTTGTCACATAAAATATTCTTCCTATTTGGTACCCTAGAAGAAAAGCTGAGCTCACAGCTTTTAATCCAGCCACCATCTATTAATGAAGATCTCATTTATAGGGATGAAAACAGTTTGGAGTAGAGGCAATTTTTAAAAGATGCATATCCTTTTTCAGTTTTTATGCAGACTACAGGCCTGCTTGTTTAGATGTGTGACTGTATATGAGCACACCAATTATAGAGACAGGAGTACTTGTAGCTGTGCAAAAAACCCCAACCCGTAAGAAAAAAAATGGTTTAAGCTTCAAAGGCAAAAGAGTTCTTCACCATTTTATGGTAGTTTCCTTGCATAAAGTGTAGCCTCAATCCTTATCCACTGTCTGCTCTCCAACTCTGTAATGAATTTGTAACAAATAGCTGTAGCCAGCTCCAAACACAAATGCAGGAGAACTTCTCTTTATCACTGATCTTTTCATTATTTGCTGGAAGGACATTTCTCACTGACCCCTTCACAGAGACACCCCTTCCAAAAATCACATCAGAAGGCCTTGTGTGGGATGCTCAGAGGAGGAGGAACATGCAAATTGCAACCACCTGTAAAAGATTTGGTTTGGGTGATGTATCACTCTCCCATGGAGATTTGGTTTTGCAGTCTGGGTCACTCTCCAGTGTGGCAGTCAGTTGCCTTAATCATAAAATCATTGTCCTTTCTCATCCTTTAATCTCCTGCCCCATTGACTGACAGCCTCTCAGTAGCATTGGTCAATCCTCTCATCCAGCTGAGTGCCAGTAGACATGGGTTTTCCAGCATCTGCAGCCAAACCTTGGAGTTCTGCACAAGAACAATATGCTGCGAACAGTTGTTTCTCACTGCTCAGCCTGGATTTATTCCTGGAGCATAATCCAGCCTGTGGGCTGAGAGAGGCAGTGCTGCTGAGGTAAAGAAAAACACTGAACCCTTTCAGCTAAAAAAAACCAAAGAAAACTAATACAGTGGTGGGGGGGAAATATTCCAAGTTATTAAATTGTATTTAGGTGATAGGTTTTTGAAAGTAGGATTTTCAGTAGAAAGCATCTGCTCATCTTCAGCAGCAGTGCCATTTTGGCCTATATATACACTTTCCTAGTCGAGGTGCAGTTGGGGTGGAGATGTCCCTCTGTCCCTCTGAGAGGCTGCTCCCCAGTATGGATGTAGCCATGCCTAGACACACACAGTTAGGCTATGGCAGTGTCTCATAACCTCTTGCCCATCAATCATGGGAGTTAGCATCAAATCCTCTGCAGAGCTGCAAGTGACTACAGTGATAAGAAGAAAATAACTGTTGAGAAAATGTGCTTTCTCCCCAGACTGAGCTGGGCTTTGAGCAGGACAGCTTCCCCCTCTCCTTTCAGGGATCAAAGAGGGCCTGCCTGCTTTGTAATCCACTGTATCTGCTGCCTTGAGAATGCAGACACACACTGCTTTGTGATTCACAAAACACACAAAATTCAACCTTGATTGCTTTTCTCTGTTTCTGTTTCTGTGGTGTTAAGCTCAGAAGAATGGCCCACGGGGAGCCTGGTTTGATTCCTGGGTACAATTTGCATGTGGCATCTGGGACAAGTCGGCTTTTAAAGCCCGGCTGTTGCCGTGCAAGTGCAGGGTAGCGAGTACCCTACCAAGAGTCCCATGTGTTGAACTGGGCTGTTTTTCTCCACAAGGAAGATAGAAAAGGGTTTTCAGAGCATAATGAAACATCTGAAAGCTGAAAAAAACACATCTGTTTAAAGAACACCTTTTCCTAGTAGTGCCTGAACTGTGAGTATTGAAAAGTTTGAAATCCCTATTCAGGAAGTATAATTTCTCTTGTCATACATCCCCTGTCTGTACATCTTAGATGTTTGGTTTTGTCACAAATGAGTTATTTTCATGCTCAAATTTTTTTAAGAGATTTGTTCAAGATTATATAATAAATAATTGATTTGTCCTTGATACTGTATTTTTCATCTAGCTGTGTTTGGAGCACACAGAATATACATTTTGAAAAAGCAGCAATCATTTTAGCCTACTGCTGAAAGCAGAATGAATTTCAGATTTTTGTGAACTCTATTTTCACTATCTTCATGACAACAAAGTGTTACATTCCAATAATGACCAGTCTCCTGTAAGGCATTTCAGAAGAAAAAGTCAAGGACAACAGAAACCAGTATTTTCATCCCAAAGACTGGGAATGATGCATCCAGTCGCTCTCACTGCCCACAGACCTTTTATATTTCTCTTCTGGTCTCTGAGGCTTGGCTTTCCCTTTTTATCAGGGGGTACTCCACAGATCCTTTACTGGTAACCAGAGAGGGAATGAGACTTTATTGATGATACCCTTTTAAAGAAACTGAGAGGAGAAAGGAGAAAAAGCCTGCTATTTAAAAAAAAAAAAAATTAACTTTTGCCTGCTCTCTTTAAATAAAAATATTTTTCTGTTTCAGACAGAGAAAGGAAAGTGGACCCAGTGGTATAATACATGGAGATCCTATTGGACTTCACATAACACTAAAACTATAAACCTATCTTTGCTTTAATTAAAATACTAAAGCAGTTAATCTTTTAACCAGGAAAATTGTTGCTCTGAACTGAAAGAACGGAAGGGAGTAGGCAAAAACCCCATGACCAGTTAAATCCCTCATCTTTAATTATTTAGTATGCCATAGTATTTATGTGAAGTTTGTAATCTTTACATGTCTATATGTCAGAGGACTTGTGAGCTACGACAGTGTGTTGGGGGCTCAGCACAGGACACAGCTCTCATGTCCCTCTGCTCTTGCCTTTCAAGCTCTGCTTTGCTGCATCCTTCTTCCAGAAATACTTCCCTTCCTTGGTGGTATGGAATGCAAAGGTAGCTCAGGTTCCTGTGGAAACCTTAATTTTGACTTCAGTGGATAGTTTGCTGGTTAAGATTTCCATCCTCAAAATTGCATTAATTTTTCAAAGTGTACTTAGTTATTCATATAAAGACACTTCTTTTGCAATATTTGAACTGTTCAGTAGACCTTGTAGGAATGTAATTCTGAGTAATGGTTCCATGCATTTGGGGATAACAATTAAAGACAAACTACAGAAGGTGACCTCTATACCTATTTACCTTTGGTTTTTTGAAGGGCTACATGTTGGTTACTCAATATATTTTCATAACTACGTGGACACCCGTGGATTTTTTTCAGGTTGAAGCCATCCCTTAGGAATGTGCATATTGTCTTTGGAAATGATGACTCGTAGCCTGTTGGGGTACCAGCAGTGAAAATCTAGAGAATTTCACCTGTCCTCTATTTTATATTTGTTACAGTTTTCAGAAACTGTTTTGAAAATCAAGCAGGTCTATAGTTTCTCAACAACAAGGCTCAACTGAAATATTTTTCACAGTTCCAAGAGATGCAAGACTGTGACTTTTGGTAATTTCTCAATGTAATTCTTTGTATGGTAGAAGCATGACCCATGTCCAAGTCATTAACAGTCACAGAAATAAAATTACTGTGGCATTTTGGATATGCAAAGATCAGACCTGAAGAAACACAAAGTTCTGATTTAAATTCAAATGACAACTAGTAAAAATTGTAATTCTTTTAGATCTCATGGCTATTTTTTATGAAAACTGAGTTTTATCTGTTCCGTTTGAGAGAGGAAAGAAACAAAAACTCAACATCCTTAAAACATAAGACTGACTTCTTAAATATCAGCAGTTTGTAATGTATAAGATGTTTCATGCGTATCTCCAATACCACTCATCTAGGTGGTACCCACCCATAGAGCAGTACCCACCTTCCTTAGAAACAGAAAAAGCAGGAATCAGAAAAATCGTGGAGGGAAAATATCATGGCTGCAGGGAAAATGGGAACACAGCTAAGAGGTGTGAGAGAGAAACCTGAGTCACAAAGGTGTTTTTAAGGTTAATTCTGTGTGGACCCTCAAATTCTGTTCAATGCACGATTGGAGGGCATGAGCCACATCAGCACAAAGTGGCTTTGCCAGCCTCTGTCACGGGTTTGACTGAGCACACTGGTCTGGAAGGCCACGTCACTGTCAGACATATATTCACTGGAGGTATGTAAAACATAAACTCCTCCTCCAATACACCAAGTTGAGAATGAGACATTTCAGCCCATAATAACCATTATTCTCTAGCACTATGAGAGTGATGATACCTACATGCAAGTATGATGGATTCCAGTACTCTGGTCTTACTGTCCCTCCCCTCTCCCACTTTTGCATGCCTTTAGAAAGAGTTGCTACAGGTGGCCTGGGATATCAGCATCCGAAGTCTCTGTCACTTTGTTTGAAAGAGATTCACAGAACTCCAAATTTTTCTAAAGTTTCGTGATGACTGCTGACATCTCCCTTTCATTCCAGTGGCCACAGTTTATTTCTTTCAGAGCTGTGCAGTGTGCATGCTCATTGGTACCACTTGCCGCTGGTTGGGAGCGTCCTGCAGCATTGGGTATTTCTGTAATCCATCCATCTGCACAGCTGGCATCGTGTCTTGTTTGTGTGCCTTCACCAGCTTTATGTGCATCTCCCAGCTTGCAGCCAGTCTGGGAATGGCGAGGATGTGTGCATCCTCGGGGAGTGCGTGAGTGCATGATCTGTGTTTGCTGTATTTCTAATGCTCCCTGACTGGTTCTAATGTTCACCTAGTTTGAAGCAAATATTGCATGTCAACACAAAACTGGTGACTTCCATGTCAAAAATCCATAAGGACAACATATAATCTCCAAATTCGGTTCTGGGCTATAGACTGTGCTGTGAAAATCAGAGGGTTTAAATGAAGTTTACTGAATGGTAAGGGCTCAAAATCCCTAATAATATCCACAGATTGTTGTTGATATTAAGTGAAGTGGCATATGCGCTTTATTAACTTTTGCATAATGGCAGTCCTCTGCCACGGTGTGATCTTTCAGTCTTACCTTCTTCTCTGTCATCACGAGTTTACGAAATTGCCACAGACATCCTTCCCCCGAATCATATCACGAGCCACCAGATGAAAGATTGTTTCAGGAAAGATGATTAGGAAAGAAGGGTCTTGAATAGTTTATATGAACCATGGACATTGCTGATAGGATTTATTTATGTCGAAAATAAATTGTCTTTACTTTCTGGAATCTTAGTAAAACAGACTTAAAATTACTGTGCTATTTTGGTTTAGATAAGCAGGTAACATTTTTAAAAGCATAATGGTGTAATGGGTCCTACATTGAATTTCCCTATAAGTGATCAAAAGCCTGTACAAATTAAATACCATTTTCTGAAGGACTGAAATGTATTCAAATTTCAGAGAATTTTGTTGAGCCTAGAGTACATTCTTTATCCTCCACTCTGTAAGCACAGGATTTGGCTAAAAAAATAGCTGAATTGTTAAATCAATGGCGATCTGATCTAAGAAATTAGTCCCTCTCTCATTCATGGCTCTGGATTCACTAGTGCATGTCCATTTAGATGCAAGAAGTGATTCACTTGGAACTGATAATTAAGGGAATGCTTTATAATCATAGAGTAGATTTGTCTGGTGGGAAAGACTGCGCTGCTCTGACAACTGGTACCTATGAGGTAAAGCATTGCCAATATATGCAGCTTGAATTGTCTTGTACTTCGCAGGTTTCCAAACCTCCGTGAGATTAATTTGATGCCCACGACTGATGCAGGTGAGGGTAGGTGACCTCACTGCTGGCGTCCACAGATAGCTACAGTGTTGGTTTGGTTTTGGGGCTTTTTAGTAAAACTGTAAAAAATTGAAAGGATGACTGGAAGGACAGTGGCAATGTGGCACACAGTCCTTTTCATTCCTATGCATAAAATGTGCAAGGGTGGCTGTGTGAGGTGGAAAGATTTCTGAATAATATTGTGGCATGCCAGACCTATGCCCACAGAGCACAGCTAGTCATGCATGGTGAGTTTTCGAAAGGTTTTCAGAGTCTGGCAGAGACTGAGAAGACTGAATTTGCTCTTTAAATATTGAAGCGTCAGAGCTAAGGATTTGCTGTGGTTAAGTTGTGGTATTTTCTTGAATTGCATTAAATTCAGAAAACTAAATTATGTTTTCTCAGCAATATACCAATATCAGAATTAATTGTGTAATTTTTTCTAATTGCTTTGCTTACATGAGAAGAATATTTAATTCAAATTATATATTCTTGGGAGAATCCCCTGAGGCAGCTACTGACAGAGACCTCTGCTGAAGACAGTCAGTGTGCACAATACCACAGGAAATCAGAAAAATCTTTTCAATCACTGTGGTTGTTCAAGGGAGATTTAATAATTTTTCAAAACATAACTAGCATATTTAGACATACAGGAAAAGCAGTGGAAATGGAGTCTTCTCACACAAGGTGGCAAAGATATTAAATAAAAGGAACTGTGTTAAAATGAGGAAAAACAATTGTCAAAGCTGAGACAAAGAAATAACATGATCTTTAACAAAATTAGCAACAGTTAATTATTAGCTCATAGGCTGTAATGCCCCTGCCAACATCATTTTGTAAAACCATTTTCATTCTCCATTATCTATTTTCATTTGGTATGAAAAATGATGCAGCATGAAAAATGATGGAGTAAGAATCCACCTTCTGATCTCAAACATCTATCTGATTCAACCCAGAAACAAAAATTACTGTATTTATTTATTTATTTATTTATTTATTTATTTATACGCTACCCCAGCTACATTGTTGGTTTTTTTACCAATGTTATTACCTGGTTTCAGCTACTTCCAGAGCTTCCCCATGTCCTCAGCACTCCTTGGGGCTCTGTGGACAGCTTCCTCTCCCTCCCCTTCTCTGCTCTCGAAACTTGGGAAATGACAACTTCTCACATTGTGTCCTGAAAGCTATCAAAAGCTATTTAGTCAGAGGTCTGGCAGGCTGAGGCAAGAAATGCGATTTAAAGACAAAAGCAAAAATCCAGGAAATATCTCCTGGCTATACAATCCCAGTTATATTGTGAAAGAGCACAAGTTTTTTGGGACATCCTTGGCTGGTACCCGCTCCACACAGCTGCTCCTGAGCAGGATGCGCTGAGCCCCTGGCAGTGGTGACAGCTGTTCAAAAGCAAAAGTAATCCCTGGAGATTTCAGGGGAGGATGAAGAGCTGTGCAGGTGCCAGGACCCATGAAACTATGTGGGTCACCAAGCTGATGGTAATGAGGGCCTGTCCCAGCAAGCCAGGAGGGGGTGTTGGACTCCCTGCACAGGACAGGTTACACTGCCAGGGTTTGGGGATTTAAGAAGCCACCCAACAGATTGTTTTCTGAAACATACAAAGTGCGCCCAGTGTCTGAGATGTCGCTGAAATGCTCACACACAGCACCTCCAAATGCTTGTCTCATGTCAGGAGTGTGAAAGGTCCCCCAAGACAAAACTGAAAGGGGAGCTACATGTGGCAGGTCACAGTTTGAATGGGAGAGGCAAGGACAGGCTTGGAAAGTCTCAGACCTTGTAGTCAGACCTGTAAGACTTCCCTAGTGTTTGCCTGGAAACAAAGTGCTCTTACTTTTAACTCCACCTGGGATGTACGTGTTTTGCTACAGATAAGTAGACTGTTGTAAAAAAAATCCGTCTTCGAATCCAGCAAGCACAGAGGTTTTATAGGATCTCAAATTTAAATAGCCATAACATGTATTCCCCAGGCTTTATCAGATGGGAGCAGATCTAAAATCATTCTCATTTGCATGATTCTATGTTTTGTAAATGCAGATGCTGTAAAGCATTGGTGTTTCTTAAAATCCAGGTGAATTTTCTTTGGAAATGCATGATTCGGTGTTTCATAAGCTGAAATATTTGTGTAGTTGTGTTGTTATAGCCAGGGGTGGTACAAGGATATAAAAAGGCAAAATATTTACAGGGAAAAGTAATATTATTTATTAGAATATATGACGGAATTGGGGGGAAAAATAAGCAAGGTTTCAGACACATGAGATCTTCCTCAGGGCTCATACAGATGTCATAAGCTTTGAACTATATTTAAACTACTTTGAGCTTAAGTTGATTACATTAATAGTTAGATGATGTAAAGGAAAAAAGTGCTTGCTACTTGAAGACTAGAGATGTCTCTTAGATAAGTGAAAGTTGAAAAAGGCATTAGTTCATCTAGGACAAAGAAGGAAAAGTAATAACCAGCTGTGAAACAGCAAGGGTCTAGCTGGGAGTGAGCAAAATTGATATGTGCCATAAAGGCACCTTCCTCTCTGAGTCCATAATTTTAGGTGTCCACTTGAGTTACAAATTTCAGTTCCCAGAATCACCTTTTGAAGATATTTTTAAGACTTTTGTGGGTCCAAGGACTGAAAAGTCAGAGATGGAGTGGCTATTCTGCAAAAGCAGGTTTCCCACTGACAACTGGGTATTTCTGTCCTCTGTCAATTATCTAGAGCATCCTCTTTCTAGAGTAGAATGGCTCATTTTTGGGAGTGTATACAGTGCATTGGGTAGAAGGAAGCAAATCCAGGGCTGTAGGATGCCCAGACTGTTAGGTTTCTGGTGTGAGAAGCAGCTGCTGAAAGGGTCTGCATCATGTTGATGACACTGACAGATTTGAAGTTTAGGGGGGGTCTCTTACATGGTGCTGCATTTTGACCTGCAAGGCATTTGTTTCTGATGTTAAGGTTTACAAGTTGAGGGGGTTGCCTGATCGCCAAGAAAGGCAGCAGTAGGAAAAGTTAATTTAATTTATGATTGTCCCAACTGATTGTTCATTTCCCCCTCCCTCCCTTCCAGGATGTTTTGTGATGAGTAGACGTCCATAACCATTGAGGTTTACATTTTGTATTCTGTTACGTTTGTACACTGTCCAGGCCCCTAAACACAAGTCCTTGTTGACGGTAAGAGCAGTTCTCTTCAGAAAATTTAGATTGATGAAGTGCATGTTGCCAGTGTCCTCAGGGCACATCAAGCTCGATATAACCATGACTGGTTGGGTGTATTTGCAATGCCTTTTGGACTTGTGGAGGCTGGACTGCTGCTCTGTGGTGGCTGAAAATGTTTAAACATTTGATGTTGTGGTAAAACTGACCCAGATGCAAAACCATATCCGTAGTTGGATTAGAAAGGAACAGAAAGAGAATTTGGAACAGCTGCCTCACCTACAGTATTTGTAAATGACAATGTAAGAAAGTCTGAGAAAGAGCTGGGAAAAAGCCTTATTTCTTAAGTCCCACACCTTTTGGTCACCTTTATAAAAAGCTATGTTTGTTTTTTAACCCATCCTTATAGTTCAGTCACCTTTTTTTTTTTTTTTTTTCATCTTGAGGACAGCTTTATAGTCCATGAGAGCTCTTTTGTCTGGGCATCCCTTTGTTGAGTGAAAACCAGAAGTGAAGTGGATAAAGTTGAGATCAACATAGGTGTCACTTCAGATTACAACTTTCAGCTCTGCCTGTAAGGTTCTACAAAGAATAAAATGAAAATTAAAAGTGTTGGAAGATGGAATTGAGTGACCTCTTTTGTCAGGGTCACATTTAAGGATAAATGCTGAAGAAAGAGAATGTCCTGAATTTCAGCAATTTCTTGTCTGCTGTCGTGTGGGACCAGACCTTCCACTGGTGCTGTCCTGTCAAGACTACAGTGGCTCTTCAGTGATTTACCCCACAGGTGTCTCCCCACCCCCTTAGTTGCAGCACAGCTTCTGCTCTCCCAGAAACATTTTTGTTGTATTTTTTTGGATGACATTTGCTTCTTGCTTTCTCCAACCGTGAGCAGCTCACAAGAGGTACTACGGGTCCTGCTTCTGTGTGGAGGTTTCCCAAAAACAGTGGTCTCCTAATCAAAATTTCTCCTAACAATGATTCATTTAAAACTAGAGGTTATAACTGAAAAATAAGATATGATATTACTTTAAGTCTCAATTGATGGTCTCTCAATAGGCCTGTAGTACACCATTTGAGGACAACTTCAACACACCAAAACTGGGAAAGATTTATTATTGAGGAAAACCTCTGACTGAAATGAGCCAACTTCTGCCTGTAAAGTATGCCCTGAAATTTAAATACATGTCAGCAGCAATACTAAATATAGCTACTGGCATTACTGTTAGCGTAAGCACAGCTAGTATTTATAAAACCAATATCCTTTCTGCTATGGTGGACTAACAGCCTTTGTCTAATTATTAATATTTTCAGTTGAGGGAATTTTGATATGATGAATTGCCTGTTACTTGATAAGACACTTTGGATGCAATTTAAATTCAGTGTCAGTTCCAGTTCAGTAATAGGCCATATTTTCACCGTTTTTTAAATTTACCTACTCAATCTTACAGATTTACTATAAATTATGGAAAGAATAATAAAAATCCAGAAGCTAATCACACCCTGGACTATTGCTGCTGGCTAAAGCTGTGTTACTGGTCACAGATTGCATGATATATATGGGAAGAACTAACAGCAGTCATAGTACCAAAAATTCTCTATTTAAAAAAAATACATATTTCGCAAATAATTTGTTTTACTCTGTAAAATGCTCCCTTTTGCATTATACCCAGATTACTGTACCTCATGGAGTCCCTGGTTTTGTGTAGATGAAGTGTTCACTATCTATTATTTTAACAAATATATTCAAAATTCTACGAGGCCCATGTGGTTCGTATGGGTCCAGTCCAGTCCATAAACGTCTGTTTAATTTTTCTTTCCTCCTCTGCAAGGGTTGTGATAATTTTTTCTGAAGCATGTGAATTTCAATAAATTTTCTGAGGTCTTCCACAGTTTACCAAAGGAGTTAAAATCATTCTCCTGGAAGAGTGACTATGGAGAAAATCATGGTGTGGATATATGTTGATGTTTTCTAAGACTGTAAAGAGTGGCTGTATTTTGTTGGTAGTAATGCAGGGGGAAGGCAATGGATTGGTTAAACAAGGGGCGTGTTGTGGTCAAGTGAAAGAGTTGTTTATTCTCAGTATAGCCTAAGACAGAAAACGATGAGACCAGGCACTAGTACAAGTTTCCTTCATGCTTGTGTACTTGATTTGTCATGGAGAGGCCGAAGAAGTGCTGCAGCGTGGGATGAGAGTCCTCAGGGATTTCCATGTTATAATTGCAGTGGGTAGCCCAAGAGCAGCAACTTCAGATAAAAGCTGCAATGTCAGGAAAAACAATGCTCTGTGTTTTGGAACATTTAAATTCTGTGTTTTTGTAATGCAGCAGTAGATTGTGTTATACCTGTGGCTGCAAATGTTTCCTGGAGAAAGCACGGACTGAGCCCTGTGAAGGGAGGCTGCTGCCAGGTTTCATTGCAAGCTGCAAACAGGAATAACCCGGTCCTGGGGGGACAGCAGCACCCGTCAGCCTTGGAGCAGCGCTGCCTTTGAAGGAGAGCCCTAGGAGGATGTGAGGGTTGAGCATTTAACCTCACAGCTGGGAGGTTTTATTTGCCATCTGGCTGCACAATTTGGGCAGTGTTCAGTTTGCCCTGTCTAAAGCAGGAAAACTCAAGGGAAAGAGCCCCACCCTGAGGTATTGCAGCAGCAAGGGAGTTTTGTTGCCCCAAGGGCCAGAGACAGACAGTGGAAGTGGACCAGGCTAGGCACAGAGTCAGGGAGGAGCCTTGTTGAACCTGGCTGGGGGAAGCAGGAGAGACAAGCAGCTCTTTCTGCCCTGCTCAGCACTGCTTGTGCCCTCTCCCTAGCTGAGGTGCAGGCCTGGTGGCTATCTATTGCCCCCAGCGCGCTGCTTCCACAGACAAGCTTTGCATTGTGTGTGCCTCCAGCACAAATGCTGTCTGAAAGGAGACTGCTGGATGGTGGAGTTTTAGCTTTGAGGTGTGGGTGTCTGCCAGCTCGGAGTCAACTCTGGTTCACTCACTGTCATCAAAGCAATGACTTTTTAACCTGTTCTAGATTAATTGAACAGAAAACACACTTTCTAAACATTAGACTACTTTCCCCAGCAGAAGATGACTCATTGCCTTGTAATTTTAGGACTAGAGTGCAGTCAAATTTTTGATGTTATATCCTTAGGAGGAATACACCTTGGTTTGGGACAGTACACCTTCCCTTTGCTTATTGAACAGGTGCCTGACTTGATGAAGGAATATGACTTGAGCCTCAATTAATTCCAAGGACTTGGCTCATAGATAAATATACTTACTTGGCTGTATCTCCTTTACTGTCTCTTTATAAGATTCGTTTTCACAGACAGACCATCTTCCTAATAACACCCATGCTTTAATTACAAGCATGTATAACAGGCACACTGAGGAGTACAGTGCTGGTGTGAATCAAGTGCAACGTCTGGAGGTTTAATCACTTTCTGGAGAAGCATTATTCTACTGTGAAGGTCAATCCAACCTATTTACATATTGACAAGTGCAGGGCAGCAATCTCACTTTGACAGAATCCACAGCAAACTAGGGATTTGTTCATGGCTCCCTCCCGGCGCTGCTCCCCACACTCACCCGTCCATTGACTCCTCTGGCACTGCTCACTGTGAGCAAAGGAATCACAGCCAAGCACTCGGGGGGGCAAGGGAAGCACACCGCTAGTGTCATGGGCAGCAGCAGCGGGACAGGCAGTGCTGTCACAGAGGTGGCTGCCTGGGTCGTACCCAGGAGGACAGGAGGGGGAACAGACAGGGAAGTGCTGAAAGTCCAGCTTGAGCAGCTGGCAGCATGCTTCCCTACCTTCCATAGCCACTGTCCCTGTTCCCTACCAGCAGCTGTGGAGCTCAAACATCCCTGCAAGAAGCAGATGACTGCACGGGCTTGCAGCTCCAGGGCAGCTTGTGTGTCAGTGCAGCAGGGCTGGTGCTCTCGGGTCACCACAGCACTGGGCACTGCGACAGGGCCCTTGGCTGCCCTCCTTACCCTGGCACTTGCTGCTTCAGCAAGACATACCAGGTGTTGGAAAAAGTGGCTGCATTTAAGCCTGCAACCTTGCACTTCAACCTCAGGGGTCAGGAGACAGATTGGGATTTAGGGGTGTTTGTCTAAGCAGCTGTTGCAGCATTTTTTGCAGGAATGTGTTGGATTCACTGGTTCATGTGAACACACAGCCCCATAGCCTACTGGGCTTTGAGGGAACTGTGGGGCTGAGTCGGTACAAGGTTACACTGCCAGACGGTGACTGAGATGAGATTATATCCTAAGACCCTTTTGGAAGTCTTGCTCTTACCTTGTATTGGCTATGAGCTTTCCAGCTTCCTTGAAAAATAAATGGATGCTAGTTTTATGTTCCCCTCCTGCCGTTTGAATGATGCTGAGGTGCTGTGGCAGGCAATGAACGGGTGTTGGGTTCAGCAGGGCTGGCAGAAACTCCCGAGAAGATTTGCTTGCTTTGTTTCTCCGTTGTCACAACATTAGCTTTTGTCAGAAACCTGCTTGTTCCGAGGTTTTAGGTTGCTGAATATTGATGATGTCTACACAGACATTTATGGTGTTTCAAAGCGTCTGAGCTCCCGACTCCCTGCTCTGGAAAGATTGTCACTGCTTTGAACCTTGCACACAATTTAAGAAATCAAACAAGAGTGAAAGAGTCATGGCAACAAGTCACTAGACACAAAGGTGGTTGGATCAAAGAGAATGTCTCATCTACTTTCCTGCCTATGACCTCACATAAACATCTCACTCTTAGATTCTGGCTGCACAGACGTGTAAATTATTCAAACCAACAAGCAAATTAGATACTGTACATGCCAGAAGAGGAAGACTGGTAGCAACGAAAGTCCTAGCTCTGAGAATTATTTGGGGCAATGGAGGAAAGCGAAGGCAGTAAAATACTTGGTAAAGATAAAATAGATATCAAGCTAAGCTAATACATACAAATAAAAACCACCTGTAACTATGTCCATAAGGAACCAAATGTCATGCCAGAGTGAATCCCTGTCTCTGCAGAAGTTGGTGTTGAATTTTCTAGCATAGGATTTAATCTCTCAGCTTTTCACAGGTGTGATCTTTGCTACTTTTGGAAAGGAGGATGAGGGAGTTAAATGCTTATGAGTCAGCAGATTGTGGCAGGACCACGGGCAAGCGTGAGGCATATCCACCTGAGTGTGAAGAAGGAACAAAATTGTACCAGCTAGGCCAAGGGGACTGTGAGGAGATGTAGGAGGAAATTACACTATAGGTATAGGAAGGCATTCATAGGTCAAAGGGAGTTCCAATAATTTGTTAGTTAACTAAGTAAGCCCCAATTAACCCCACGCTGCGTTAGGCCCGTGAGACTCAAGGGTTTAGCTCATTGCCTGCAGCAGTCAAGCAGTCATCAAGGATTCCCCCATGCACCCTGCCAGCCATCACTGCCTCCACCCCACAGCTGGCTGTGTTCTTGCTTTCCAGGCACATACCCAAACCTTCTCCTCTGAAATGTTCAAGGTGTCAGTGCAGCTTAATTCACTGTGGATGGTGGCCTGAAGTGGCACAACAGTCCTGCCACAGGTGACTGATTAGTCCTGCAGGTCCGAGTGATAATTAGATGTGAGGATTTTCCTCGAGATTCAATTGGAAGAGCCCCTGGGAACTAGAGGCAGATTGCAGATCCTTGCCATGGCTGCAGACATTTGATGGCACCATGGTGTTTCCTGCTCTCCAGTTATGGCAAGCAGTCCTTCAGCTGAATGAAGAAACGTGGGTGCCTGCCTCAAGTATTGGGGCTCAGTTTTAAGGTATCTGGGTGACATATATAGGATCTGTAACATGGCTGGGATCAAATTAGATGGGCCTGAGATCCCTTCTGATCTTAAACATTTGCTCAGCAAATTAGGTTTAAGAAAAATGGTGCATTAAAGGCCACAGAACTGAACTGCAAAGCAGCATCTCCTGTTCATTTTTCTTCTGTTTGTCATTCTGTCATCTTTAGGTTTTAAAACTGGATGACATGGGTTTCTACTGCTTGTCTGGCTGGACTTTCTGAGTTTTGAGTTGAGTTGTCAGTCTCAGCCTTCATCAGAGACATTTTAAGGTCTTATATTTAACTGCAAATTTGGAACAGTCTCTACTTTCTTCAATTCTAGTTCACAAAAGCATATGATGGCAATTTTTTCAGAACAATTGATTTCTGATTGCATGAAAAGTGAAAATCAATCATTTGCCCCAACTAACCTTTTAAATCAAATTTGGTTTCCTAATATAGTAGTTCTTTTCAGATCATGGTTTGCATATTGTCTTTGAATGGTCCCTATTTTAAAATAATCCACATTCCACTTGCAGTTTTCTAACGTGAAGTCTTTTTTGCTGAAAACAGAGAGGTTAATGATTTTTTGGTTAAATTTAAAACATGCAGCGTGAGATTCATGCTAGTGAGAATACCATCATTAATATTATCACTTTGCAAAGAATGCTTCCCTTTTGGAAACTTTATTTTGTTTACCAAATGACCTAGTTTATTAAATGAAACTTTTTTTCCTTTTCACAAACTGTATGCCTTTCACTGCAAGTTTTTTAAGATTTGTTTAGGTTCCCGTGCTTCAGAAAATGTTATACAATTCATGAGTTCAGCATACAGTGACCTGAAATATTCTTTCCCGTGTCACATCCTCACTGCAACATTAGCTACTTGCACAGTACATTTTGTACAATGTAAGCATAAGCCTGTGCCCTCAAACAAACACAAAGGGTCATACCAGATGTCCTGGACCTTCCGGCAATTTATATTTTTAATATCATGTTTCTAGTCAGTGCTTAATCATGAGTACATAGATCTTAGATGACCTTGAATTACTTCTATTAAAAAATAATACATAGTTTATTAGAGAACATCAACCTCAGTGAAATGTAAAGCAAACTAGTTAATTGTTGGCTCAGGTTTTTGTGTGTTGCTAACAATATCTTTGTTCATAGTTCATTCCATAGTTCTTTCTATGTATTTAATGGTTTGGTGTTTTTCTCATTTGTGTAAGTTCTCCATGCAGCTCGGGAGAGGAGACAGGTACCATTTCTGCGGGCAGGAAGGGCACATCCACCTGAGATGGCAGGAGTGCTGAGGACAGAAGGAATACCTGAGGCCACATACGTTCCCCTTGGCCTGGCTCCCTATGGAAATGTGTCTCAGGCAGTCATGTGTGTCGGCAGCTCTTGTAGTTCCTTTGAACTCTGACTTTGACAGGGGCTTAAGAACTTCTAAATCCCTGCAAATTTCCTGAAAGTAAACATCTGTGTAGAGGGAGGGCTGCCCTGTAAGTGTTTGGACAGAGAGAAAGGGAAAAGTATGAGCCCACATACTGTTAGGCACCAGAGGATCTGCGTGGGACAGGGCTCTTAATAAATATCCCAGCTGTGAGAAAACGTTGCATTTTACTCCATCATTGCAGAAATAGAGATGCAGAAAAACCCCAGTCGTCCTGTCCTTTGCTCATGGAATAGCATCTGTTGTAACTCTAATCACAGTTGTGATAGCTGTAGTTTCACCTTACGTATAGAAGCTTTCTTCTGATAAGCTGCTTTATTTTTTATTAATACTCATTTTATGCATTTCTTGGTTTGGGAGCAGAAAATACATATTCATTGAGACTGCTATAAGAGGGAAAATTGCTTATTTTATCTTTCAAAGATTAGATCCCCTCAGTCAATCAGATGATTGCAAATGCATGCTTTTTTGTTTATTTTTTAATCCCATAACATCCAATTAATTTAGTTTAATCTCTTGCATCTAATCATAAAATGTATCTTCCTCATGGGTGGAAAGTAATTTGTGCGTTACCAGAACGTGAAGATAAGTGGCTGGTCATTTCATTCTACCCTATTTTGTCCTAAAGCATATCTGGTGCTGTTGGTCAACGATTATATATCTCCCAGTTGAGATACCAGTTAAACTGGTCAGTCAAAAGAGGCCTGTTCTGTACATTGAACCTCCTTTCATAGTTTTTGATTCATAGCTTTTTTCATAGCTTCATTTTGGTTATTAACTATTTATAGTTAAGAGAACAGACTTGTTAAATGAAATTGCTTGCTGCGATTTCACCTAATGGCTTCATGCTTTAAAAGAATTAATCCATGAAATATCTTAGATTTAGGGAAGATTGTCTCCTTAGGGTAAAGCTCAACTCCTGCGAATTGCATTTGATAACATCAGGGACTTAGAAATCTTGATAAAACTTCTGCTTCAGAAGCTTTCTGACATGGAACAAGCAGACCTTGTTTTGTCAGACAGAATAAGTGATGAAAGGTTTTTATTTTTACAGAGAGTAAATTCCTGTAAATTTCATACATCAAGTTATGATATGCTGATATCCTCTGAAGATGTCACGTTTTCTCTGAATCTATAGTGCACATGTATGAATAGAAGTTAATAAATCTACAATGCTAAACTTGTCCAAAATCATCCAGAATAACTGGGTTCTCTATGTAATGTCATAGCACAATTGTCTTAATTTTTCTTACCCTGAAATGTACTTATTACAGTTGCATTATTATAATTGCATACAAACCCAGATGGAGCATCAGCCTGACCCTATGCAACAGAGCCTATATTGTCTTGGAAATGTAGTAATTTGAAGGTCCAGTCTCAGGTTAAGATCCAGCAGAGCACGTAAGGCAACACTTAAATGTCCCATTTAACCCATTAACTTGTCTGGGCATTTCTAAGCATGTCCTAAACACCTACGTATGTCCTGAGTTGGAGGAGGGCCTTCTGATGGTAGATGGTGCTTAGCATTAGTCAGCTCAGCTTCATATAATGGTATCAGCAGCACAAATTTATTCTGTTTTATTGGCACTTGGCTGCCTTCTAGTTTCTTTGCTGCTCAGCAAAACAATGAAATAGAATATTATAATACTTCATGCATTGCTGGATCAAATGGTATTTTACAGATGAATAGAGAGCTAAGTTTTGCAATCTCTGCATTAATAGCATCATTATCATTGTTTTTATTATTATTGTCCATTGTATTATTTTGCATATGAGATATTAAAGGCCCAAGCAGATTAGGTTTGAGATTTATCCATCCTAATTAGATATCTCAAAGTTAGACTGCCTCAGTCTGCAGTACTCACCATAGGCTTCTTTTCTAATCAGCAAAGAGGAGTAGCACCTCTTGAAAGTAACTCAGGTCTTCCTAGAAGAGAGGTTTTGCAAATGTCTCCTCTTCTCTGCTGACCATGAAGAGATTGTGGAGTCACTCATTCAAATCGGGTAGTCAATCTTTTAGGGAAACGTTTTTGCTGAGTTCATTGTGGTCACAGAAGAGTCGGTGGCAAATGTGAAAACTGAATTCAAGTTTGGCTTTCTTCTCATCTTTAGATCTGTGCTTTGGTCCCCCCACAGGTTCCTGGGTTTCAGAGTATTTCATTTCAGGACCCTGACTTGGTAACTTTGCTAATTCAGATTGGACATGAATGTCCAATGCCACAAAAGACCACTAACTGTTACAAGGTGTCAGTGAGTGGTACTTTTCTGTCGGCAGCTTTAGAGATACCTGAACATAAATACTGTTGGGGAATCTTCCGCTGTTTGGTGCACATCTGCTCCAGATGACTACAGTTGGATTTATCAGTATCAAATATCTGTGAGCTTTGTAATCCTTACTCAAATCTTGATTCTGCAAACTAGTATGAGATGAGGCTTGGTGCTCTGGTGCTTTGTTTTGCCCTTGTTTGTGTGTTTCCTCTTTGTTAAACTTCATTTTTCTGGTGTATAGAACCAGGAAGCAATCTTCTACTGCCTCACTCATCCCCAGGGAAGGAGATGGTGGAGTTGTCAAAATGGATTTTCCTGTGTGGCAAAGTGATGGTGAAGAAGCTGAATTTGGGGTTAGAGGTTTTTTCTACTGGACTGGGAGCCAACCACTGTCCCCCAAAGACCCTTTATATCATGCCTTGCAATGTTTAAAATAGTTGATCCTAATAGTTTGAGTCATATTTACAGCTAGTCACTTATGTTTTAGAATGGAATCTCATCATGGCATGACCAAAATCTTGAATGTATCTCCTGACTCTTGGCTCCTCTCCGGGCATGTTTTTTATTTCAGCACTTTTTCATTAGTCCAGGAAGAGCTGAGGACGGGGAAATTGGTGGAGGTCATCTCCTTTGTCTCCTTTTCTTCTTCTCTCTCCTGTTTCCAGGATCAGAGGGAAATGCTCCCTTTAGATGTAATACAATGTGAAAAGCAAAGGAGGTCTCTGTGCATTTTCATGGAATCACAGAATCGTCAAGGTTGGAAGAGACCTTGAAGATCATCTAGTCCAACCATCAACCCAGCATCATCACCCCTAAAACATATTCCCAAGTGCCACATCAAATGCTTCTTGAGCAATTCCAGAGATGGTGACTCCATCAGCCTTCTGCGTAGCTTATTCCAATGCCTAACTCCTCTTTCAGTGTAGAATTTTTTCTAATACTTAATCTGAACCTCCCCTGCCACAATTTAAGGTAGTTTCCTCTCACCCTTTCACTTGAGACATGTCAGAAGTGACTGACCCCAGCTCACTACATCCTTCTTTCAGGTAGTTATGAATTTTGCTCAGATCCTCCTGAGATGTGGGACAAGTGAAGGGAAATGTCACCTGTCAACTGACCTGTGCAGGGACAAGAGCAGCACTGAAGCAGTTACAGGTGTATGGGGCAAGAAAAGTCCAGCACCCCCATCACAACCTCCCTCCAAGCACTGCTGCCCTTCCCACAAACTACATGAGAGGTCACATTTGTATTTTATGGTGTTGCTACACATGTTGTTGTTCTAGTCTGAGACTTTGATGATTGTGCTGCAGGGGAATGAAACATGTGGCTTTTTGACAGTATTGATTTCCAAAAATAAAAGCCAGTCACTGACCCATGGCAACATGCTTTTTCCTTCACTGCAGTGTGCTGCACTGGGCCATGGTCTCAGTTCTTGCAGGACCATTTCATGCTGTAATACAGAGAATTAGCTCTGAGTAAATGAGCAAAGCTGCAACAGTGGCACAGTTGAACCCTAGACAGAAACTAAACCCCACGCAGCTGCTCACTCACTCCCACCAGCAGGATGGGGGAGGGAATCAGGAGGATAAAAGTGAGAAAACTCATGGGTTGAGATAAAGACAGTTTAATAGGGAAAGAAAAAGCCACACATGCAAGCAAAGCACAACAAGGAATTAATTCACTACTTCCCGTGGGCAGACAGGTGTTCAGCCATCTCCAGGAGAGCAGGGCCCCATCACACATAACAGTGACTTCGGAAGTTAATCTCTCCAATCTCTCCCTCTTCCCCCTTCGGAGGCTTTAAACACTGAGCATGATGTCACGTGGTCTGGCATATCCCCTTGGTCAGTCAGGGTCACCTGTCCTGGCTGTGTCCCCTCCCAACTCCTTGTGTACCCCCAGTCCACTCATGGGCAGGGCAATGCAAGAAGCAGAGGAAGCCTTCATGCTGTGTAAGCACTGCTGAGCAGCAACTGAAGCATCCCTGTGTTATCAACACCATTTCCAGCACAAATCCAAAACACAGCCCCACACTAGCTATTATGAAGAAAATTAACTTTACCCCAGCCAAAACCAGCACAGTCGGGCTGATTATTTCCTGGATCGCTGGATCAGAGAGATTGAATAGATTAATGTGTTTTGGTTTATTTCCAGAGAAATTATTTTCTTTTAACCCCATTGTTCATATCTGGCAGCTGATACCAGTTCAATGAATGAGTCCTGTTTTCTTTGCAAAATTATGAATTTACAGTGTACCTTGTAACTAAAGAACCATTTTCAGCATATTTGAAGAACTCTTCCGCTTCATCGAATGCTGGATTCAATTTCACTGAAAACAGTTTATCCTCTAGCATTTTTGCCATGCTTGTTATTTTCTTATTCCATTATCTAGGTAAGCAGACTGAATTTTCGTCTAAACATTTTCCCAATGTTATGAATAATTAATTTGACAAAATTACAAATACGCAGGCAGAAGAAAGTAGTAAAACCAGGATTTGAGTACGCAGCAGGGAAACAAATAGTCTTTTGTTTGTTCCTCCCCCTCAGGTAAACTAAGATGTCAAGCCTTCCCTTGCGCTTGGCGCGGCGTGTGGGAAGCAGCGATCCCGGAGGATGTGCGGGTGGTTTGGCTCGGGCTGGCTTGTCAGGATCGGCGCTGCCCTCTCGTGGCCGCAGCCATAAATCGCTACCGGGGCTCCCCGCGTCCGCCCGGGCACCCGCGGTTTGCAAACGCTCACTGCGCCTAGGAAAGGGAAAATCGATGGCAAAATGTATTCAAAAGGAATACGAGGCTGAGCCTGAATTCAACTGCCTTTACAGACTTTTTTTTTTTTTCCGAGGCAGAGGCTTGCAATAAAACTCCCGGAGCTAATTCCTGATGAGCATCGATGTGTGCAAGTCAATAAGGAACTCGGGACCTCAAGAAATAGGTTTCTCCACAACTGGACTCTGTGTATCCAGATGATTTGTGTGGTTTTGCTTAGGCTGGTTGGTTCCCAGGCCATTTCCAATGCAAAGGTCTGTTTTTCTTCTCGGTGACTGAAGTCTGTACGTAACAGGGCTCAGTGAGGAAAGCAAATTACTCATCCCGTGCACTCAGCACCCCTCCACGACACACATATGCCTTCTCACCAAGAGAGCTGAAGGAGAGAAAAGATAGAAGAAAGTCAGGGGAGACCACCCACCCTCTCTCTATCAAAAGGTTTTCCTGGTCATTAAGGCTTGGTCTTTATATTGGACTTGCTCCAACTGCCTGGGAGCCAAGCATCTTTCTCAGAGAAGAAAGAGTGCTTAGGGATCAAAATGTAAGTAGAGGCTGACTGTATAAATCAAATACTTCTGCATGATGTGTGAACTGACTGTACACTTTGGCAGAGATCTTAGGAAATGCCTAGATGCCATTTAGCTACTCCTTTGGGATATTCCTCAATGATTTGTTTTCCAAAGGGGGCTTTTCACTTTCTGAGGAACCAGCGCCAGCATGTGCTCCAAACTGAGGCATTTCTGCTGACTTCAGTGTCAGGAAAACACATCCCCTGCTGAAAGGTGGGAAGTAGGAAGGTGGGGAGGCAGCGGGGCCAGGGAAGGGTGAGCTCTGGGGCCGGGCAGCAGTGGGCAGGGTGGCAGGTGGAGCAGCACCATGCTCCTCACGCAGCTGAGCTGCCTGGATGGGCTTGTGCAGGTGCCAGCCTGCCTCCATTTTCAGCATATTCTGGTGAACACAATTGCCTGTGTTTGCCTCATCAGAGGCATGCTGGTTGTTCAGTGAAACGGCAAGATGTTCAGAAATGCAAAAATGTAGGTACAGAGCAAAAAAAGGAGGGACGAAAGTGTGGCACTGCTGTGGTGAGTGCTAAAAGGTTCCGTGGGCACAAGCAAAGACTGGACAAGCCCATAGAAGTGAAAGCTAGAGAGAGCTTCTTTGAGCACAGAAAGCACTTTTGAGGCTGGAAAAGACATGGGAGGAGAGGAGGTTCACTCTCTTTTACTCTATTTCTGTGTTGTTTCTTTTTTTCTGAGTCTCTGATCACCAGTGAACGCAGAAAACTGGGTTGACTGGGTGTGTTGTCTGCCAGTAGGGCTGATATTTTGTTCTTAAGTGACCTCTCCAAAGCCGGGGCTTGATGTTCTAAAGAGATTCAATTATCTATTGTTGCTCTGCACCCATACTGCAGGGGTGAAAAAGAAGCACAACCAGTTTCAGCCTCATTGTGCTGGGGGCTGTACAAACTCAAGAGCTCTTACAGTTGGGCTTTGTTTCTTACTGAGGTGTTTGCTACCTTTGAGTGCTCCTATTTAAAACTATGACATAGATACACCTACACACAGTTTTCAAAGAATTGTTGTTGTCATAGTTGTTGCTAGATATCAGATATCTCTGTAATTGTGACTCTTTTCTATCTCTGTTTCATGCTGTGCCTCTGAATTGTTTAGAGGCAACCTGAATTATTTTCAAGCCCTGCTAGGGAGGCCCTTTCTAGGTACATAAAAGAGCTTATATAGACTGTTGTATTTGCGAAACCACTTGAAGTGTAAGCAGTCTATATGTTTCCACAAAGGAAAGCAATAAATAAAGAGAACTTTCATCTTGAAGGTTAGTAGCAGTTGTCAGATGCTGAGTTTATATTAAATATAGTCTGGTAGTACTTATTCATATAATTAATAGGTGACGTACTGTCTTATCTGATCTGGGTGGTGGGAAGGACAGTGACTGCGAACTAGAGAGTCTCTGCCTGTGTTGCTGCTTGGCTAAGCCATGGCCACGTTGCACCCCACAGTAACCAGCCGTGGGCTGTAACCCTTGCCAGTTGACAAGGATCCTAATGGGGTTATCTGCCCCCTGGGCAGCCCAGCAACACTGTGTGCTGTAGGTGTCCACCTACAGCCATCCTAGCTGCACGCAGCTGGGGTATTGGCTTGCTCCGCTGTAAACCCAGTGGTGATTTCCCAATACCAAGGGACCCAGCTGCTCTCCATCCACTTGGCACTTTGGAAAAGCCCAGGAAGGAGAACCTGTCAGCAGATCTTCCTCATCCCTTACTGGACTTTCTTCTGCTTCTGGGGAGCAAATGGAAAACATAACCCTGAACGAGTTCCCTGTATGCAAATGTGTGTTTGTATGTAATGTGGGATGCTGGGTGGTCCCGGTTTTGTGAAGGGAGTCCCTAGGGAGTCCAGGCCTTGAGGCTCGAGTAATCCTACTGAGAGACTTGTATTTACCTTCTGAAAAACAGTCAGAAGTGATTGTTCCACCACATAAAGAGTCTTACAACAACTTTGACAGATACAATGGAGGTTGACTTTAGGTCATAATCACATTGAAGGCAATCATAGAGCTTTAAATTATTAAGACATGTATTAAGCATAGCCTGAAAGCAGTCCCACTTCACTAATCCACTCAGAGTCATAGCTTTTGAAGGAATCATGTAACGTTTAAGTTAATAATGGATTTCTTAAAAATAGTTATTTTAGTAGCAAATGTATGACAGCTGAATTCATTGTCGAGCCTCCTAATTTGGGACTGGACTCCTGCTTAAATTGGAGTGTCTGTATAGCATTAGAGAGGCTTCCCACAGATTACCAGTTGGAAAGCCCAGATCCATGCTTCCTTTCCAGTATCAGTGCAGTCATTTTGACAGACACAAGGAAGAGTTTTTCCTCCTTCCCTTGGGTTCCAAAAGCCATCCTTGTTGTTCCAGGTGATGTTTCACTTTTAAATGTGATCATAATAACTCAAATGTTTGGAGTTTCTCTCTCAATTTATTTTTTTCATGATTTCCCAAGTAAACAAAATCTGTGTAATTCAGTGGGATTAGTCCTGTATTAATTCTCCATCTCTCCTGCATTTTGAACTGCTCTGAGGGAAGGAGCCACTCCAGATTCTACAGGTTTCATAGAATTAGCAGCTTGCTAAAGACCAAAGATCCAAATTAGTGCTTTCCACTAAGAAAATTCCTGTCTGTCGTCTCAGTGGTGCAGGGCCCGTCTGGCCTTCTGGAACAAAACCTGCTGCAACACCAGAGCCTGCATAGCAGTCAGAGGCTTTGGCAGGGCAGTGAGGGTTCTCTGTGTCATTTACGAGGCCTTTTCAGGAGGGAAACACTGAACCTGCAGACATAAGGAGGATCTACAGGTAGGGGTTCATGCTGTATCTGATGGGGAGCTGGGAGCGTTGCTCTGGGAATAACTGGCACTTGGGTGTGCTGCCATCATCAGTGCAGTGGAGATGCAAAAAGCACACAGCACACAAGTCCAAAGGAGACCAGATTACTTCAGCCCTCCTATTCACAGAGCAGATTGTTGAAAAAATAAGTAGATGGGCAGAAGCTGGTGATGATACTGGCACTGTTAAATAGGGATGGTCTTCCAGATCCCCCAAAGAACAAAGAGGTTTTTGATTTGTTGCAACTCCCTGCATTCTGCTAACAAGAACAAGAAGGTGAAATACTGTTGAAGAACCACCAGCACCACCCCCAATTTATTTAATTTAGGTGTTTTTCAGCAAAATATGTTACATTTCGAAACTCACAGGAACCCTTTGTTAAATGTTTTTTTCCTAAATTTCAGAGAATACAAAGAGGATAAGAATCCTATCTGGGGTGTAGCAGTTAAAATTTCATTACGAATTTGAGCAAAAACACAGACCTTCCAGAGAAACCAGCGATATCTGGTGTGTTGATTAATCTGAAAAGGTCTGTAGGTTTTTCAGGCTTTCCATTGTCTTTTCATTGTATAAACAAGAAAACAAAACCAAAACCAACTCCAAAGGAAGTTCATGAAACTGTGCCATGTGAAACCAGAAGAAAAATTTGTTATCACTCATAAAAGATGAAGCTTGTTTGCCTTTTTCCCAGCTACTGAGAAGCCACTGACTATTTCTGAGGTTGGGGTTCTGGTGGAGTGGATCTTAATTTCTAATAATGGCTATCCTTCACTTAGGAGACGTATGGTCTGTGACGTAAAATATTATCTCCATGTGTGTCTTGTGGGGCTAGTAGTGTTTCTTGCCCTCAGACAGTAATTTTTGTCCACCGGAACCCCCAAGTTTCTCTCCTCAGGGCTGTCCTCCATGAGTTCGTGCCCTATTTTCTAATTTTGATGTAGAAAAGAATAATACCCTTTTTGCGAAGAGCCTCAGCAGTATCTTCCGCTCCCTCCTTCATCTATGTGACTTTGGAAATTTGGAAGGAGACAAATGGGCTTGGTGCAATGCCTTGTCTCCTAGATCCTAAGGAGTTTACAAATAATATACATGCAATTTTAACCAAAATTGGCCTTTCTGCAGAACAGTAAAAGTGGTGTCCCCTCTAAGAGCCTCCTTCTTTGTCTTCAATATCAGTGCTCTAAAGCTGTACTACCACCCACAGGTTTAAATGTCAGGGACTAGGACTCAAGTGGCCTGAGATATGTGTTCATATTTAACTGAGAGAGGGAGGAGCTTTTTAAGCACTCCTTAGAGCAAATGCACCTTTAAACTCCATGTTATCACAGTAGTGTGGTGTGATGTTGCTGCTCATGCCATTTCAAAAAAGCCCAGGATATTTCTTCAAAATGAAGATCTTGGAGATGCTATCAGGCTATATATAACTGCTGAAGAAGGAGGTAAAAAAGAAAAAAAAGTAATAGAAGTTTCTTTTACGCTAATAGTAACTGAGATTTTTACATTACCACTTGCCTTCAGGATTTAGGAATATAAGAGAAGCACCATGGACGAGAAGGAAACTGCAGAACCAGCAAAACTCAAAGGCAGATCTGCTGCTTAGACTCTCCTGAGGCCTCTGCCATTTGTTAGCAGGGCTAAGAGCTATCCAAGTCCTCCTCCAGAGCATGGAGCTTTGGACACCTTTTCCTAAAACTGAAGTATTATGGAAATCACTTGAATTACAGTTTTCCAGTAGACAGCACTTTGGTTTAATATTTCTGCACTTGTACTGTACATGCACAGTTAATTAAATGTGCCTGATATACAAAAGGACATTACTTGTGTTGGTATAGAACGCTACAGATCAAACTCCTAACTGTGCTTTGTGCCTCTTTAAAATAATTTGCATTCATTCAGATCCCTACCCACTCCCCACATACACAAACCCATTCTCAATCCCATCAATAATTCCAGGTGTCTTGAAAAAATATATGGATTTAAAATGTCACAAAATGAGAAACTATACTTTAGTCAGTAACCCTTACACTACATGTATGATTAAAAAGCTTTTATATAAGTAGTCCCTTACAAGTCTTAACTACAGAACAATTCATACAGAGGTGAAGTTAATAGGATATTTCTCATTAATCCTGCAGTTCCATTTTCACATGCCAGAGATGGGCAAGTGAATTTATCTTTAAAGGTCCTCTTTAAGAAAAAGAGCAATGGTGAGGGCATAGGTAATTATGCCTCTTTGTGAGATCAGGACCTTGCTTTTTAAAAGCAATGGATTTAGAGGCATGATCTTGTCCAACAAAGCAGTGTTACCAGGTGTCCCAGCCAGGCCAGGTGCAATCCACACAGAGTTATATCATGCCAAAATGGATGTTGCAGTCACGGGTCCAGCCTGGCAGCAATTTGCCACTGATGCAGAAGACCAGGAACAGATTCATTACTTTTTTTATAACTTGTTTAATTTCAATGATACCATGATGTAATGTGCTGACATGGCATAACACAGCACCTGCCCACAAAAGCCACTCAGAGAAGGATCCCTGATGCCAGAGCATGTGGCAAGACCACTGGGGTGCTGCAGTCAGACAGGGAATTTCATGCCTGGCTGCCCAGGCTATGTTTGCACTCTGAAGAGCAGATTTTCTGAGTAATCAGAATGGTATCCTTCACATTTTCAAACTCAGCAAGAAATACATATCTAGAGCATAAATGGTATTATAATACCGTAATTTATATTTAAACTGTCTGACCAATTAGTGGTGTATAGTCCTTACTTTAATCCTGGCACTGGAATTTGGGGGTCTTTGTTGATTATTCCCTTTTCACAGAATCACAGAATAGCCCATGTTGGAAGGAAATCTGTATCATCTGGTCCAACATTCTGTGGAAAAGGGAGCCTAGATGAGATTACCTAGCACCCTGTCCAATCACATCTTGAAAAACTTTGGTGATGGGGACTCTACCACATCCCTGGGGAGGTTGTTCTAGTGACTGATTGTTCTTATTGTAAAAAAAATTCCTACTCATTTTGAGATGAAACCTCTCCCAATGCAGCTTGTACCTTCCTGTCTTCTCCATGTGGCTCCTTGTGAAGGGACAGCCTCTGTCCTCTCTGTAGGAGCCCTTCAAGTACTGGAATACTGTGACTGCATCCCCCCTGAGCCTTCCCTTCTAAAGCAGATAAGAGCTCAGTCTTTCCTTAGGGCAGGTTCTAGAACCCTTTGATCATCCTTATGGACCTCCTGTGAAACTTCTCCACTTTCTCCATTCTATTTCTGATCTAGGGGACCAGAGCTGGAGACAGTACTCCATGGCTCACTTTCTCTTTTACAGAAAATGCAACTCCATCTCCTCTTCTTCCCTTTATATCATTCTGAAAGAGTTTGTAGCCATCCACTGGGGTTTTCTAGTCCTGAGAATTTTCCCACCAAGTTTCTGTAATTCCTATCACATCACAGATCTCAGAGTGGTCACAGAGTTCCAGTTCCTCCTGTTTGTTGCACAGACTATGTGTATACTTGCCTTTGGAAAGACTTGGGGAGCATTCCACGGTACTCTGGTAGGTGCTCTGGCTGTGCCCTTATAACCCTGTGGAAATCACTTGTGCATGCTCCAGTGAAATTTACATGTTATTTATCAGTAGCATTTATTGTAATGGAGAGAAGCCACTCTGTTTGATTCTGCTACTGCCAGTCAGATACATTCGCATATGAAGGGCAAAAAAACCTGTAAAAAGATCAAAAGAACAAAAGTTTTGATACTTTATCAAAAGTATCAAAAAGAAAAGTTAAATGACTTGTTCTGTAAAGGCACTGACATTTTTTAAGGAACTACCTCCTCTATTTAACCTTCGTGGGCTTCAATGGAATTTTAATTTTATATTCTTTTAAGAGCTTTCATTTTGTGAGATAAATGCAATTAAACATCTGTTCTCTGCAAAATATTATGGGTCAACTGGTTTAGATTACTTCAGTTCATAGAAATATAATCATAGATAAAACTCTTTGCAAAACTTACTTTGCTGGATCACTAGGTCACAGCATTTAGTATTGCTAGCTGTAAGATTAGCTTATTGTAAAATAATTGAATTTTCCCCAAAATCATCCACTAAAGGCACTGGTTTTAGTAAATGTGTGATAAGGAAAAATTTTAACAGTCACATCATTAAAAATTTATGCTTACTCTCCATGGAAAATGCCATTTATGATAGAAGCCTATTTTGCTTGTGTTTCTCTCTCCTGGTGGTTTTGATTTGCCTCATAACTGACAATATTTATTTAAAAAAACACCTTAGTTTGATTGAACAGGTTAAGATGTTTTCTGAGGAAAACATCTAATCAGCAGAATTCTTCAAGTCAAACTTATTCTTGTAGTCTTAAAATATACAGTGTAGCCAGTGCATGTGTTAAAAATAAAGCTTTCCACTGAAAAATGTTTCCTGACTATTGAAACCCTGGACTCCACAAAAAAATTTTTCCAGATTGTTATTTTGCTATAGATTTTTTTTTTTTTTAGTATATCATCCAAAATAGCCACAAAACAGAGATCTAGACAGGAGTCAGCCCAGAGCAGCACTGTACATGTGCATTACTTACACAGGAGTTTGTGAAAATTACCTGAGAAAAGCAGGTTCCCATGTTTTTTCTTGAACAGCATATTGTCCAAGAGGATGAACATGATGTGAGCACAGCAAATGGCTGCTGTGAACAGCTTAGAAAACTCCCTGCCTGTTTACAAAGCACAGCTTTGGTGCCTGTCACCACCTTTCTCCTCCAACCAAAGCACTGTTCAACATTCATGAGAGGTTCTGCTCAGCTGCTTGCATCCTTCATACTCTGAAATGGAGACATCTGTGGCTTTGAAACTCCTTCAGGGCCGAGATGGTGATTAAGAATAAGCACAGTGAGTTAAATTTGAATGTGAAATGAAGTAGGAGTTAAGTTCCTAAGCAGCTTTGAGGATCTGTGCCTGAGCTCATAAAATGTAACTAATTAGTGACTAACTAGGGACTCTCTAAGGCTCTTCCATCCTTGAGGTTTCAGTATGACATCTCCCCTCCTTAGCCTATGTCACGTGCTCTAAAGTCATCATTCTGCCATGTAAGGAGTCAGATACGTTTACAAGCTCTTTGACCTAGCATAATTCCGTGTAAACCGTAGCACACGTTGTTGTGGGTTTGGCAGGGAAGGAGCGGGACTGAATGCTACCAGGCCTTAAGCACTGACAATTGTTAGGGCACTGCTTAACCTCTCCTAGTCTGCTGAGCTGTGGCAACCTGCACGTATTGCTAAAAGTGGTGGAAATTCATTATCGCTATTGGAGTGTCATTAACACTTTTCCCAAAGATTACATATATCGTTAGGTGTCACAATATTCCAAGCCAGTGTTCAAGCAAATTAAAAGCAGTGATTCCAGGGAAGAGGCATTTATTGATGATAAAATGCTATGAGGGCCAACAGATGTCATTCCTTATAATAAGGCATGTGGCTCTAATTTGGCACTTCTTGCCATCAGGAGGAACCTCTTGCAGAGCAGATGTCATTTCTAGTCCTGTCTTTCATGGGTGCCTGTGCCCTGTTGGAATTGGTGTGCCAGTTCAGAAGCAGGCTCAGTGCCATGAAAGCAGATGGTCATGAGCACAAGTCATGCTACAAAACTGATGCTTCTAGAAGTGTGGGTGCTGAGACTGAAGGACTACCCAGGAACATCAAAATCCTCCTGTGCAGGAAAATTCCCCCTGAGTAGGCTGATAGATGCCATTAGTGCTTCAGTGGTAATAGAAAATGGATGTTATCTGTATGTTCTTTCTGGTTATATTAACTCTTGGCCAGCCTCTGGTGATCCCAGGGGTCATTCTGGCAGCTGAGGGCATCGGACTGTATATGCGTCCTTGGCAAAAATGCCATCAATGCTCGGTGTTACTTTGAGAGCTCTACAGTGCCTGGGAATTGTTGTGGTGTGGAGGACTACCCTGCTGGGCAACGAGGGGGAGAAGTGGCCCTTGGACTTGTATTCATCCATCTCTTCTGTAAGACAGTGCATGACTGTGCCAGACAATACCTGAAGTAAATCTGTGCTCCTGTTTCACTTCACGTGCTTTTTGCTTGGTATAGAGAGCAGCATTTTGCCTAAAACATTCAGCTTAAGTCAAAATTTTGTTGCACTGAAGACAACACTTCAGCTGTCCTCACTGGGATCAAAATACCATTTTTCTTACAAATTCAGCCTTCAATAACAATTAATTTCAGTAAATTTACAGAACCCAGGATCCCAGAAAACCTATTGCTTGGATATAGCTACTTATTTACTGTCCCAAAAAGTACCTTAGAGGAATTTAAATGTTTAACTAATATGTAATATGTTCTTAACTTTTGCCAGCAGGAAGAGCTTCCAAAACACCATGAGTATGTACTTGCCTTCAGGTGTATCTCAGGTTTTAAGAACCAACCCTTGCTACAACTAATTGATAGGCTTCAGTAATTACAGAGTAAGATCAGGTTACTCAGATCTGATCTGTTAGGAATCTTAATCCATATGTCTCGGAGAAGCTTACAGCAGGTATGTTTCTCTCGGAGAAGCAAACATTTCCCCAGTATATAATTCTACTGCTTCAGCTCCTCCGAGTACCACAAGAGACACTTCAGTGGAGGATTCATGACATGGGATGTTTTTTGTCACTGTGATCAGAGTCATACACTGAATGAGGAAGGTTTGCAGGGAAGATTTGGTTATGAATGACCTTTGATGATTCAGCCCCGAGTAGTGCCAGGAGATTCCCCTTTCAGAAGGCAGATACACAGTGATGTCTGTGGCCCATTTTAAAACAACTGTGCAGCCCAGGTATCTTTGGAAGGATTCCAAAAACCTTACATTATCCTTTCTGACAAATATTACAATTGATCAGCAAAATACTATGCTGTCTTTGCTCCATGTGCTGTGGGGTTTTAATTAGCCAGCTGTGCAAAAGCTCTCAGCTAGCCAAACAGTTGTACAATCTGCCAGTGGTAGGCATAACTACCACCAACATATGGTGCAACTTTGTTACATAATAAAATGCTCGTCTTTCCTGATAGAGATGTAACATTTCACCAGAACCCAAATAAAATGGGTTATGTGATTCCAAAGTCTGGCACGGTCAGCAAGTTGTCTGCAGCTCCCAGTAAAACATACAGAAATTTTACTTTGTGGTGAAATTTTCATCTTGCCCAATGAGGCTTGTAACACTTCAGGAGGGAGCAGCACATAGCTCCACTCAAGTAAGAAATGCATATAGCCAATTCCTAAAATACATATTTTATTTGGTGATGTGAAATGAATTAGTTAGCATTGATACAAGGAGGTGTATCAGCAGAAGGCTGTATTTCTGCTATCTATTATGTATGAAGGACACTGGAGATGAGTTTGTGCTACAAAAATTAATCTAGATTTCAAAAACTCAGTGTCATCAGAAACAGTAAGTCATGTAAAGGAAGGAGCTTCAGTTCCACTTGGCAGAGGCAAAACATCTCCGTTTTTCTTAAATCCAGTTCGTTGAAGGTGAGGCTAAGCTGAATGACCTCCTTTGCCAGTGACATAGAGCACACATGGCCCAGCTCAGTGGATGCTTCTTGGCTGCAAGTCCAGCTGTGCTGGTGAGCAAGGGAAAGCCTGGAAGCCAGCCTAAGCGCAGTCTCCCGATTCCTTACCCTCTTCTTCACACTGTGGCTGTGGTTTTGTCTGCTCTAACCCTCTCAGGAAGAGCTGCTATGATCAGCCTGGGTGGCGTCAGGATGAGCCAGCCTACAACACTTGGCCAGCTTTTGTTCAGCAGTGTAAATGCATTCTGATGGACCAAGCCTCGAACAAAGGCAATGTGTGGAAGGGCATCCTGCTGGAAGTAGGGGTGCCAGTGCTGCCCTGGCAGCTCAACTGCTACCTGAATTAGGAAAGCACAGCCTGAAGAGGTGATGCTTCCCTCTGCCCTTCCAGAAACACCATCTCTGTCTTTTGCTTGCCTGGGTCAGCTGCAAGTGCAGGATACAGCCTCTGACTGCAGAAGCAGTCTCAGGGCAGCTGGAGGTGAAGGAGGAGCCTCCAGTGCATCTGCAGGGAGCTGCTTTTGCAGGTCTTCCAGGGGTGGTCAACCTTGCAGGGTTCCCACCCTTCAGGTGCCAAACAGCTTTCTGCACAGCCAGATCCAGGGGCCCAAAACCATCTGACAGCAGGTGACACAGGAGAAAGGTGCTTGGCCTTAGGACTGGAGGGCACGGGGAGAAGGATGGGTATGCAGCAATCTCTTACAGATGTGTTAGTGTACAAAAGCCATGGCTGATCACAGCTGTCCTTAATCATCAACGATGGCACCAAACGCCCTCCCTAACAGTGAGGGGGCTGCCTCAGAGGCAATCATTGGCAGTGCAGAGACCCAAAGCTATCTAAAGCTGTGCTGACAGGCACTGCAGGTTTGGCTCCTTATTTTGTTGGAAATTATCAACCTGAATTATTAACCTGAATTCAAAATTCAGGTTTCATTTTTGAATGTAAAGACTTCTGAAAAAATCAGCTTTTATAAAGGCATGTGGTCAGGCACGAACCTCCTCTAAAATAAATATTTTACAGGGAATTATTGCTCAAACATCTTTGTCTGAGCCAAAAAGAACTGCAGGGGGAAAAAATACTTTGAGCTAAGTAAGTTAGGCTTAAGCTTTCTGTGGATATCAATTTTTAAGCATCTTCTTGTTCTGGATGGAAAAGAAACCTGTCATGAGCTGGTCTCTGATCTCTTGAGTATTTGGCCTGTTAGGAAATACCAGGCACTAGCTGTCTGAAAGACAAAAAACCCCAATTAGTCAGCTAGTAGTCTTATCTACTATCATAACATCTTAATAACATGGTTAGCCCTCCGGGCTAATGATGACACGGTACCTCTTGGTCAATAGCTTTGTTTCAGCTTGAGCTATGGAGTTGTATGTTCAATTGTGTCTCTTGAAAATTACACTGTGAAACCTCATATTGAAATACACCATGTTGGACTTCAAAACAGCCACCCTTAAAGTAGTGGAATAAAAATCTCGGCTGACAAGTTGCATGTCTGGTAATCATTCTATAACATTTACTTACCACTTCACAAGTAACAATCAGGAATTAAGAATGGGCCTTAATTGAAGGATGGGCAAATGTTCCAAGTTAGCGAAAACTGTGTCTTGCAGGTTTTGGTTTTAAACATCACCTGATTATTTCCAGTAGTTTAGGTATTTTTCTTATCAGATCATTCCCCAGGGCAGTGATTTTAAATTTCATTTTGTGCTTGTACTTGTGCTTGAAAACTGGGGCACAAAAGTGCAGCCTAGTAAAACCCAGAGGAATAATACATCCCAGTGTTTTGCAGGTGAAAAAAAGTCTTTCCAACCTCATTCATCATCAGGTTTTCCTGCTCACTTCTCTGTCTCTGCTGTTTCCTTGCTGTGTGAATTTGGAAAGTGACTCAACCCCTTTTTTAAAAGCTTCTTCAGTTCTGTGACTGGGAAGTGATTTAGAATTGCTAAGTAGCATCACTGATGCAACAACTAGACATAACTTCATTGTCATTAACTTGGCATCAGGTAGTGTCCAAGGATCTTTACGCTGGAAAGGCCTTCCTATAACCCTGGGTAAATGTTTGTCCTTCAGTGAACCTGCACGATGCCAGCATGTTCCCAATGTCTTGAGTGTGACTACAGCTGCGGCAGGAGCTATCAGCTCCAAGCCTCCTGCTAGCACAGGGAATGCTTGACCTGATGTGAAGAGCTGGAAGCTCACTCTATGTCACAGGCTGCACAGAGCAGCCCACAGGACAGGGAGCTGCAGACGCAGCTGCACTCACGCTGTAACACTCCTCTGCAGTTTGTTTGCCAGCAAGACACAGACCCGTAGGCATTGTCGAACAAGCTGCTTTTCTAGAGAGGATGCAAATTCTCCAACAAAAGGAGACTTTATTGCCCTTGGTTGCAGACAGAGAAATCTGTAGCTGTGGGGCTCCAGAACACAGCCCTTCCTATCGTTGTCTCCTCTCAGATCAAGACCTGCCACAAAACATGGCCTAATTTATTTCTCATCAAATGCAGAATTCTCCCCATTCATGTTCCTGCTAGTTTTACAGTTATCTATATCATCATATGATATTTCCATCCTTTTTAATAAATATTTGTAAATAATTTCAGAAAAAAAACACCTATAAGAGGCACAAACTCCTAGTGATGCATACAAGAAAGTCTTCATTTTCTGAGGGTGAAGAGCCCCTGAAATGAGCTGCTGCAGGGCAGGGTCAGATGGTAAAAAGAATGGTGACAGATATGGAGGGTGAGTAGTTCAAAGACATCTAGGAGCCAGTGGGATTTTGGTCATGATTTTCTTCGAATGTACAGCCTACAGTATGTTCCCAGCCCTAATTTCTCCATGTCTACTGGCAAACAAGTGTAGGGGATGAGTGGCTGCAGCTGGGACTCTCTGAAGTAACTGCAGGTCTTCAAAGGAATATTATTCTTTTCTGTATTTTTTTTTCAGAAGCAGAAGAGTAGGATTCCTTGGGGCTCATAGTGAGGAGGTGATAAAAGTGAGGCTGAAGGCCTTTAGCCCCAGCAGATCGTTAATAGCCTGTTAAACACTCCACTGCAAAGTCAGCAGTGCTGCTCCTCGTAGAGCACAGAGTCTGCAAAAATACAGGGCCTTTTATGTGGCAGCCCCCAGAAGACTCACCAGGTGCTTCAAAGGCAAGCAGAGTCTCCCCTGGTTTAGACAGAATGCCAGAGTAGAGGAGTAGGAGGGAAGAGGTACAATACAACAAAGGATGTGGTCACCTGGAAACTGTTCACCCACACACATCTGGTGTTTCTTGTACAGGCTTTTACTGAAAAATAAGAGGTGGTATCATGGAAGGGCAGATGCTACTGATTCACCTGCTGCAGGTAATAGTGGGAGGCATTATTTCATGATGGACTAACAGGTACCATCTGATGAATAATCTTTCTGATTTTCCTATAAGTTGATTTCTTGAAGTAAATGAAAACCTTTTATTTTCCTCCTAGGTCACGAGGAATATGCATTCTCCTAATCTTTAATTTAATTTCTTCTTTGAATGCTATCTGAACTCTGGAATCCAGCACTTTGTGTAGCAAGGTGAAACTCACCTACTTCTGCTCCTGGGGAACTAGATGCTGCCCTAGTGATATCCATGGAAGCGGCAAATATTTGCTTTTTGGGGCATATTATACACGCATGTGTTGTTGTATCCCCCTGTCTCTTTTGGATCTCCATCTATGAGTGAAGAGCAAAGTGGGAGATAATGTCTCCTACGTTAAACATTGACCTTATCTCAGCAAATCCTGGGTGTATTGATATTGCTTTTATGGTGAGTTGACCTTGGCTGGCTGCCAGGCACCCACCCTGCTGCTGTCTCACTATCTCACCTCCTCTACAGGACAGGAAAGAAAATGAGGTGAATAAGACCACAGGTAGAGATAAAGACATGGAGATCACTTACCATCTGCTGTCACAGGCAAAACAAACTTGACTTGGAAAAAATTATTTAATATATTAACAATTAAAATAGAGATGAAAGGTGTGAAACAAAGACAAAACAAAAAACTAAAATAGCTTTCCCCCACCCCTTTTTTCCAGTCTCAGCTTCACTTCTCCCTTCCCGATTCCTCTACCTCCTCCATCCCATATCCCCATTGAGCAGCACAGGGAGGAGAATGGGGGTTGCAGTCAGCTCGTTACAGTTGCTCTCTGCCATTTCTTCCATCTCACACTTCTTCTTGCTCCTGAGTGGGTCTTTACCCAGAGCTGCTGTCCCTCAGGATAAACCTGTTCCAGTGTGGTTCTCATGTCCAGGACCACAGCTTCTTCCAGGGCCCTGCTCCTGTGAGGGCTCTCCATGGATCCTCCAGCTTCCTTTGGGCCGTATCCATGTGTGCCAGTGTAGCATTCTCCATGGGCTGCAGTGTGGATATGTCCTCTCCACAAGCTGCAGGGAAATACCTGCTCCCCCATGGTCTTCTCCAGGCTCCTTAGGGAACACCTGCTCCCTCTCAGCCTCACACTTTTTCCCTCACTCCTCCCTGTAGGGCAGTGTTTTGCCCTTTCTTAAACACATTCCCTCTTGCCTGACAGGCCAGGCTGTGCCCTGCAGTGTGTCCATTTTGGGAAGCATCTGTGCCTGATAGAGTGCAGCCCTGGCCCCCTGGTGCAGGCTGCCCCTGGGGCCTCAAGACACCCAGCTCAGCGATGCAGCTCAGCTCCCTGAGTCCATTTCTCAATAAAAGATCAAAAGCTGTAGTGCTTTTTTTCCATGTGTTTTTTCATTGGAAGGGCTTGTCCAGCCACAGCACAAGGTGTGTGGCCGGTCCTCTCCAGGCACTGGCATTTCTGAGCCAGGGATCCTATGAGGCCGTGTTTGTCGGCTTTCTCACCCACTCATTTAAGAAATTAGGAGATCTCTTACGCTGTGTTTTAGAGAGAAAAACTGTTTGTAGCTGGCAGCACTTCATCTTCAGTACCTTGAAAAACTTTTAAATTTGTTTTTTAATAAGAGGTTATGTAAATCCCCTGGGCACCTTGTACTTCAATGTGGGAATTGCTTCCATTTGGTCAGATTTGAGAGTTGAAATGTTCTCCATATAATACATTTTGCAATTGAGAATAAAGAGTTTCCATTAAAGAGCACTTGAACAGCATTTCTCTGCAAATAATAAGAATAATTTACTCTTAAAGGTTAGTCCTTCTGCAACTGAAACTTACAAAAAAATAGCTAAAGAGAGAAAAAAATGTTTTCTACACGCGGTGCTACCCAAACTGACTGGGTAAGCATATACATGAGACCACTTCAGGAACAGCTTCAGGGGTGTGATGCAGATAGCCTGAGGTGGGCACACGTCCTGCAGCATCCCCCCGACACCTGCCAGAAGAGGTGTCCTTGTGCACAGCTGCAGAGGAGACGGGGCTAGGCTGGACCAGGTTGTCTGCTGTTGTGACTTTACGGAAGTCAGCAGTGTTTTGTCAGCAGATAATTCAGCACATAAACTTGAGTGTTTGTTACACAGGTGAAAAATCCATGTAGTCTGGCTATTCAACACCGACCTGATGTACTGAGGGGTTGTTATGTGCACAGCTGTGTAAAGGTGACAAATGCTTCAGGTCTTTCTGTTCCTGCACAGAGGAACACTATGCTGTTTTGTTTGAATTTTTAATGTGGCTTGAGAAAAGTCAAGTATGTTTGTAGAAGTCTATTTATACTGCAGATGCACACTTTAAATTAAGACTTATGTGCAAGCAGCCTCAAAGACACAGCAAAACTTAAAGCTCTTTTGTCAGAGCCAAAAGGTATATTCTTCCTTTATCAGAAAAGAGGATTTTCTTTTCCAACCTGCTTTTTTTTTTTCATAGTAGATTTTCAGTAATAAAGGCCAGAAATGAAATCTCTCCTTTACTTGCACACTTTCAGGAAGCCTATGTCTTAAAAATACTGGAGACTTGGGCATGCCAATTATTCAGATAACGCTATCATTTTCCTGCAGGCAGTACCTAACCAATATTATATTGTATCTTTGTAAAACAATTGAAATAAAAATTACAGGCCTTTTCTGACATCCTTTGTATTTTTTTGCCGCTATCTCCACTCAGTTTTTCAAACAAAATGTGCATTCTTTTGCAAATGTCCAAGCCCAGATCTGCTGTAATCTTTTGCTCCTCTTAGGTCTTGTAAACAGATAGGTAAAAACAATACTCCAACTTTGCCTTTCTCAAATGTTAAGAAAATATTGTTTTCCTTATGTCTACAAGGAGTCTAGGATGTCATTATTCCCTAGATGGCAAGCACAAGTGGGAACCAAACCCATTAAAAGTTTTGAAAGAGGTCAATATAAGGTGGAAAACTTGGCAACCTAGTATTTGTTATGAGAATATGATTGAAGTGGATGTGAGAGTTAAGGCAGAATTTTTCCTTTCCTTTTTATCTTATTATTCAAATGTCTGAGTGTGATCTGAGGGACTCTTTGTGGGAAATTACCTGAGCAGGAGAATTTGGAACTTTGCACCACTGAGCCTTGGTGTTCCCCTTTATTTCGAACACCAGCAGCTTCCAAGTGATAGGGTGAATGTGTGGTGTGGCTCCTGTAGCAGCTACAAAACCATAAACAATTCATCCACCCAGATATTTAGGAATTCCTTTGTTTCTTTATGAGCATTGTACCTACGTACCTTTATGGAGCTAGACCAAGAGGAGGCCTCAAGTTCCTGTTGGCATCAGACTCTAACAGCTGCCGAGACTTAGCATTTAAGTAAGTTGTTGGGAACTCTTTGTTTCTACCTAAAGGTTTACACTGGAGAAAGTCCATGTAACTTAGCCCAAGTTGCAGTGAGAATATGTCACTGTAGCTTATAATTGCTGATAGAAGTTTGGTCTGTATGCCACAGTTCACATACATTTTTTATGGACTTATAATTAGTGCAGTTCCGGTCTCCTGCAGGTTCCAGCTTTGGAAATGAAGAGCAGACCACCCCTAGGGCATCTGCACCTTCTAAAGATGTTCCCAAGGGGAGCAGCAAGAGCACGACCCAGGTATCGAGCAGCACAGCAACTCCACGCAGGAGCTTACTGCCAGCACCAAAAACTGCCACGGCACCCGCTGGTAAGTGCTCCAAACTCAAAACACCACCTGCCTTAAGCCAAGAAATGCAGAAATCTTGTTGTGATACTGTTTTACTGCTTGTTTTTATTTAATTTTCATGCTATCCTTGGGCCCATTGCCAGTGTGCTGATTTGGACTCCATTTACTGTAGTGTCGTTTAAACACGGTCAACAGCACGACTATAACCTCATTTTGTGAGCTACGTGTGGAGTTGAAGGCATTTACTGTCCCTAACTACACATATCAGAGATTTAGTGTATATATTGTTGGTTCTCACCAAGCAGCTTTTTGGAAACATTGTCTTGCTTTAGAGACCAAAGCATTCCATTGAGCAGATAATTCATTGCTAGGTATGTTTGCAGTGATGAGAATATTGGCCTCTAGGTTTACGCAGTCTTCGGTTTCTTCACTCAGAGAGGCAGAAGGAGGTAAGCAAATAAAGCAAAAAAACCCCCTAGTCTTGTTTCCAAATTGTTTCCTTGCCTAAACTCTCCTTCTGCTTAATTCAGTTAGGTCTCAAATAACCAGTTCCATCAGGTTCAGATTAGATCTAACAGTTTAGATTCCAAAATAAATAATTGTATCCAGGCTGGCTCTTACTCAACAGTGTTTCATGTCTATTTAAGTTACATTGGGTTTGATAACACATTGCAAATGGCACTGGGAAGGAAAAATGAGCGCAAAATATGAGACAAAGTCTTTATGAATTGCTACTTCTCATCACCTGGTTTCAAGACAGATTAACCTCTTGTAGTGGTTTGACCTTGGCTGGACACCAGATACCCACCAAACCAACCGGACAGAGGGAGATAAATGCAATAAAAGGCTCATGGGTCAAGATAAGGACAAAGGGATAACTCAGCAATTACCATATCATAAACTTGCCTGTTTTATTCTGGAAGGAAGCTAAACATGGAAGTAGGGTTACCTGTCTGTGCTATGCAAACAGTCAGACACAGTTCCTGAACAGGGACAGCTGACAAATTTAGGAAGTTGTTATTTTACACAACAGACAGAAACAAAAGAAACTATGTTAGTCCAATGCTCTGGTTTAATTTTTTATGAGCCAGGTTAGCAGCATGTATCTGTGGACAATTCATGACTTTTTTTTTCTTTTTTTTATTGTCGCAGTGTCATGGTTCCTCACAATGCTAAGTATCTGATAGGAGCAAAGGTCAAAATAAATCAAAGAAATGATGAAGACAAGTTTTTTTTAGCAATTCTTATCTTGCCTTTCTTGCAATAGCATATAAACACTGGGTGTAGGTCCAAATGTGACAGAAACACCTACAGAATGTAAACTGTTTAGGTATCCTTTGGACAGTAATTTCTATAGGCTTGATGTTGCATATATATTTAGCATCTGACCAACCTCTTGTGCAAGACATCGAAGTGCTTAGAGCACTCCACAGTTAGAGCTGAGGAGCACAGGCACTATGTGTATTGCATACAGCATATTTTATGAAAGGAAGAAGGAAAGTATTTCACAAAGAGGAGTGCAGTAATTTAAATATAAATAATATTTCTGAAAGAGTACAATATCACGTAATGTAAAAATTACATTTGTATTTCAGAGACATACATCATTTTATCTATTTATAAATAGTAAATTCACAAATGAAAATATCTGCCTATGTTAATGAATCAAAAATAGCCATCAAAATGTAAATGAAAGCTTTCATGTGTTAGATGTTACTTGAGAAGACCACCTGAACTGTACATTTTCACTTAAAAAAAAAATAAAGGCACAACTGCTCAAGAGAGATTATACTCCTGATATTTCACTAAAAGTACTTGTGAAATAAATTGGACTGCAGGGAATAAAAAAATATTTAATTAGTGGAAATAGACTCCTTTAGTTGCTGCTGTGCAGCAGATGACGCTGTGCTTCAGATGATCAAAAAAGAATTCTGGCATGGGACAATAGCAGTGGAAGATCGTTGTCATGCAAATTGTTTTGCAGGCATGAACTGATGGCCTTTCAACTGGTCTATGAAAAGAGTACACTTAATCAGGTTTCAGTGTATTGCACAGGCATTTTTTTTTTTTTATACTCACAGGTCTGTCCATTTATAGAAAAGGGAAAAGAAAGCACATACTTGACTAGAAAAAGAGAGGCCTTTTAATTTCACTTAAATATATTAGCTACTTTGGGAAGTACAGTGATAATCTAACTAAAATGTACTATTGCTATATTGCTTCATATTTTGTTTAACAATAGGTGAAAGCAGCTCTCCATCAGCAACTTTGCAACTGTAAACTAGCTCTGGAATTCATATAAGCTTCCTCTTTCCACAGATGTTGACAAAAATATGTAGTACTTGAAGCATACATATATGAATTTTCTGGTCTAAATTTCCCTTAAAATGGGGGAATATTGCTGAAGGCAATGTTCAGAGACTCAGTTCTGTCCATCAGGCTGGACCTGCCACAGTCTGTGAAATCAGAGGGTTGAGGGATTTTGTACTTTCTATGGCCTGTTATGGATTTTGGGGTGTGTGTGTTATGGGATTCCTATTTCTACTTGCTTATTATGCAATGTTTATCTCACAGACAAGTGACTGTTATCACCCATAAGAAATATCCTAATTTGAGTGCAATGACAGTGGCAATAAGGAATTAATTTGAGCACCTTGTTTCTACTTGGCCCACTAAATTAAAGACAAACAAAAGCTTTGTTCAAAAAACTCACCCAGCCAATTCCTGTGCTTTTACAAGTATCAGTAAATCATATGTAACAGGTCAGGCTGTTAAATGCAATCAGTCAAGATGAAAAATAGGAGGCCAGTGTTATCTCAGCTCTCACCAGCAATCTTACAGTGTAAAATGCGCTTCTTTTGATCAGATTCTGCAAAATCCAGACAGCACAACATCAGCAGGAGGGAGAGGGATGAGCTGAGGTCAGCTGAGGGGGGAAGAGTGAGCACCAGCGCTCTTGCAGGGATGAAGGGAGAAGAGTCTGCTGCTGCTTTGTTGCCCTTACAAACCCTTTCCCTTCAAAGCTGAATAGCAGTGTGCAGTGGGTTACATTCATATTGCTCCTATAAGAACATAGGGATATGCAGGACTGCCTTGCAGGTGAAAGTAGGACATTCAACTGCAAGTTTTCCTGCCTCTCTTCTGGGAACCACTCTAAAACATGCCATAGCACAGATTGAGGATGAGACAATAAAATGCCATAGGATCCATGCAAAATGGCAGAAGGAGGAGTAGTTGTTTTAACTCTTCATCTAGCATTGGACTTTCTGAATTACCCTGAGATTTTCTATTCAGTTGAAAGAATGATTAGTTTTATCAGGTTTATTTTTTCCCTTATTTTTTTAAACACCAGATAAAGAGACTTTTTTAATACAACAAAAAGGCAATCGCTTTCAGACAAGACAATGAAATAGTCATCGTCCTTTTTTTCTTATCAGATTGACTTTAAATTTGAAACAAACACAAAGGGAAAAGCACAAACATTAGCAGTTTCTACTTCAACAAATACAGTCTTTCTTCCACATCTACTTATTTATTCAGTCTTTCAGTGTCTCATAGATCACAGGAAGTAGAGAGTCTCTAGCGAGAATTAGACTGCTCTCATTCTACAGAATCTATCATATTTCCAGCTTTCCTCATTTTGTCTCAAACAATGCATGCAGGGATGTGTCATTACTCACCAAGGACATGACTAGTCGTGGGTATCAGGGGGAAAGGCAGAAGAAAGCTCAAAGGGGCTCTCTCTGTCTGTGAGTGACTGAAGACATTTCCTTGGGTTTTTTTTTTTTTTAAACTTGCAGACTGCATTAGTTAACTTATAAAATACTCCTGAGAACAGCTGGAATCCATCTGAATGCAGTCAGTCCCATTGAATTGTTAATGATGTCTACAGCATGTTAAGATTTGTTTTGGAATAAATACTCAATGTACAATTTGTTAGCGTGCTTTCAGTCTGAAGTATGAAAGCAAATTGAAGCCTATCCCACTGAACTGGCTTTTGAAGACACAAAAAGGTACAGACAACTACAAGTGCTGATTCTGCAGTGCTTGAGAAGATGTCTTGGATAAGGTGTATTTTGCTCTGGTTCCTAGGTTAGCATTCAGCTCTGCTGGGGGAATGGAGCAGTGGCTATGTTCATCTGCCATTTTTCTAGGTGATTTCTGGAATGTTTTGCCTTCTAGTTATTTTGCATTTGCTCCTTCTGTTTCATTTGGAGCAGGCTGTGTATGTGAATTAGGATATGTAAATACCTTTACAGAACTGTGTGTTTAGAGGCCTTTTTCAAAAGCAAGTGTTGTAAGCACACTAGTAGAAAAGACAAAAAAGTATTTATGCTCATTGTTATCTTATGGCCTGAAATACCCATTTCTTTATGCAAGTACAGCTTTTAAAAGAGGGGAAGCATTGGGAGATTTCTAACCTTAAATGGGATGTAGATTCACATAAAAATTAGTAGTTTGTGGCTTTGATTACTGGCTACCAGAAAGACAACTTCTCATTGCATGAGCTCTGCCAGTGGTAGGAGTTGGCAGAGCCTTGGAAACTGTTCCAGGAAGCCTGATGGAAGTTGATGGTGGTTCCTGCTATGCCAGGAGCTTTTTGCTGGGAAGCTCAGTGCTAAGAGCCCAGATTATGCAGCCAGCAGGAATAAAGCTAATGTACAGGCATTTAACACAGAGCTAACTGGAATTCCGTATTTCCAGTCTGCGAGCAATAACACTAAGAATTTGAAGTAAATTTTGTTCCAGATCAGAGTTAATATACATTATAAAAGACGAATTTAGAAGAAAATTAAAACAGTGTGCAAGTTCAGGAAATATACACTTATGGTGCTTTATTTCCTTTTGTAATTTAAATTTTTGTATTTTTTATTATTTCATGATTGCACACATAACACCTTTTGACATTTCAAAATATATATGACAGAGTATGATTTGAGGTTTTACATGTGTTTGGGCCTGTAATAACAACTGAAAAAATGTTTGTCTTTTTTCCAGAATTACCATGGAGCATCAGACTTTTTATGTGCATTTTAGTCTTTGAGTTACTTCTAGTGCACTTTAAGCTAGAAAAGATCAAACTATTTAACCTCCTGCTGCACGATACCCTGTGGTACCGCATATTATGCTAGTTACTTCATCAATGCTCTCCCTCAGATTGTTTTAAACCTGAAATTCTGTATTTCTGTGAAATGACAATTCTGAGCCCAAACACTTGTAATCTAAAAATTTATTTTCCCTGCAGGAAATCAACATGTTTTCTGAATGTTTCTCTCCTAACCAACTAACAGCTGTTGTTTCAAAAGACAAGAACAAGCCCCATTTTTAGAAAAGCATTCAGCTCAAGCTCTTATATGAGGTCTGATGCCAGGGATGGCTCTTCCCCTAAAATTTCCCTGTGGGTGATGAGCTTAGCAAAACGATAACAGTTTGTTCCCGCAGACCATCCTTCCTTTCGCCTGCTGTGTGCTTTCTAAATCCCTCTCCTCTAAGGAGGGCCACAGAGAGGCCACCAGGGCCCTTCTGCTTGTGAAGGAGAAGTAGAATAATCGCTAGCTCCATGTGTCCCTGTCCCTGGCTCCTTCCCAGCAAGGCTGTGCGGGGCACTGACTCTTCCCTTGTGGCACAACCCCTCCTCACGTGCTCGCTTGCTGCGCTGCCGCTCCACCAGACCTTAGGAGCTCTCCTGGTCTTGTAAACTGAACAATGGCACTAATCTTCCTCGTTATTAGTCCTACTTATCTTTCCTTGCCCAGATATCTATTTGCACCTTCTTTCTGCTGGTCTCCCACCTTCTGGAGCCAATGTCTCCCATGCAGCTGCCCCTGCTGGCCAGCACCCATGCACAACTCCCACTGCTTTCCACAGACCCTGCCTTGCCCTCTGCAAAATTCTGGGGTTCTTAGCTCTGTTTTCTTTCAACCAAGCTCAATTCCCCAACGAGGGGAATTGTTTCTCTTTTTGTGCTTAACATTAAGGGGGCTGAAGGCATTCCCCTGGTGTTCCTCATTGAAAATATCTCAAAACCAAAAGTAGTTAATTATTTACATGCCCTTTGCTGCTGAAAGCATAAGGAAAGCTCATACTTTTCTCCACTATTGCCTGTGTTTGGCATCTGGCATAGCAAAATTTATGGAGGACCTCAGTGTATGGCCCATTTGTGCGTTGTATTTTTATTTTGAAAGCCCCAGAAAAGCCAAAGCCTTATTACCATGAAAAAGTAATGCTTGAATCTGTAACTATATAAACTACGTCTTGTAAAACAAGCCCTGGTTTTGTCTCACAGCTGCCATCTTAGGTTGGTCCTTAGTAATGAAGAGGCACCATAAACTTATTTTACGTCCTACTCTGTAGCAAAGTACAGTGTAATAGGGGGCAGGCACAGGCAATTTCCATCTTCAGTCACTTCACTGTGAAAAGTATTAATCACAAATGAGAATGATAGCCTCAACTTGTTGTATTTACAAGCAGCAGAGAAAATGGAGATGGACAGAAGTAAAGGTATGAGGAAGTGTTCAGTCTTTACCAGCCCCTGACAACTGATGTTGTGATTTGCCTAAAAACAGTGGAAGAGAGTCAAAGAGGGTTTTAGAACTTGTCCTGTGCTTCCCTCCCACAAACAGTTGGACATAAGGCTTGTGCAAGTGCATGTGCTCTTTCCAGAAGCACTCTGCAAGCAAATGCTGAGAGATGGTGCTAGAAATTATGCAGCTCAGCTTCTGGTGCGTGGCAAATGCTGCATCTGCAGCTCTCTGCATGCAAGTCCTGATGCAGACAGAAGTGGAAGGGTGAATGAGACATCAGAAATAAACCTAATACTGCAACTGTAACTGGGTGTGCCTTTGGAGGAAGCAGAAAACCAGTAAACCAGTAAGTGTCCCTGAAGATTATGATCCCCACAAAAAATTATCATTTTTCTCCACTGTTGAAAAAGCCAGGTCACATTTACATTAGGCAAAATGGAAGATAGTGTTAGCTTTTGGACTACCAGTCATTAGGCACCACCAAGAAAATCTGATTTTGTTTTCCTGCTTCAGATACTTCAGATTCTGTGGGACATTATCCTATAAGATGTCAATGAACATACTCATGAGAGAGGAGAAAGTTACTAAGGCAAACTTTGTTTTCCCTCTAGAACAAGTCATTTGCCTTAAATCTCTCTGGTTTTTCTGTGGCTGTGACACAGTTCTTCAGGCTAAAATGCAACCCTCAACAAACAGTAATGGTTAAAAAAAGGAAAGCAAACAGGAAAATACATTATTGTCCCAGGGTTTTGCTTTTTATTGCTCTTTCTTCTTAATTCTTTGATTAATGTTTTCTGCTTGAAATCCTGTTTCTGTGACTGTCACACCATGGTCAAACAAGCAGGGCAGGACCTCATGTTACTGCATTCAGCATGGTCCCCACAGCTATTTTGATGGGAGCTGTGGGTGGGCAGGAGGAGCTGAGCTTGGGTGGCCGCTCTGGCTTTCAGGGGAAGTTGTATCTCCCTGGTACAAGAGGCAGTCGCTGACTGTAGAACTTTGACAGCTGGCAGACCATCCCGAGGCCCTAACCAGAGAGCTCCAGTGGTGGGATGAATAATAACAGATAGTGAGTTACCTCTCTGAAATATTCCATGCCCTGTTTCATCCCACACTGGCAGTGTCTTGCAGGTTTGTGCCCTGAATGTTCTCTGTCCCTGCCTGACTTACTGCACAGGCAGAGACCCACTCTCCTGTGTCTGGGCAGCCCCACCCAGCACAGCTCCTACACGTCCTGCCTGCTTTTGGCTCAAGCCTCTCACTTGCCTACATGAGACCGTCTTGGGAAAGCTGGTCTCCAGAAAAGGCAGCTTCCTTACCTGTGGAAAAGGTGACAGGGCAGGGACTTGCAGGTAACTTCAGTCAGCTTTGCACAGTCCTATTCCATTTCTCCTGCAGCCCAGAATGAGGTTGCACAGCAAGGTAAAGAGACAGAACACAGCACTCAGAACAGATGGGATGGGTTACCTGTGTAGCTATTCATGTCTTAATGGCATTTGTCATGGTGCAGATGACTGGAAAGCCAAGATAGTGTGTAAGGCCTTCTTTTGTCCCTCTTTATTGCCGTGCATGTCAGCTCAGCCACGTCTACACCGTTGTGGTTGCAGACGTGGCAGGTTCGGCATCCAACCCAGAAGTGCTGTGTGGCATCGTTCTGTGCAGAGCCCAGGATGTGTATTGGTGAAATACTTACATTTTGCCGTTTTGGTATGTATCTTAGTAACATAGTTCTGGATAGTTATGAAGAGAATTATAAACCAGATGTCTTTCTACCTTTGATTTTTTTTTCTAAAACAGGTGTGAAGAAAGAAGTACAAAAAGATCAAGATGTTAGCAGGCCAGCTGTCTCATCCCCTAAGAAATCAGCAGTAACAGCCACAAAACTCCATTCGCCAGGTATTTATGAACCTGAAAGCACTGCTTAAGGAAAGATTTCAACTTGTTGACTTTGCATCTCTTGTTAACACACTCAAATCTGAGACTTACTATTGTTAAGTGAGGATTGATTGTGTTCAAGGTTCATTAAGCTGGCTACAGCAGGCTTTATCATACCAATGCATAAGCTGAATAGACTTTTATTCTCTTTGTTATAACCATGCAACCATCTCTTCTTCAAAACAAAGAGTTGTTGTTATTACATGTTTAGGGGCACAGGAATATTTTTTTTATCATTCCAATTTTATTACATAAAAAGAGAACAGATAGATATAGCGAAATAAAATACACTTCAGACAATTGCCTGGAGTGATAGTGTATTGCTCAGAATCTACTCTCACTTTTATGCAGAGGCACTAAATTTCCTGGGCTATTTCTATGCATAACTGGAAAAGGGATTATCTATAGAAATAACCTTCAAAGTGCTATTGGGACATTGTCAACTTATCCCTCAACATTGGGCACGAACACATGTTTTTAACATTTCTGAAGAATATCTTTTTTTATTTACTAAAATGAAGAGAACTTGTGTCTATTTATGTCTACGAAGTGTACATCAACAAATGGATAAGGTGCCTAAAGCTTTTGTGAGGCTGGCCTTTGGTTGATCTAAACGCTTCCGAAATGAGCATGCGGGGTCTCACTGATTTCATTGTGCTCGCAGTTTATCTTCTGTTGCCTCATTTTTCAGACTCTGCTTGAATACCTAAAATGTCATCTCTACAGCTGTATGATACTTGAGTTATAGCTGTGGGGGATAGAACCCCGTGTTGTTTCATTTGGTGGCAAAACATAAAGCACATAGAACGCTCTCCAGCTCCTGTAACTTGCACCAAGAGTCTCTCCATTATTACTAAACTCAATCCCTATTCTTCTCCTTCTCAACCAACAAAATCAAGAAAACGGAAGGTTAAAATTAATCTTCCCAGGCACCAACAGGAGACAAAATTCTTCTCCTTACAAAGATATCAGAGTAAAAAGATGAACTTAACACTGTCCTCTGAGTCATATAATTTACAGGCTATTTTGCACCTGGTGAGATCACAGTGAGATCCAAAGAATTTGTTGCAGAGAGTGCCAGACCAGAAGCTCACCAGTGTTTATAACGGTGGGAGTCCAGTTTTAAGCATCAGCACTGATTGTGGCTGTAGCAGCATGTTACAGCACAGCTGATTTTCTTCCACCAGGATTACAAAGCAAAATGGAACACAGGAATATTTGTACAGTGTATTTGTATTGTCTTAAGGAGGTCCACATTTCCATGGGTGACTTAATAATTTTCAAGGCTTGAAGTTTTGGCATATCCAATTCATGAGGCCTCAAAGGTTTCTTCATTCTCATGAGAGGTTGAGTAACTGACCTCCATCCATCAGACTGATTTAGAATTTGTTCAGCTTGGTTGTCTGCAATTAAGATAATCTAAATTTGTTTATCACTGTAAGGATCAAGTAGGAAAATAAACCTCATCTTCATTTATTTTTTTTAGACTAGCCTTTGGCATTCTTTGAAATAACTACAGCAATAACAAAGCAATAATGACAATTTTTTCACCTACTTAACAATTTCAAAAACTAGTCAAAGCAGCCTTTGAAGAGGACACGGAGTGTAGCTGGTGCTAAGGGGCAGTAACAGCCTTTCCTCCATCAGAATCACAAACTCCTGCATCGTTTACACTTTTTGCTGGGAGAGAATGTGTCTCACAGGTAACTCCACCACAGCTACATCTGGCCATGAAACAGGTTCTAAAATTTCTGAGTGCTGTTTCTAGGTTGTATTTGCCTCTGTAACTGGCCTTCTCACATTCCGTTTCTTTTAATCAATGCTGGTTTTTGACTGTTGTACACAACTTTTTTGAGCCTTGAATCTGAAGACTTGCAAGGGAGTTTTGAGATTCAGAGTCTTGCAGGGATCTCAATTTCATCCTTTGATGCAATACTATTGCTGAGATCTGTGTATAGGAGCAGGTGTCCACAGATGCAAGTGCTCTCCTTCCACATCATTTTAGAACGGTGCCAACAGTTTCTGGCATCTGTCACTCTACAGAATGCTTGATATCAATTGTCTCACAGTAATTTGCTCGCTTTCCTTACCAAAATGTTGGAAATTAGACAGTTAAAAGGCGAATAAATTGCATTCCCTATCTAAATCCTCATGGACAGTGTTAATTATGAGTATATACTTGTTATGTCTCCTTAGTTCAAACACTCACGTAGATAAAAAAGACTTGGGAGTTTTGAAGTGGATCAAAGGGGTTCAGTGATTTCAGCACACACTGGGTCTGCCCCTCTGGTCCCACCGTCAGCAGAAAGGACATTGAGGATCAGGGCCAGCATCATTAATATATACCCTGTTTTGTGCAGAGCAACAGAAGAGAGACATCAATGGCAGAATAAGCTTAGTAAGCTGCCTTTCAGACCCAAATGAACCGAGAAATTCAGATTTATCCCTGAGGAGAATAGCACCGTTTAATTTACAAGGACAGCTTATAATACTGACAAGGACAACACAGTGATGTGCACTTCAAATCGTCCAGTGAACAGGAAGGCTAGAAACATATAAGACTAAGCAACCTGATGGGTTTCTGTTTTAATTAAAACAAACTGATTTCAAGGGCTTTCCCCTACACTTCTCTCTAAGCCTTCTGTTGTAACATCACTGTCCTGCTTAAACAACCCAAGATATTTTTATACTAAAAAGACAGACATTAATGGCTGTTGCTTTTATGAATTTCTTCTTTTGTGGTATTACCTACTGTACAGTTAAGAGCCCCTTGACTTTTATGGAGGAGTCTGTAAGAAAATACCATTACTGCACAACAATTTTGCCAGGCTTTAAGTGACATAAAAATGGACAGAGGGCAATAGCTATGCTGGTTGAGCTCACTTAATGACAAAAACTCCTTCTGTTGTATTATTTAGGTCTTCCAACAACATGGCATTAGTTTTGATGCTGCAGAACATGGTATTCTTTTTCACAAATGCAAGTCATGGACACAAAGAGTTTCAAAGGGTTTTTTTGCACTTGTGGCTCTTTGCAGTTGCACCATGAGATGCTTGGAGACTTGAGGGAGCATCTCTGCTGGAGCTGGCACCCTGTAAGCTTAGCCTGGAGCCAGGACGTAGCTGAGCAAGATGGAAGATATGCTCCCAATGGCTCCACACAAGCCAGGGATCTGAAAAAGTAGGAACACTCTCCTGGGGTATTGCTCTGGGGAAGCCATACTGTTCCCCTGCCTGATCCAGTAAAATTGCCCTTAGGATCTACTTGCACACCTAGACCACAGGCTTAAAGATCTAAAAGATCTAAAGCACATCTGACAAAATTACCTCTGGAATTTGTAATGCTCTACTTTACAAATTGGCTCATATTCATACCTTCAGAGGCGTCTCTGTGGAAGGATTCTTTGGCTTTTTAGGAAAGGGATAGGTAGTATTCACGGCAGAAGACTGTCCCCTATTACATTTATTGCTGGAGACTGGTTGTAGATATGGTTTTTGTGTTGTTTTTCAGGGACTGTGCACTGCAAGACTATAAAACTACAAACTGTCCTTTTTTTCATATTCTTGCATACACAACCTTTTCTACTAATACAGAAGTGCTCCAGACCCACGTCCACCATCTCTAGTAACACATGGGACAAAGGTGTCTGACTCATATTTTCTCCCTCTTTCTTACTGACTTTAGCTTCTAGGGTAAGAGCTTGAGAATAATGGGAGGATCTGTGGAAACCAGAGGTTCCTGGCCAGTATTCAGGAATGAGCTAAAGAGCACCAGCTGAGGGGTAGCAAAAGGGTAGCAAAAAGACTGAGGGCAGCAAAAAAAAAATCAGTAGGCTGTGCAAAGGTGATGCCCAGCTGGCCATAAATATTTGCAGAGGAGAGTTCTCAGAAAGCAGAGAAGGTAAAGACAAAACAGATTTTCCAAGCAGTGGCTTGAGCAGCCTGATACTACCACAACACTGCCCCTTCTTGCTGTGTTTGCATGCAGGGAGGGACAACTCCAGTACCACATTGTCCTGTTTTGAGGCCAAATGAAATCTGGAAAGTCAAAGGAAAACTGGCACCTCCATTGAGTCACCAAGCTGGGGCCTCATGTGGACAAAGAAACCATGTGTAGAGTATAAATGTCATCTATCTGTTTTCCACATCCACAATAAGATAAGGTGAATCCTGACCTGGAAATGCCCATTTCTCTCACTGCCATTCAAGAGAGTCCAGCATCACACATCAAGATGTAGACCTCTGTTCTTCTAGATGTCTAGGAGAGGCGAGGTGATTCCTTCCTCCAGCAACCTCATTTCTCAGTGATACACTCTTAAGACAGCTCTCCTCAACTTGTAGAAGACTTTCAGGCTCAGAGCCTGAGGTAACATGACTGATCAAAAAGCTTTTAGCTTTGCCCCCTAAAGAAACATATTTCACTGTGCTCTTTCTTTTTTTTTTTTTTTTTGAAAGACTGAAAGTTCTGCTAAGTGCTACAGACCTTTTTTTCTTTTGTAGGGATGAGTCCCAAAGACCATGGAAACACATAAAAGTCATGTCTGTACATATAAAGTGAGTGACCTGAATGGTCTTTTCCTCTCTACTTCGTAGGACATCCCAAGCAAAGGCCAACCACCCCAAGGAATGGATTCTCCCCCAAACCAGGAGAGGGTCGAGACACTGAAAAGCAGTTCATTCAGAGACTGAAGGAAAAATGTGATGAGCAGTCCCGGCAATTAATCAATATCCAAGATGAGCTTAAAAGGGCCAGCTGTGGCTTTGAGGTCTTTGCTATAACAACACAGTACTTTTTCAGGCAGGTAAGTGCAATGGGTGCTTCATACCATGGAAAAGATTATTTGCCTTTACACCTGTCACTTGCCCAAATTTATTCCACAGTCACTGAAAATTTGTTCTTGGGACCAAAGCATGTAATTTCTTTACAATAATTATTCTGAGAAGAGAATTTTAATTTCGTAGAATCATAGAAAGGAAATCTGCAATGACAAAGAAATCTGGCACCTCTGTCAAGTCACCAGGCTTGGGGTTTGGGTGGCCAAAGAAATTATGTGTAAAGTGTAGATGCCATCCAATCTGATAAGTTGAATAATTTGATGCCATATATTTGAAAATAAAAGTTCAGGAACTTGGAAAAGGAAGAATTTTGTGTGAAGTATTTGTCACAAGCAGGGGTTTTGAGGAGTAAAGGAGATGCAGAAACTTAGAAGTCCCAGTCTCTGATTGCTAGAGCTGGAATGGAAAGTGTAACTGAGATAACTTGTGAGCAACCAGAGTTGTTAGATGAAGGAAACGATTTGATTTCTCTCAATAATTATCGACTCTTCTTGTTCACCATGAATCGGGCCGAGTGTCCCTGTTACAGGGTTGCCAGTTCCTGAAGATGTTAAGATAACGTTATCTCAGCATGTAGAAGATTACATGCAGCAGGTGTAGGGAACATAAAGAAAGTGTGGCTGATAATTAGAGAACCTTATTTATTCACTCAACTCAAGTCAAAATGAATGAATTTTAAGACAACTAAAATAACCATGAAAGACTTGAAGGTATTGCTTGTTTCAAAAGCTGTTTAGTGATCTAGGAAATGTAGCTGGGCACTGAGGTCCAGGCCTGGTTCACACGATCCCACGTATTTTGTAACATCCCAGGTTAAGCTGGTGTCCCAGCTACTTTGAAAAACTGACAATCACCAGCAGTAGAGCCTAAGATTCAGATAATACCCTTGATTGCCTCTTTGTCTACTTTTGGAAGAGACAAGAATAAATTTTCTGTGTTAAATGAAAGAAAACCAAGAAAACAAAACTTAAATTCAATCAGTCTTAAAAATTCTGAAATACTTTATTTAGTTTTGGGGTATTTTATATTAGTGGGAAAGGTTACTTTTGAATAAATAACCACAGTTCACACTGTTCCCTAAGTAGGAGCTGATCTTGCCGGGGGAGATTCACTGAACTGAAAAAACAGGGAGTTTTTAATATGTCCTAAATATTTTAAACACCTTCCCAGGAGACCTCCCAGCTCTGTTTTTCTTTAGACTTGGCATTTCTGTATTTCAGGACTTGCTGGGCATTTCTAAACACTTTTGGGTGGGTTTTGAGGGGTTTTTTTGGTTGGTTTTTTTTTTTTAGGTTTTTTGTTTTGGGGTTTTTTGTTTGTTTGTTTTGGGTTTTTTCTGAGCTGACTGTGGAGTATCCTTGTTTAAGTCAGAGGGAAATAAAAAAGGGCAGAGCATTGTCAGCTCAGCTTTTTCTACACATTTTCCACTGGGGAGAAATTTTTTGTCACATGCCTCATTCACAATTTGCTGAAGGAACCCTGGAAGCTTGGGCATATCTCCTTCATCTCCTCTGGATATGTTTTAAATGAGAACAGCTGCTGCAACTGAGCTTTGAGATGACTGTCATTCTCTTGGTGCATGTTGGATCTGTCCTGAAAATGCCTCCTAAATTGAACAACTCAGGTGTCTTTACTTAATAGCATTCTCTCCAAGTCCTGGCCAAGCATAGCTGCACCTCATGTGCCCAGCTCCTCTGTATTATCAGGCCAGCTGGGGATTGCAGTAATGCCCCTCTGAGTGCCTGGAGGTGAAAAATAATACACCTGTAGAATTTAAGTGCCTTCAGGTTTGGGCAGGATTAGATGTAGATTTTTTTCAGATCCACCCAGATGTGGTACCTCCTTTTGGAGTATGGTTGCTTCAGGCTCCATTTTTAGTGCACGCAGGCAGGTGAGCACTTCATGAAGACTATTTAAAGCACCAAAGTCCTGGATTTCTGATTGAGTTACTTGCCTGTCTTGTCTGAGACTTCCAGGGAGCACTAAGGCTGCTGCACTTCTAAGTTCAATGCTTAAGTCGGGAGCCTGCATAGAGTGGGACAATCCAGGACTACTCAAGCAGTTGCGTAACTGGGCAGTCAGCTGTCTTGCAACACAGACAATTTTTTGAGTGTCATTTGAAAATACAATCTGTGGACATTTTCTGAGGTGGCATTATTGTCTAAAAGCTTGAGCAAATTGAATTGGCTGGCTTTGAGTTAGGGCAGCATACAAAAAAAAAATTTTCACATTATAAAAATAATAACAGTTCTGTGTATTTGTTTCTGAGAACCCTGCAGGCAAAATGTTTGAGATCTGAGTGGAACTGCAGTTTGGCAAAGGAAAAACAGTCATTCAAGAAAAAGTTTCTTCACTTCTTCACTTATTCCAGAGAAGTTTGGGGCTATTTTGTCCATCTGGCAGTTCCATTCTGCTTAGCAGAGGGCCCAATCCTAATTTGGTACTTGGGAGGCTCTTTGCGGCTGATAAGTCTCTTTTGTCCAATGTCTCTCTCTCCGTACATCACAACAAAATAATGTTCAAAACATAGATTTTTCTCAGATTTGGACCTAAATTCTGTTGGAAAATGTGTTCCTAGGCAGTGAGAATAGGAATGAGTCTTAAAGACAGCCCAAGGACCAGTGTTTTGCATGCAGGTAGGAGTCTGCCGGTGCCTGTGGCTCTCTTGTCTTGCTCACACTGCTTCTATTCTCCCTCCAAAGCTGGGGAAAGTACTGATGCAAGTGGTCCAACAGATATATTTAGCTGTAAAAAGAGAGTGCTGGTATGTAATAAAGAGTGTTGGACCACACCAGCAGTTTCTTTGAGTGCTTTAAGATTACATTTTCTTATAAATTTTTTGGATTTGTTTTCTGACTGTTTCAGACCACTGTTGAATGGTATCCTGGAATCATCTCTCTTTCTTACTTGAAAATGCTCTTAATTGGCAAGATTCTTTTAATTGGCATCTAGAAGTGCACAAGATGTAACAGTATTTATTACAGACCCATTAAATGCCAGCTAAACCAATTTTCTATCCTTGGGAAAAGCCTAGGCAATCGAAGCAGGTGATAACTGAGGCAGTAGACATAAAAAATATTAAAGCAGTGGTTCTGACATAAGCATGAAAAGTAATGATTGCAGTTCCTGTGCAGAGCATGGCCTTTAATTATTATTTAATTAGCAGATGTATTAGCTTAAGACCCTCATATATGCACATGACTCTTGTTGACTTTTGGAACTGCTTCAAATTAATTCTGAAGAGGAGATTAAGTTTGTCCTTAATGTTGTCAAATGTTCATCTTGCCAGTACAACCCTTGTGCTGTGCTGGTATTCCAAAGTGAACAACTGACTGATGGGAGCTGGAGTGATACCAGGAAGATTTTTTTGAGCAAGTATCTCCAGAGCACTGGTCTGGATCACTCCTGACTTGCTCTGGCTTGTTAGCCCAGTGATAGTGGCAGTCCTGGCCCAGTTTCAGCCCTGTCCAGCGAAGTGGCCAGCAGTGATCGCTCTTGGAAGTGGTAACAGTGCCATCTAAAGGAGAGTAACCCAAACTAACCCAAAATTCTGGAGAGAAAGCCTTTCCGGACATAAATACGGAGGAAAAAAACCCAAAATCCTCTTTCACGTCCCTAGTACACTTATAGAAGTGTTTGTTTTGGGGGCTGTTGTGGCCAAACTACACCAAGGTCCTGGAAACCGGGCTAATGGCTCTCAGCAATCCAGCCTGCCCCAGCAGGAAAGTGGAGTCCTAGTTCTGCCTCTGAAATTTCAGAGGAGGACTCTGGAGCTACAGTGCATGTGAGGAGAAGGGATCCTTTCTGGGCTGCAGACCCCAAGGGTGGGAGCAGGTAAGGGAAAGGGTTTTGCTGGGGTAATGTGTCCCATATTCTGCTTGGGCCTGGAGGAGTTTCCACACCTGCAGAGTGGCCTCTTGATACAGTTTTCATCGTGGGGGAAAACCTGCTCAGGACAGGTCTGAGCACATGAGTGCAGTTGGATCAGCTGGGAACAGAGGAACCATGCATGTCCTGAAAAAGGGTTAGGACAACACTGCAGTACTTGATGGCATCCTAGAACTTTCCCAAGACTAGGAAAGGCATGTCACCAGTAACCAGAGTGTGTTTGTCTGCACATCTAACCGTGGGTATATAATACAAGTCTTCCAGAAAAGTAAACATACACAGCAATATTCTGGAAAATCTAGGATGGGCAAGGAAAACCTTTTCCCCCATTCACATAAAAAAATGGGTGTGTGCTTGTGTGTCTTCTTGAGAGTAATGTTCCTGTCCTGTGAATGGACAATATGCCACCCAGTGTCACGTAACATCCTTGGCCAGATGCTAATGACCGCTTGTGCTAGAGGCAAAATTGGTCATGATATTTGTAAGTCGCTTGGCACTTCCCACCATTGCCTCCAAAACATTAATTTGGGCTAACATTTCAAGGGATTATCTCAGGCGAAGCTGAAAATGGTTTTTTTCACAACTGTCTCAGAGAATAAGTTCAGGAGAAATATATCTATTGTTCTTGCCTGGTGCTGGCAGAGTGGTAAGAAGCCAGCACTCATCAGAAAGACTGACCTTTTGGCTTTCAGGGGTAATGCTTTCCCAGCATTTGCAAAATATGTTTTAATCTGGCCCAAGTATAGTCCTTAGAAGAGTGCCATTCCTCCCTTCTCACGATTGCAGTTAGCCTACGTGTCCTGTATTGAGCAAGTTCATTCTTTTCATTGCTCCTGATGGAGACCAGAACAGTCAGAGCAGCTCAATATTTCCATTCTGTATCCTGAAAAAAAATACGCTTTGGAGTCATCAAACACTGACAGTTTAGGGTTATGAATCAAAAACATTTTATTGCAAGGAAAACGAAACACTTTGTTTACTTGGGAGGAAAAAAAGTAGAAAGAAGCTCTGTCATCATTTAGAGCTTTCTAAACTGCTTTTTAAGGAGAAATACACAAGATTTGGTATGTGGGGCCATTAGTTATGGTAAAACAGAGCAGTAAGAATCCAGAGGTACTCCTTTACTCACAAGCAGTACAATGAAGGCTCTATAGTGCAGATGCTATGGGACCTGCAGGCCACTCACATGTGGTCAGTCTACCCAAGGAATGGATTGGGGTTTGTGAAATGAAAGAAATCACCTTCTGCAGGCCCCCTGCTTATTTGCTGTCTATGCTAAAATTCAGGCAGTGAGTAGGCAAGGTGCTATAGGAATAGAAACCTTGAAGCATCTCTCCCCTCCTCATCCTTTGGGTACCAGGATGTTACACTGCTTCCAGACAGCATGGCCAGCTCTGCTTCAGGCCCTGCAAAACAGAAGGAAAAGGTGCAGGGAATCTCTCGGCTTGTCCCTGTGCCCTCAGTGGCCTTCTTAGAGACACTGCTGTGACAAAAGGTGCAAATTCTAGTTTTGGGAGGTGGAATGGAAGAATATGCTTCCCTGGGAAGCACTGGTGTCGTTACATGGCCTTGTTTTGAAAAAAAACCCCAGATTAGACTATGTTTGTGTCCTTGGCTGGAGAAGGATTTTGTTAACTACACATAAATATTTTAAATTTTGAGATAAAAAAGAAATAGCCCCAGGCATTCTAATGTTCCTCTTGAAGCAGTTTTAAATGGCCATTAAAAATTAAAAACCTCTTTATTTACATGTTGTCCTTGAAGAGAAATATATTTAGGATGTGTGCCAAGCATCAGGCAAAAGTGAATTTATTTTCTCCTTTTGTTTGTATTATCGATCTCTGTGTAAGCAACTGACTTTGATAGCCTTGATTTTATACTGCATTCAGAGGAAAAAACATGTAGGAGTCAGAAGTGGTTCTTGTGATGTTGGCAGCCTCCAAGCTGGGTATGTGTCTGGGCTTGAGGGACTTGGCAACACATTGGAAGTGGTGTGAAAAGCAGTGATGAGTAATAGGGTCCTGTGTTATTGTGGCCTCTTGTCATGCAGAGGACAGGGAAAACCCAAATCAACGTGTTCTCATGCTGTTCAGCAAAGGAGCCAATGGAAATGTGCATCTCTTCTAAATTCCATGCATTTTAAATTCCTCTCTTACAGCAAAGAGGCCAATATTCTCAGATGAATCATTGTTTGATTTTTGGTGTTTTGTGTTTTGGAGGTCTTTTTTCTTTGATTGATTCATTGATTGCTCCCCAGAGACAATCTACCAAGATTTCTAGTAAGAATGTAACAGAACAAAGGCTTTAGAATTCGGTGGAGATCAATAGGTGCAAGGTTCATACATGAAAGTATTAATCACACCAGAAACTGAAGAATTTTTCTGTTTCCATGAGAGAACAGAAATATTTTACAAATGAAAATTTATAGATACCTTTCAGGAAGTGAATAAGGAAACCATAACTCTCATTAGCAGTGGGGTGGACAAGACCTGGCCTGTTCAGGTCAGAGGGATCCCATCATGTCTTTTGGAGCCTCCCTTCAGAGGCAAACCTTTCAGCACATCTTTTGTTTTACACACATATTTGTGTGCATAAAATATTTATGACAAGACCAAATGTCACTCTTTAACGTTGCTGTAAAGGGGGAGGCCAAGCCTCAATTCACAGATAATATTCAAAAGTAATTTCAAAATCAAATTTTTGAACAGAAGCCTAAGGAAGGTTGGAATCAGCCTAGAGAGAGGTCAAATACCAAATTCCCCTCCCAGAAGAAGCAGTGACCACTGGGTAACTGGACACATATTTACATGCTGGTGGTCACTTTTCAGTAACCTGTCCCTCTGGCAGATCCATGTCCCTCTCTCCCACGTGGCCAACCGCAGGCATCACATGATCACTCATTCTGTAGATGAAGCCTCACCTGGAGATGCCCATCATAGCATCCCAGGAGCTCTCCTGCCCTCAGATACACACCCATGCCCTTCCCTACCTTCTCCCTGCTGGGATTTTCACACCTCTGGCAGCAATACTTTTGTTTGTTGGTTTTACATCCCCCTCAGGGCAGTGGCATGGCCCCACTAATATGGACATGTCCAGTAATGGCCTATGTAGGCATCACAATAATATTGGCAACAATGATCAGTGCAATAGAACTTAGTTTTTTTCAAGTGATCTTACTGCTTCTACAGTCTAATAAGAGGAACAATTTATTATCCGTAACAGAGGTCTGGCAATGCTAAATGTCCGTCAAACCAACTACATGCCAGCTTTTTAATTGCAGGAATACTATGGTTTTAGCCATCACAAAATATAAAGGCTAGTCTCACTTAAAAAATCAATTTTTATCTTCTTATTTGCCAGTGGAATACAATCTGCTTAAGTTAACATTAGCTTGTGTTTAATCAAATTACACAGAACAAGGAACAAAAAGATGATAGAATTGAACTGGGCTTGTTGAAAACAGAAAGCACTTGACTGACTTAATATATTCCTCTTTGTTAATATTTGAGCTTCATACAGCATTCTCAATAGAAATTAAGACATTAAAATTTTTTTTATTCCACGATTATTCCAACAAGTGCTAGACATTTTGAGGATGACGTAAAGATGACATCCGAGTCCTGGAGCGTTTAGCATCTAAATAGGCAAAAGCCTGATTAAAACTGGGGAGTCAAAGTGACTGAGTCTGGAGATTACCATCTATTTAGTTTCTGTAGGGATTTATGTGGGAATACAGTCACGTGTTTGTGTGTGCGTGTGGATACACACACCTGTATGCACACAAGCAGACCGTGCGATGTGTTCTGCTTTCAGGTGTCTCTGGGAAGAGGATCTGTGTTTCCAGTGACTGTACAGGGGATAGGGCTGGAGCACCAGAGGGCCTGGGATTCCCAACAGGGTCACAGTGACCGGCACCCCTGGAGAAGGACTGGACAGTGAGGTGCCCTGCCAGTGCATCACCCAAGTGCAATAGAGAGGGCAGCCAAGAAGTCAAAACAAACCCACATAACCAGCAGGTGCACGGGCAACAATGGTTTTGTATGTTCAGCTCTGCGAGCCATAGAAGAGAGCCCAGCCTTCTGCAGACAGAGATACTCCCACTGTTCATGTTTATTTACACCAAACGGGTGTGATGAATATTTTACTTCCCACACAGGTTCGTCCCATCTGCCCTTGTTGGTGTTTCCCGTGGTGCAGCACACGTCTCCAGGCAGCTGCAGAAATGAGCGGCAGGACGTGTCCTCAGCAGCACTGCTGGGCTGATGGCTGCTTCTGAGGCAAACAGGCTCCACAGCTATTCTTATTACCACACTCCTGTTTCATCTGTGAGGGAAAATTAGCTGTGTTTCTTCCTTGCTTTGTTTTGTTGGCTTTTTTTTTATTGCTTAATACACTACAGTCAATGAATAGACCGAGAGGGATGCTTCTCCTCAGGGTACTTATTGAGTGTGTCTGCCCATGGACTGTACAAGAAGCCCTGGCACCTTTGGTGTGCTGGCTGGGAAATGCTGGGGTTCACCACCACTTACCAGAAAGGTGCCTGAATTTGGACCTTGTCTGGGGCTGGAGATGCCTTTATACATCTGAGCTTTGGTGCCCTAGGCAGTTGGCTGCATGCTGCAGGAGGACCCTTCTGGTCCCATGACTCTTCAGTTCTGTGCAGGGTCTTGGCTGAGAGTATAGAAAGCTATTTTCCCCCTTCATCTGAAGTATTGCATCACCTGGCACATGGGACATTCTTCCTGTGCCTGGCATAGGCACCTTGCTCAGGCTGCACCTTAGCCTGGGGGATTGGTCTGACCACAAGATGGTTAAGTAAGTAGTGATCCCTTCAGCAGCTGAAGTTGGCTGCATTTCTGGAAATGGCTTTTGACGCTTCTTGGGAAAACTTGTGTAATGTTGAGCTGTCTGCTTTAAGCTGCCTCACACTTAGCAGCCAGGCAGGAGGTGAGCACCAAGGCTGGTCTTCTGATAGGCAAAGCTCCCCAGCCCTCTGGAGAGGCAATGACAACCCACAGATAACTTGCAGGTTAGGGAAAGATATGCTTGATAGGTGTTAAGTGTCTGCAGAGTTATTCTGCCCTGGAAAGTAGAAGGAAAATATTTAGGAGGGACTGGATGTTGTCCAAATGTCTCTGCATTTCCAGTGGGATCCATGTTGCAAAAGAAAAAGGTTTTGGGATTTCTTTCTGCTCTGACTGTAAAAAACAGGGCTCACCTCCTGATTTGGTAGAAGTTTCCAGATATTTGGCCTGATTTTTCTGCCTTCACCTCTTGCTAACTGGCATTCTTAAAAACAAGCACATTACAAAGGAACATAACACACTCAAAGCAATGGCTTTGAAAAGGATTAATTTAGAAATAAACATGGAACAGTTGGATATATGCCATATATTTGTGTGGGTGCCATACATATGACTATAATGCTTGAAATTCTTTCCCATAGTCTTGGAATATCTTCTGTTTCATGTAAAACTTAATTTCACCAGTCTTTAGTTAAAATGAAGTCCTAGAAGTTACAGAGTGTTAGATGCACTTAAAAAAATGTTCTGTCTTCTTTCCCCTGCCCCAAAGGCATTTTTAAATGTCATTTGTAGAAAGACTTCAGATTATTTACTGTGTTCCCTCACCACTGCATACTCCTAAGCTAGAACGTTCTGCTGATATAACTCCCTGTCTCTCCAAAATTACTGTCGCAGTCCCAGGGGGTGAGAGTGTAAATATCACAAGTCCTCTTAAGCAGATCCATCAGCAGATGCATTCTGAGCTGACGCACAAGAGGGATTTTGCAGCAGTGTAGTGGAACTTTCCCTGTTGATCAAAATTCCTAGCAGATGTGAGGTTGTTCCAGTGCAAAGCAAGGCTTGAAAATACAGATAGACTATGAGTGCTATTTCACCTCATGTGTTTCAAGACTGCGTGACACATCTGCAAAAACCTCTCGTATAGACATGCTGACAGAAACGCAGCACTTCCTTTATAAGCGAAGTTATGATTTGATCTTCAGTTTCTCAGGTACAATTTCATATCCCCATTGCAGTCCATGTGGATTGTGGTTGAAGATTTTAGCAGCTGGAGAGCCACATATTTGATTAGTGGACTGCCCGCTGCCTGCACTTTTGAGCATATAAAACCAACACGCTCACGTTCCCACTGCACTGGTTTGGAGTGACGGATGCTGCAAAGCCAGGCTGAAACTCGCTCTGCCTGGAACTGTGGCCTGGCCATCAGCTGGAAGGGAGTAACCCCAGGAGTAATTGGAGTTCCTGGAGTCAGCACAAATCAACGCGAGCTCCTACTGTGAACACGTGTTATGAAAAACTGTCAAGATCTTTGGGTGAGTAAGCAGAGATACAGCAAGAAGTGAGGGGGTGATAACACCTGCACATTCAGCACTGGGGAGACTGATACTGAAAATGTGACATTTAGCACTGGGGCTCACACATCTTCAGAAAACAATGAAACAACAGAGAGGAAACAGAGAAGAGCAATAAGCAACTCTGAGATCTGGAAAAATCCCTTGTTGTGAGAGACAGCACAGAACAATTGATTTTCTTTGTGAAAAAGGGCAAAGTGACTTGAGTCCAGAGCAGAGGAATCCTCATGAGAAGGTACTGCTGTGTACCAGAAAGCACTTTCCTCAATAAGGGAAAAGTTCAGCAGAAACCACTGTCTGGAAGCAGAAGCTTTGCAGCTTCAACACGTGAAGGAAGCATGGACTTTTAGGACTAGAAATGATCAATTATTAGAAGAAACCACTGTGAGGAGAGAAAGCAGATCCACACCTTCGTGTCAGCAGTTTGTCAATGGATGCCTTTGTAGAGGGGATGTTTCCATCAAATGTAATTAGAGAACAGCAACCATGTGAAATATCATGTTCTGTGATACAAAAATCATACTGTTTGATTGAACCATCCCTTTGTCCTTTGCCTTTAACATCTACTAAGATCTGTAGGCAGCAAGAACACCTGGACATTTAATATCTCGTGGTGCAATATGTGTCAGAGGGGAGATGCCTATTTTAAGGTTGGAAGCCTTTTTCAGATAAATGTCAGGATGAGTTTTCCATGCAGAACAGCTTTTCATCACACTCTCTAATGCAGGGTTACTTGCACCTTCTTCTGAATTTTCTGGCAATAATCATGGCTAGATGCAGGATCTAAATTAGACGGACCATGATTCAAAGATATATATAAATGGTAATTATTGTGTTCCAAGGACATTTTTGCTATCCTTTCAAGTGGAAAGTCTATCTCCTTGATACTCTTTCTATGTCCTCACAGCCATCCAAGAGTATGTAGCTGCACTTTTGAGTCATATACCCAAAGTACAACTTGTCTCTTGCTTAACCCCCCTTTCAGGTCTGAGCTATCTGGTTCCAGAAATGAGCTCTGAAAGGTTTCAGCTGCAATTCTCCCAAAATTCCTGGGCCTCGCTCTCACCCCTGAGGTCTGATTCACATGCAGCTTCCTACAATCACTTCTCACCCATCATAACTTCAGAAGGTGGTGGTGTGGTTATTATAATGATTTGAGAACTGTTTATTATGGTTCCTTCTTAAAACCAGCTCTAACTACAGAGAAATTAGTATAAATGATGCATTTCTAAACCGAGTTCTAAAAATCATCTGAGCTAGGTTTTCTTTGTCTAAAAACATCCCAAGCCCACAACTGATAGTTTGAATTCTCATTCATGGTAGTAAGTACTGTTCTTCTCAGAAGAGCACTGAGAATCTTTCCTATAGGAGAAACTTGGTCCATGTAAAGCTGCTGGAATTTTTTGCTGCTGAAATTGCTGCCACAGGATGTCAACACTTGTCCCTTGCTCTGCTTGGCTTCAAAATACAGCAGCTTGAAGTTGTCATTGGCTTTGGCCCAGAGTAACTTGGGAGTAGAAGAGAGGAGATTACCTGTTTGTTGGGAGAAGGGAACATTTCTCTGCAAAGTTGATTTAAGAAAATGGCCATCTGCTTCCAGCTACTCAGAGGTTTGGAATTTAGATATAGCCTTGCAGGGGATGTATTCCTGGGTAGAGGGCAGGTGAGGAGTTCAGTGAAAACATGCATTTTTCCTTGTGATCTTGGTGTATATATGATGTTGCATATGAGCAAACATGAATTCCCTGACAGCGAGAGCTAGTTCATTTGGAATGCTTACTTTGTACTGTTCCAGACATCAAGAACTAGAAAACATAGTAATAAAGCATTGTTCTCTCATGAATTTTAATCCATGGCCTTGCAAACTACTGCCACTAAAATAAATGTAAGGCTACACTAGCAGAAATAACAAAACTCTGAAGGAATTCTGTTTAGATCCTCACATTCTTTTTATATGAGAACTGAATTTAAAAGGGAGTCATCTGGCTGGGCTCTCTCACTTGAGAAACAGAGGGCATGTAGTCCGTGTTAATTTGTTAAATTCTAGAGTAAACATTCTATTCATCCAAATATGCAATAGCATAATTGTGTAGTTGAAAAACTGTATTAAAAAATGTTTGCTTCCATATAAGTTGCCTGAGGATCATTAAAAGCTCATGGTACTGAGTAATGCACAAAATGTGAAACCTCACTGTAAATCCAAGGGAAATTGCCATTCTGGGGCCATCTGGCATGACTTTCAGCCCTAGCTGAATCATCTCACTGAAACTCATTACTGGCTGCTCATGTCTTCAGAAATCCCAAAATCACTGTATTACATTTTCTGAATTATTTTTTTAAGCTAGGCAAGAACAAAAATAACAGCCCCAACCTGGAAAATAATGAACATATGTCAGAGCCTGATACAAGAGACGGGACTACCATGGCTATTTACGATTTATTACTTGAAAACCAAACAAGGCATCAGTTTCAGAGGCCGTAGATTTAGCATCAAGTCGCCATAACTGAAGATAGTCATGAGTTTCAAAGTTACATGGCAATTTATAACTCTCTGGTCCAATAGGCAATTAACACTAAACTTTGTTTTGACTTTATAACCTATCTCCTTTGGTATTTTTTTACTGCATTGCATGTGTTTCTTAACCAATAACTTGTTAGCTCATGTATGCACATACACTTCCATTATAACATCTAAGTTCTTAACTTAAACTATAAAATCACATTACTATACTTAAAAACCCTTCACCATATCACTCAATGCATATTTTTACTTATAACTATAGAAACATAGGTTTATGATTCTTCTGCTTAAGGTCTGTATACCTTTATCATTACATCAACCCGAGCTCTTTCCAGGGTTGTAAATTAAACTCATTAGTGCCTGTGGAAGTTTCTACTCCTCTGTTTCCCACAGACCTACACGTGTGTATGTCTGAAGAGCAATGTGGAGAACTGTGTTGCTAATGGGAGAGCTGCGTCAGAGAAAACTTGTAATGCACCTCCAACAAGGAAAGTGAAATGTAATAGTGAATGTATTTGCTTTTCTTATTTCCTTGGGCCACTGTAGTTTTCAGTCTGACAAGATTAGGGTTCAGGGGCTTGTGACAGGATTCTCCTCCTGGCTGACAGCAGAGTGTGGACTCCATTCCTTGTCCTGGGGAAGTTGGCCCTGTGCAAGCAAAGTTGTCTCTCCCCAAATTCACCACTTTATCCCTGCTTTAGTTTAACTCCCATCTGATTCAGTGCCCAAACACTTGTGGGACTATAAGGAAGGAATCTGGGACAAAACAAGTGACCAGGAGAGGGGAAGATTAAAACACTTCCTTTGACAGCAGCACTCATCTGCATTGGTTTTGCAAGCACTCACAGAAATACGTGACTGGCAGTTTCAGTAAGTGAAATTGGATAGAGAATTTAGGACTAGTTGAGACTGTTTCCAAATTATACTGCTTGCAGAATTGAAGAATTAACAATACTGATAATAAATCAGTTTCAGTATTTGAGGCCAATGTTTGGCTTATTGAAAAATAAATTCAGTCTCCCCACTTGTCTGCAGCTCCATCAGTATACTCAGCTTCTCTCTTGTAGATATCAAAATTCTGACGAAGTCCACCTGCGTGTTCTGTCACACAAACTGTAACAGTGTTTGAAGAGAGTACACGCAGAGAAATAGGTTGTGATAATCGCGTAAGCTGTGCTGGATGTCCCTTCTCCTTGCCTTGCTCTGCCATCTTTGGCACGCCACTCAATCATTTCTGAGCCTCCTGTTCAAAATGCATTACTGGAATAGCATTGCCCCATCCTGCCTCTGCGCTGCCTTAGACAAAATCCTGCCCCCACTGAATGCCGCCAACCGGACTTCTCCTCACGCCATCCTTTGGAGGTGCTTAATGTCGGTGTCACCGTCGCCTCCCGCTGTTGACTGCAGAGAATGCCAGGAGGTGGCAGCTGCCGATAGCCTGACTTTTCCATCACTCTCCAGAGCTGAGACATTACAGAACTTGCAGTGTCTCAGTTATGCACCAGGCCATCTGAATCTGACCGTCATGTCTCTCCTCATTCCGGCAGTCTCCTGTTCCTTGTCTCCCTTCACCACTGCATATCCTTTTGTCCTCTGAAATGCCATCTGCAGAACAATATTTCCTTTCTCCTTAGTTTTATCTCTTTTTTTGAATCTGTGCTTTGGTTTCTTTACCAGGTGAAGAAGTTTTTGAACTTCTGGTATGCCCCACCTCAGCCTTCTCTCCCCATTATCCCTCTCTGTATCCCCATGGTGCTGTCTTCAGTCTCCTTGGTCCTCACCTCTAACCACTGTCTGCTTCAGCTCTCTCCTTGTTTCCTATGTTTATTTCCATAAGCACTGGATACTGCCCTATCAACTTATTCCTAGAGCTGGCAGTCCTCTTGCAAACAAATTTGCATCCCTTCGTGTTTCCTGTATTGTCTTTTGCTGCTGATGCCCTCCCTCAGAGTGTTATCTATTCGAATCAAATTAAATATTTGTTTGACATACTTCGCATACTCAGCAAGCCTTTCCGGTGTTTCATGAAGGATGAATAACGTGCAGTTCACTTGAGCATTCTCCGGCTCAGTGACACACACAGCACTGTGTTACTACCTTCATCTCACAGGGCTTTCCCAAGACTTCGATTCTGTTTTTCCTTCTCTATGGATCTCCATCTTCACACTTTGCTGTATCTTTGCACTTTGAAAATTCAGGGAAAGCACTGTATCTGTCTCAGGAAGGTTAGCCAGCCTCCATAAAATAGGGAAACATCAGATACTAATGCTTAGGAATGCAAATCTTCTTATATATGTTAGAATATAAGTATAGAACCGTGATGAAATGATTTATTTTTTATTCTCTACAGAACAGAGTGTATGTACTGATATATAAAGACCATTATGGAGCTAAAGAGAATAATGTGCCCTATTTTGGGACCCTAGTAAATTATAAAATATGGTTAATTTATCCCTACCTCTCCCAATTTAGTTCAGATAGATGTAAAATATTAAAATTGCTTGGACAGTAAATAGGAATCGTATTATGTGCATCATGGAAGAAAGCATTGATTCTGTCACTGTATGGAAAACTTGCTGCCCATGGTGTCTCTTTACCATTAGAATAGATTGTTTATAGACTAAGCAACTCCCCTGGGACATTTAGGAACATGTAGATATCCTTCTTGTCCTTTAATTACCTAGGAGCCTTACCCTGTGAGGTGCTAACTACATTGTGTTTTCACTGAAGTCAATGAATATTGCAAAACATACCCTGTTAAGTTGCTTGTTTTGTGCAATTACTTTTATGTTTTAAAATCTAATTTTATCAGACTTCTTTCTTCTTATACTTGTTGCTAATCCTATACATAAGGAACACCTCTCTTTGTGGAACTTATCTGTATTTTCTCTTTCCAGTAATGAAACAAAACCACAACTTTTTAAAGAGTGTTTTTTTCACTAACAGCGCAGGTTTTCCCAGCCCATATTTATCTCTGTCTTATCCACATACTTCTTCCTTCTGCCTTGAAGGGCAATGTGAGCCAGATCTATTGGGACAGAGCTCCATGCAAAGCATTTTGCAGAGGCACATTCACATTCTGGGTGTGGGCCATCAGCAAAATGCGTAGCAATATGTTGGTGACAATGCACAGACAAGCAGTATTGCATGGATAGGAAAGGCTAGCAAAGTTCATTCTGGGTCATCAAATCCAGTCCCTCCCTGTTGCCAAACCCTACAACTTCTTCCCTAAAATGATCAAATTTCAGCTTGAAAGTCATTATATTTTCCTCTGTTTCTACCAGGACTGTTTCAGAATCTCTTGTGACTTAGGTATGTCCCAGTTCACACCCTTTTATTCTTAAGTAAATACATTTTTGTCCTTGAAGTACTTCTGCCTCTCTTAGTGTTGTCCTCCCTGTATTTACAGAAAGCTGTCATTGCCAACTTTACTGTTGTTTTCTTAGAAGAAGCAGATGTGTATTTATACGGCACCCCTCCAGTGGTGTGGGCTATACATTCCCTGTGTCAGAACTACTCTCCCCAAAACCTGGGGGACCAGAACTGTGTTTAGTTTCGTGTGAGATCTCTCTGTGGCTTTTCTTAAAGCATTTAAACTTTGCTCTTAGTCTTTCCTAGACCCTAAGGTTGTATTTGCTTTATTCAGATCTGTACTGTAGACATCATTCTTAGTCATCCGTTTATTGGATAAGCAACACTCTTTTTTTTGCTGTTATTTCCAGCTGATGAGTTTCCATCTTCTACTTGAATTTCCTCTTATTTGTCCCTGTGATTGGGACCTTGAACTGCTCAGTATTCTGTATTTCTTACTTATCACCACTCCTGTAGCCCTAAATAGCATCCAGCTTGACAAGCATGGTGTTTTGACCCACCCCTTGATGGACAGTGCATCCCAGCATCTCATTAGCACTCACTAATGTTTGACCAGGGTCATAAGTGAACGACATAACTTGCCCCAAGGATTGATCTTTGAACAGCTCCATTAATTATCTCTGCTCAGCCCAATTTACAGCAACTCCTTCTCCTGCCTCCCAAAGGCCTCCTCCCTGCTTAACACTTTTTCAGCAGCTCCCAATCTTTCCCAGCCTGATGATCAATGTTGTGGCTGGCACCACATGGTCACTTGGTCCCCAATAGGTGGGACTTACATATTAGTCTTATCTAAAAATATCAATTCTTTTGGTGTACAGAGGCAGCAGTCTGCACTGGTATGGATCTGCCTGCCTTTGGTGCTCTGCTGTGCTTAACAAGGTTTTTGTAAAGTATTATTCCTCTCAGTATTTGATCCAAGTGCCACATGGCCACTGAAATTGGGCAGATGACTCTAGCATTTTAAAATTAAGAATCAATAATTTAAAAACCTTGTTTTGAACCTGCTGATTAAAGTGCCAGTTCTCATAGAATTTGGGTGTAGGGGCTGTCCTCTCCTCTGATGCGCCTGCTTTGCTGAGTGTTCTGCTCCTGTCTCAGTTATGTTCATATCCCTTTCTATGTCCTTCATTCCTGAGGCATTGCTGCCTACAGGTGTGTGTTTGAAATCCTCCCCATGGTAACCTACCTGTCAGCAGGCTGCCACCACAGCGACCCCTCCTAAATTCTTTCTTCATCCTCCTTGTTTGTGTGTTTGACTGAGGAATTGCTCTTTAAAATAGTTTCTATTTTCTGTTTGCTTTCTTAACTTGGGTCTTTTCTCACCTTAAGACTACACACTTTGACCTGAAAGATGAGATTTAATTCAAACTGAGTTTGGTGTCACTTTCTGCAAAAGGATCTAAGCTGACCAAAGAGCCCAGCAGCTCTCCCAAGCATGTCCTTATCCCCTATCAATCCTAAATCGGGGGCTCAGCTGACCCTTACCAGAAGGACAACAGATGATTTCTGCTTAATTTAAGTTTCCCTTAAATATTTTCTCTTCCAGTTTAGTGTTTAAGTAGTACTAAAGCGGTGCAGAGACCTTGCTAGCTAATCTTAGCCTTAGATTTATAAGCACGTGCAAACAGCAAATCCCCCATTATTAGCAAAGTAATTGAGGAAGATGAGTATTTTAAAAGGATAACAAAAGGAATAATGACTAGGTTTTATTTTCCCTGACTGATAGTCAGACATGTGGATCTAAATACTGTAGTTCTAATAGCCAGCTCAGAAAAATGGCTGCAATAATTTGTCTGCAAGTGGTTATGTGAGGTTTTTTTCTACGGCAGTTAGAAAGTTTCCAGTTGGGATTTGGACTGTAAAAGATCCAGATCCAAATTACAGACTTCAGCTTGTGTGGCAAAAAAAGAAGCTCCTACAGTGAGGATGAAATTATTTCACCACACAAGGAAGTCTCTTTTTACCTGTACTCTGTAGCTGTTCAGTAGCCAACCAAATTAATTTTCATGTGCTGTAAAGAAAGGTAGATCTTGAACACAAATGTTAAAAGACATACATTGTGAGTGCAATTTTAAATTTGGTTTGGTGTTTGGGTTTGGTTTTTTGTTTATTTTTTTGTTAGGTGGGGTTTCTATGTTGTTGTGTTTGTTTGTTTGTTTGTTTTTAATTACTCGACAGTGATATTCTAAAATTTTAGTTGAAGTCTTGGCAGGGCTGAGGAAGAGCAGAGAATAAGAAGTTGGCACAAACTGGAGTTACCTGAACATTTAAATGTAATTTAACACAGTTTTGGTGGACATTCTTGTTGGTTTCTATTTTCAAAATCACTTTATGCATCACCAGTCACTGTTGAACATACATGAAAATAAAAACAAAAGCACCTGTCCAGAGAAGCACAGACCTGAGCATCTTTCCCAGCAGAAGGCAGAGCTGTTCAGCATTAAGGGCAATGTCACTTTTCTGTGTGTTTAGTAGTGATTTGGCTTTCAGGAAAATAGTGGTTTTCAGGTTTTGAACAGCGAACAAGTACCACTTTGGGTGTGAGTCACTGAACTCTTTTGCCTTTTCCCAGCATTGTCTTTAATGTAAATTGTTAGAGGAAAATATGTTGTGCCAAAGGCACAAACAGAGAAGTGAGGCTGCTGCAGCTCCATGTCCTGGGTCCTGCCAAGAAAATGTGTTCCCGGTGGGCAAATGGATACAGACCGGATATATGCAAAACACCCGTGTGTATGTGCAGGTTAGGGTTAGGGTTAGGTTACGTGGTGTAAATACGTATAAAAATATTACGCCAGCCCTCGAGGATTACAAAAGTCTCTGGGTACGTTGCAGAGATGTTTTTCCCATTACAAGGAGCGACGGAGGTCCATNGCCGCAGAGCCCGCACGGCGGCCGGGGTGGGGGGGCCAGTGCGGCAGAGCCGCCGTGCAGAGGCACCGCAGCCGCTCCGGGAGTGGATTTGGGAGCGCTGCGGGAGNGGTTAGGGTTAGGGTTAGGTTACGTGGTGTAAATACGTATAAAAATATTACGCCAGCCCTCGAGGATTACAAAAGTCTCTGGGTACGTTGCAGAGATGTTTTTCCCATTACAAGGAGCGACGGAGGTCCATAGGGTGTTGATCGTCCTCGAGACTTAAATAAACGACTTCAGGGACAGACCTTTCAGGGAGGTTAGAGCGTCTCGGGAGGCTGGAGGACAGCCAGGAGCGGGAAGACACCCCCCAGGGCCCGCGGACGAACGGGAGGCCGGTGTCGCAGTCTGGCAGAGCCCGACTGGCGGCCGGCAGCGCCGGCGCCCGGGCCCCGCGGAGCCGCGCAGCGCAGCGCTCGCCCCGGGGA